>CM049799.1:14041472-14387278 GCA_027422405.1 Ptychobarbus kaznakovi | reverse complement strand
CAAAAAAGGTCTCTAACACAAGCTTGCTCTATTAATTTTCTATTCTATCTATCTTCATTTTATTTATTATATAATAAAAAGATAAAACCTTGCTACGTGCACTGCATTAGGCTAATTGAGACGTGTTATAGAACTTGCGTATCATTGCTCTTTTGTTGGTTTTCATTGCTTCCATTGTCCTCACTTGTAAGTCGCGTCTGCTAAATGTTAATGTAATGTAAACGTAATGACAAGCGGCACATTATGTTTAATTATGTCGCTTTAAGAGCTGCACGCATCAGTTTCTCTCTCTCCTGTTTACTTTCATTTTGGACATAACTGTAGATATATGTAAATCGTGTGGTGTTTTTGACAATATTAGATGTGAAATGAATCAGTCGCAAATCAGTAATCAGGCGCTGTTTGACAGGCTTGAAGTGCGCGCGCTTCATGTGTATCAGAAAAAGGGAACATCAGAACAGCGCATTAATTCATGTTTAACTGGCACTTTTTTGTGTTCCGTGAGAGTAACACTGAATAGTGCTGGGGCGGTATGACCAAAAATGTATATCACGGTATTTTTCTAAATTATACCGGTTTCACGGTATATGACGGTATTATTTTTTTCATGCATGACCGGGTGTTAACCACATTTTCTACTGACTGACAGAGGAAAACTGCAGTAGATTGACTTACAATGCATATTTTCAGTGTCATGATGAGTGATTATTGTAGAAAAATTCCACACTAAATATGTGGACATTAACGTTTTAAATATAAATTTGCTTTTGGAGATGCACAAAGGCTCAGCTGTTACTTTATTTGGAACTATTTTCATTGATGATATAGAGCAAAAAAAAAAATCATGCAGTACTTGTTTATTGATCTGTTGTACGTACTAAATAAATATATCACATTTGCAAACTCCCTTATAATTATTAATAGCTGTCACTCTCCTTATCGCGATCTGTGGGGGCGCACAGAAATTAAGAGCGCATGAGTGAGTTCAAGACTCAAAAAGCATGTGCAAATGTGATACTTTCGGTCGGAACCTGCGGGGAATGAGTATAATTATTATTAATAGCCGCAATCCCGCGCCGAAATTCAAGTTCTTATCTGTGTTCTCTGCTAAAAACCAAACTGTGAATGATGCGAATGGCGTGTTACTATGTTGTCAGTGAGAAACTGCAGCCGAGGCGGGGATGATTTTTGGTGTGCCAGCAGAACAACAACAGTGCGCTACATGTTTCCTACATGTTTCTTTCACCCCAGTAATCCTGATAGCATTTAAATGGAGTGAACACGGAGCAGTTTTTCCGTGAGGGGGAATGTAAAACCCGGAGTGGTTCCAGAGCGGAGAGTGATTACAGAACGCTTAGAGTGGAGAGAGGACGTGCTTTAATCCGCTCCAGGCTTTGATCACATCCCCCTCAGCAGACTGAATGCACCTCGTCTTTCCTTAATTTAAGACCTATTCAAAGCTAAAATCAAGACAGTTATAACAAGCGTATTTACGGTCTTAAAATTATGAAAAGTGAATTTAAGAAGGCGGGTTAGAATTGACGGGAATCCGTCGTCTCGACGGAGAACTGTTGTGTGTGAGAGACGCGGGAGGCTGATGGCAGCGGTCGGTGGATAATTTGTGGCGGTCGATGTGGATATTGTGGATGACTTCTCTCTCATCACATTCTACTAGTGCTTCATTTCTGAAAATTTCACGCTTAGTAACACAGGCAACTGTATCCTCGCCAAAATGCAATAGTGAAAAGAGACCCCTCTTTAACAGTGTCGCGTTTCCGAACGTTATTTAAATGACACCGGTATTGCGGTTATTTTAAAAATGTATATCATAAGAAAAAAAAACACCGGTAATCGGTATGAACCGGTATACCGCCCAGCACTAACACTGAAGTGAATGTATGTCGCGTTGTACAGTATTGATTCGGCGGCGCACAGAACTGCAGCTGATAGAATGTGGGCTGTAGCACGATACTACGATATTTCTTCAAAAGCAGATCATGGAGACATTTTAATCGTCCACGATCAAAACTCATCTTATCGCACACCCCTACCTACCAAGTATAATCAATCTCGCACACACAAACATGCACAATGAAATCACTTCACACTATTAAGCAGCTGTATTATGAACATGCAAAACTGCATCGCACTCGTGCTACCGTGGTAAGTTTATTCATCGCACAGGCCAATTTTTTCACAGCACCTGCGACATATATGTGGCACTGTACAGCCCTACATAATGCAGTTTTTTTATTAATTCTAAATTATACATTTTTAAATTTTTTTGTTGAAATATAAGCATTTACACAGTAGCTGTCAATGTGTTTCATAACAGTTTATTTAAACATACATTAAATAATTAAGACATCAGTAACAGGTAAGGTAAACTATAATTAGTATATATTCTAATATTTCGCAAAATGCTCTTCTCTAGACTTCATTTCTCTAGTGAACGAGCTGTAGACACTGTTGACTTGCCTGAGGTAAATTAAATGATTTTGTTTTCTAGCTGTTTTATTAATGTCTTTCTGTGGTTGAAACACTGATTGAGCGATTACGTGAGACATGAGATGTTCATTCATGTTTATTTCACGTTAAAACTAGTAGTTAAGAGGAAGGAATGAACTCACTCGCGCTCCGCAATGCCGTTTAAACAGATGTTTATACAGCGGTCACATCAGAGATCACCAAAATGGCCATTTATGGTTTAAATTTCCTGAAAAAATTGACATAATTTGAAAGAATAATATGTTGTTACTTTTTATCAGAAACAAAGTCTAAACTGAAAGTTTCCAATGAAGTTCCGCCTATGCGGTGGTTAAAACAATGCTGTATTTGTACACATACACACCGAACTGAAAGTCAGAAAATATTCGGTAGGAATAAAAAGTGGTTTAATTGGTGCTGGTCACCCCAATAATCCCAGTAACTTAACTGCTTATTAATATAAAAAAATATGCAGATACAAAACAGTACATGTAGTAACTTAACTGCGTATTAATATAAAAAATATACATATAAAAACAGCAAAAAAAACAATTAATACATTTTGATTAAAGTTTACAAAGAGTGACATGTTTTCCCTTGTAATATGTGATATGTCAGATGACTCATTAAAAATAAGTCCATGAAGAGAGCATTGCAGTAAATAGGGTCAATTTTTTATTTCATGTTGACTTTGATACTTTATCATATCAGTTGGTCAGGGTCATTATTTAAGAGTTAATTGATATGGATGTTTGTGTGCATATGTGGGTGTTACAGATGAGACGTTTAAATTTAAAATTTGTTTACCGTCTGTGTAACTTCATAATTAGCCTTAGTCATAATTCTGTTTTGAATAAATGTCTTACAGTCACTCTAATTGCTACCAAAAAACAAAAGAGTCACTGACATTTTCAAAAGTTTATCATGTTATTCACTAAACAATTTAGAACAAAGAGGGTCTCTTTACTTGGACAGTCAACATCCCCTCCGACCCAGACACACACACAGTTCTATTCATAGCAGTTGTTTGTTCTTTTGTTAAGGGCAAAGTCTGTATAGTGGTTTTGGGAAATGTGATGATCGAGGTTTCACTAAATTCACTATTGAATCATTAAAGCTGAGTCATCTCTTGGCTACCCACATACTTTTCACACTTATTTACAAGCACACTCAGCTTTTATAGTTCTTCTGTACTGTTGTCGGAACCTGGGAAGACAATAAAACAGAAGTGCAATAAGTGCAATAAAACAGAAATGCTACTACGCCACTCTTCTAACCACAGCGTTGCTCATCCGCACAAGGATGTACAGACCCAAGCACTTCTCTGCTAAAAATACATACTGTGGTGGTTGTTTCAGATGTAAACTAGCGCTGTTTCACAGATGGAACAACGTGATAGGATTTCATGTGTGAGGGAGAGTGTGTGCACATCTTGCTGTCGTAATCTTGCATGACATTATTATGTGACATGTAGAGAGTGTGCTGTATATGGTCAGTGTAAATGGTACATTGTGACAATAACACCTGCTTTGCTATATGGCTATTCTACTCTAACTAATTTTAATGCATGGTGTGTTGGTTTTGGTAACATCTTGTAACTGTATGCTTACACTATTTTTTTTATATAGGAGCAGCAGATGGCATAGCTTCTATAATGTCATCTATATTAATATGAAACAAGGGTTTTCAGCCACTGCTTTGTGGACCCAGGGGCTCCATGAAGGTACTGCAGGGACGATATACAGTATAAAACACAGAGAGATTGTCAAAACATTATATAATGTTATAGTGAAAGTTATTTAAAAAATTATACTGACCTTTTTTAAGCAGGGATCCATTAGTTTGTAAAGCTTGAAAACCCTTGTCATGTTCAATATACATGAAATTATGACAATATCTGAAAATAATTTGTAAAAACAAACAAAAACCATGTTTACAGTAAAGATATGAAAATGGAATTCTATCTGGCAAGGCAAGAGTAAAACTTAAATAGAGACTTTTTCTAGAATATAGTCAAAGACTTGCATTATTTGTGTCAACTGTGCAAGACTAATATGATGAAATTGCTTACAAACTTTCTGTGCAAAGTCAAACTTCACATAAAGCCAGTAACATTTTGTGCAAGGATACCATAGAAGGGACGATGATGTAACTATCTGCAAATTATTGTTTACATGAAGCAAACTCTCCCCCACAGGATTTGCACTGTTAATGCCTAACTAGAAGTTCATCCACCTAGAACTATAGGCCCACTACTAAAATCACCATTTTGAGAACTTTACAGCTAGCACAAGCCCTTTAAAAGGATAGTTCACCCCAAAAAAAACTGTCATCATTTACTCACCCCCATGTTCTTCCAAACCCATAAGACTTTTGTTCATCTTCAGAACATAAATGAAGAGATTTTTAATAATGTCATAATTTAGTGAGGTTTGTTCTCAGGCTTCTGTTCACCATGTTTGATGTGCTCTGTGTATGTGCACTGATCAATGTTTATACATCAATAAAAAAACAAATTAAATCTGTTCATCATATAAAGCAGTTATGGTTCTTCAGAAGAACCACTCAATTCATATGGATTACTTTACAATGTTTTATAAACTTTTTGAAGATTACAATTTTGGTTGCATGGACTTTCAGTGGATGAAACTAAATGATTAGAGAATATTAATAATATAATTTGTGTTTTGAAGATGAATTTAAATCGTATGGGTTTAGAAAGACTTGAGGGTGAGAAAATAATGACAGAATTTTCATTTACGGATTAATTATACCTTTCGGGAAAAAATGCATCATGCTCCATAGACTTCCATTATACTTGTAATACTGTAAACTGAGGGACAAGTCAAAATTACTTTCTGTGCTAATCAATAGTATCTGTGGCATACTGTCGATTAGAAGGAAATTAGATTCTGTTAAACCAGAACATGTTTTACAACAAGAGTGGTGGCATATATTGACCCTTGCTTGTGCATGCCTTGCTTTGCATTGTCTGCTGCATGATTAATGTGTTTATGTTTGCATCTTTTCTGTATGTGATGTTACTGCCTCCCCCACCCCTTTTCCCAGCATGTCTCACTGCGAAGGGCCAATGGTAACACTACCAGATGGCATCTTGACTTCACCTCACTGGAGGGGGAGGTGGATCAAAGTATTGTAAGTGTGATTGTGTGCGACAGTGGATATGTGTACACAGTATGTTCATTCTCAAAATACTGGCTCTTATATAGCTGTGATAATTCCAGGTTTCATGACATCATCATTTAGGTGACACAATAGAAAAATGTAGTATATCAGGAGAGATTTGTTCTCAGAAAGAGATCTGTGATCACAATATATTGTTTACGAAACAGTTCTTCTTTTATATATTTGTTTTCCATTCACATAATGCCACCTCTTTCTGATTTTGAATAATTAGGAAATGCTTCCACACTTTCTATGCTTTACCACGATCAAGTATGTATTTCTATCGTTTTTGGAATCACTGTAATCATTACACTGATTAATCTCTGTTTGTCTTTTCCCTGCACCCTAAAGCACTCGTATTTGGACAGGGAGACCTCTCTGATTCTGAAAAACATTGCAGGGAAACCCTCTCACCTGCTGACCAAGGTGACGCCTCCTTTCGCTTGCTTCTTTTCTTTTCCCTGCATGTTTTTGGTTTATTTTGGTTCTCCGCGGAAAGCCTTTTAACCTCAGTCTTCTTGCTAGACTTGACACTTTGCTCCACCCACACTGCCTCCTTACATTTTTAAGGTGCTATATCTCCTGTTTTTCTCTTTGCTGCCATATTCATATGTGCACAGTTTTGCGATGCCATTTAAAGATCAAATCAGATCATCCAGCCTAAAGTGTCTATACCTACAGCACCTCTCTCTGAAGAGAAAGCAAGGATTATGTATTATGTCTTTTATTTTATTATTAACTTACAAGTCAGGTTTTCCAGTTCATAATGGTCAGTTAGCATTCTCAGATTGTAGGTTAGACGGGTGTTGTTTTTTTATCTGTAGTATATTGAGATGAAGATGTATATTGAGATGAAGTAGTATGTTTAGGAATTTGTGTTTTTCATTACAAATATAAAGAAACAATTTTGGTCCTTGTGTTTAAATTTTTGTCCTTTTTGGGTGTTTTTTTAAGTGCAAAAGTTATTTCTGGTTCTCTGAAGAAATGGCTGTTCATCACTTATTTCATTTTAGGACCATTTCATTTTAAGAACTATATAAAACTGAAACCAACTGACCTATTTTTATGTTTTTTGTGTTTGTGTGAAAGTGGTGTTTGTTTTACAAAGTGGAGTAGTAACACTAGTGACTCTCTTTGGTCTAAAATTAATACATATATTTGGTCACAGGCAGTTTGACTTTCAACGTGATAAACAGTATTATTTTAGGGATAGTTTAACCAAAAATAAAAAAATATATTAATTACTTGCTTGTTTTTGTTCCAAATTTGTAATACTTTTTTTCTGGAGAGCACAAGGAAGATATTTCAGGTAAAGGTTGATAACCACACAGTTTTGTGTATGATTTCCATTGTAAAGTAAAAAATGTAAAGCAAAAAAAAACATTCTCATAAAATTTTCTCACAGACAATGAGAAAAGAAGAAAATCATACAGGTTTGGAATGACATGAGATGTAAACAATGATGGAATTTTATTTTTGAGTGAACAATGCCTATAATAATGCTGTTAGCTATGCAGCATAGATAGCCATGCATTTGTTTTCGAATAAGCATGAATTATCTTAAAACAAAAGGCTCTATATTGAATAACTTCTTGATTTTAATTTATTCCTGAGAACAGCTATTATTATGCATGTGATTTGTAATTCCCATGTTGTCATACCTGCAAAGGTGCTTTTTGCAGGTGCAGGGCATTGTGGGTAAGGGTACTTTTGTCTTGTGGAGTTAAATAATAAGCATCTAAATTTGACGCCACTTTGATTTTTCAAGGTTTTGTGAGCTTTTGTTAAACCTTGAAACTGCTATGGCCAAATTGATATGGTTTATTATTTTCTCAAGTTCATTGTGCTGCATTACAACATTATCTCCGGTTGTTGTTATAGTATAGTAAGCTTTTGAATTGAAGTTTTACATGTATGTGAAGTTTTTACAGAAATAGCTATTTTGAATTAAATTCAGACGCTTTTGCTGCATCCCCATTCACTTCAATGAGAGCATCCACTTGAACTGGTACAGTGCCTTGCAAAAGTATTCATACCCCTTCAGTTTTTTCATGTTGCTGCCTTATGTTAAACTGCTTTAAATTACTTTTTTTCCACATCAATCCAAACACCATATGACAAAGCAAAAACAGAATTGTCACAACTTCTTAAATTTATTAAAAATATAAAACCTGAAATAAGTACATTGCATAAGTATTCATACCCTTACCTATATATTTTGCTGAAGCACTTTTACAGTCTCAAGTCTTTTTTATTTGGTAATTATCTGCCATTTGTCTCCTCACCTCTTCACCTCTCAAGCTCTGTCAGGTTGGATGGGGCAGACGCACATTTTCAGGTTTCTCCAGAAATATTTGATTGGGTTCAAGTCCAGGATGGGGCCAGGCCACTCAAGGACATTCACACACTTGCCGGTCTTGCTGTGTGCTTAGTAGTGCTGGGCGGTATGACCAAAAATTATATCACGTATTTTCTAAATTTACCTCACGGTATATGACTATTTATTTTTTTTCTGCATCCGGTGTTACCACATTTTCTCACTGAGAAAAAACTCTGTTGGCTTTAGAATGCCATTTTTAGGATGGGATTATTGTAGAAAAATTCCTCACTAAATACAGGGGTTAAAGCAAATAAATTATTTTGCAAAATATTTCCTCGGTCAAACCCCATTCCACAGCAATACGTATGTTTAAAACACAGTTTAAGAGCTGTGTTTTTTCCTTGTAATTAGAGCGCTTGTCTCCTAATAAAAAAAATTAGGAGCACCTTCTGATCAATAATAAAAAAATCTGATAAAAAATTAGCCTTCCGTTAGGTGACATTTGACTCCTTAAAGTCTTACAGGATATTTTCTTTTTACCTTTGCAATGGCATAATTTTCATCTGTCAAATTAAAAAAAATTATGTTTATAAGCTTTTTAAAATGTATATTTAAAACAATATAATAAGAAGTACAATAGGACAAATAAGTTACCAATTATGAAATTAGTATTAAATAATTACAAGGGTGGCACAGAATAACACAAAAGTCTTGTAGGTGCATTTTTCAGACTTTATGAGGCTCAGAGGTGGCATGAGTGCAATTCAATTCATAGATTCATGTGGACTCAACCTTTTAAATATAAATTTGATTTTAGAGATGCACAACGGCTGTGTTACTTTATTTGTAACTTTTCAGATATATATAGGCAAAATCATGCAGTACTTGTTTATTTATCTGTTATTAAATCAATATATCACATTTGCAAACTCCCTTATAATTATTAAAGCCGTCACTTCCAGATCGTGATCTGTGGGCGCACAGAAAATGAGAGCGCGTGAGTGAGTTCTCAAGACTCAAAAGCAGTCTGATACATTCTGGGAACCCGCGGGAATGAGTATAATTATTAATTAATAGCCACAATCCCGCGCCGAATTCAAGCTCTGGTTCTCTGCTTAGAACCCGACTGTGAATGTGCGAGCGGCGTTTGTTGTCATTAAATCTGCAGCCGGGCGGGGATATTTTTGGTGTGCCGGCAAAAAATAACAACAGTGCGCTATTTTTACATGTTTCTTTCCCCTCAGTAATCCCTGATAACGTTTATGGAGTGAACACGGAGCAGGTTTTTCTGAGCGGTAATGTAAAACCCGGTTGGATCCAGAGCGAGTACAGAACGCTTAGAGTGGAGAGAGGAACTGCTTTATCCACTCCAGGCTTTGATCACATCCCCTCAACAGTGAATACCCTCGTCTTTCCTTCATTAAGACCTATTCAATTTAAAATCAAGACAGTTATAACACTTTTGAGAAATGTAAGCGTATTTACGGTCTTAAAATATGAAAAATGAATTTAAGACAGGCGGGAACCCTCAATTGACGGGAATCCGTCGTATCGACGGAGCTTTTGTGTGTGAGAGACCGGGAGGTTTAGATGGCAGCGGTTAACACTCCACTTGGTGGATATGTGTGCGGTGATGTGGATATTGTGGATGACTTCTCTCTCATCACATTCTACTAGTGCTTCATGGAACTTTCACGTTAGTAACCTGCAGGTGTATCTGTAAAATGTTGAAAAGAGGACCTTTAACTCCTTCCGAACGTTATTTAAATGGACACCGGTATTGCGGTATTTTAAAAATTCATATCATAGAGAAAAAATAAACACCAGATCGGTATGAACCGGTATACCGCCCAGCACTAGTGCAGGGTCATTGTTCTGTTGGAGGTGAACATTGAAGTCTGAGGTTCATCTCTGGAGGTTCTTAAAGCTCAAATATTTTGGTGCATTGAGCCTTTCTTCTACTCTAACCCTCGGTCCTTGCCTAATCTCCTTAAAGCCCAGATTTAAGTTTAACTCCATGGTGGAGTGTTGCAGTGATTGCTCTGTAGTTTTCTCCTATCTCCACATATGATCATGAAGCCAACTAGATTGACCATCAGGTTCTTGGTTCCATACTAACCAAAGCTCAACCATCAGGCTCAGTTTGTCCAGGGGGCCAACTCTAGGAAGAGTCCTGGTTGTTTCAAACTTCTTTCATTAAGGGTAACAGAGACTACATGCTTCTGTGAACATTCAATGATGCAAAAAAAAATTCTGAACTTTTCCCCAGATGTGTGGCTTGACGTAAACCTGTTTCTGAGCTCTACATGCAGTTCTTTTGACCTCAGAACTTGGTTTTTGCTCTGATATGCATTATCAGCTGTTAGACCTTTTATTATGACGCGTATGCTTTTCCAATTCATACCCAATCAATTGAATTTGCCACAGGTTAACCTCACTGTAAGTGTAGTAACATCTACAAGCAATATGAATGCTCCTGAGCTAAATTTCAACTGTTCCAGATAATGGGTATGAATACTTATTCAATGGAATCATTTAAGTTTTTTATTTTTAATAAATTTGCAAAGATGTTAAGAACATGTTTTTTGCTTCCCCATATGGTGTATGGAGTGTAGATTGATGAGGAAAAAAGTAAGTTAAAGCATTTTAACGTAAGGCAACAGCATAAAACATGAAAAAAATGAATACTTTCGCAAGGCACTGTACTTGAAGTTTGTGCAAAATGTGTCTTGTTTATTGAATTGTGTTGTATTTCATGTGTCTTGTTATATTCCGTTGTCATTTAAATTTAGTCATTTAGCAGACGCTTTTATCCAAAGCGACTTACAAATGAGGAAAATAGAAGTAATCAAAACCATTTAACCCTATGGCATGACTTTTTATTTTGGGGGGGAAAAAATATGTTACCCCATTTTTTGGGAGCTTGGGGGTCCCTGATAATATATCCATCATAAAATGTGTCCCCCCCCACCCCTGAACAAAATATTGGTTCGTTGCCTCAGGGCAACAATGTGCTACGAGGGTACTAAAACAGCAAGGTTTTCTATATAAGTGGAATAAGGAAAACATGTAATATATTCATTAGAACATGTTTTATTTTGACAAACATCAATAACAAATGGTTCCAACCAATAAAAAAACAAAACAATGAACAATCAAATAAACAAACTACTACTAATTACAACACCAAATGTTTCTGACATTTCATATAAACATATTGTAACACTTATATATTAACCAACATCCGAATGACTATGTGTGTATGTGTGTGTGAATGTGTGTTTGTGTGGTTTTTTGGATATTGTTTGAATCAGAGCTTCTCTTTTTGACAAAGCATACTCTGATTTCCTATTCTGTGTGAAACCTCAGAAAGCAGTTGCTGGTGGATGTAAAACAGAGGTGAACATCACATTTCCGGCACTTGGCTTTTGGTGTACCTGTGCACCCTGGTACCTTGCATCTCCCCTTCTTTTCAGCCATAATCATCCAGTGGGCTGTGGCATCCAGGCGCACATCAGGGACTGGAATTGGAGCAGCGGGTCCTTTTCTCCTCTTTTCCTCATACTCACCAGCAATTGTGGAACAGGGGCGACCTTTCTTGCGCTCCAGGCTCTTTCCACTTTTGCATAGGGCTTCAGCAATGTAGGATTTGAAGGTATACAGCTTCATATGTTCATTCTTTCTCATGCCAGTACCTTCACAATCTCTTCGGTAGAGCAGCCATGTGGTCACGATGATCATATCCAGAAGGTGGAACACCAGCCGGTGGTACCACTTCTTTGATCTGATTTTGATCCGATACAGTGCAAGCAGTGAGTCAAGAAGATCCACCCCACCCATATTCTTGTTGTATTCTTTCACCACAGCAGGGCAGGGGACTTTGGTGATCATCTTTTGCTTGCGATCCCACCTGTCAACCTCGGTGACTGGGTGGGCTCCGTAATCACTGAGAAGGGTCACTGAGCGATTATCGTACCACTTTACAGCATACAAGGTGGTTTCTCTCACCATGGCCATCTTCTGTTCAAAAGATCCACGTCCTGCTCTTTTCAGCTCAGCATCGCACATCAAGTTGACACCTGGTAGTCTGTTGCCACGAACAGTACCAGTGCAGTGAATTCCCTGCTGAGCCAGTGTAAGCACAAGAGGGACACTCGTAAACCAGTTGTCGAAAAAAACCTTGTAGTTCTTATGCTTGGGTATAGGCTGGGCCAGGCGGAGGACAACGTTGCCACTTGCTCCCACATCTGCTAGCTCAGGGGGTTGTACAACTCTCCCTGTGTAGATTTCCAAGTTGTACGGGACACCATCAGAGCCAGCCAAGACCAGAATCTTGTAGCCCCATTTCTTTGGTTTTGATGGCAGATATTGCTTCAGTCTGTTTCTTCCCTTGAATGGGACCATCTGCTCATCAACAGCCAGCTTCTCACTCATTGGGATTGATGTCAGTTTTGAGGTTAGATGAGTAACCAGTGGTCGGATCTTGTGGAGTGGATCATTATTATCCTCCTGTCTCTCTTCATTGTTATTGAAGTGCAGGTGTTTTTTGATGGCCTCCCATCTATTCAGTGTCATGGTGTCAGCTACTTGGGATACTCTGCAGGCTTTGTTCCAAAACATGCGGGTGCCTGGTAAACCAAACAATGACATGTACACCACAATCCCCAGGAACTGCTCCAATTCTTTTATGGTGAGGTTAAGCGGCTTGTTTGCATCACATTGTATCGCATACAGATTTGACTGCTCTACAATAACTTCCAGAATGTCTTCAGAGAAAAACTGCTTGAAGTACTGGAGGGGGGACATGATATCATCAGATCTTGGAAGCAGGTCCTGCCATTCTGGGTAAGCATTGAAGTGTGCATTGTGAGGTGTTCTCCATCGGGGTAGGCGTGGAACATCAACCTCTTCTACATCATCTTCATCTTCATCCTCAGACTCTGTGTCATTGTCAAGAGACAGGCATTCTCCTAAAAAAGACAGCAGGAAGCATGTTTGTCATATACCCTTCATCATACAATGACATGCATGCAAACAAACACACACACATAACACACACACATAGTTGAATTAACTGTCTCTCACAGGATCACTTAAAATCATGGTCCTTACATACCCGGGGGCTTCTTTAAATTAATGTGTAAAACAATAAATACAAGGCTTGGGCTTCGATATCATTCATCCCCATGGTACCCCCAAAAAGGGAGGTGTTTTCCCACAACCACTGAAAAAAGATCAGAGAACAATATCATCTACTTTTGGCCTCAGTTATATTGGTTAGTGGAAAGAAGGTCAAAGAAACGAAACCTCATTGATTGGCTGTTGAGAAGTATATGTACTTTCCGATTGGAGAAGAGGTTCGAGAGGGTCTTTTATAGCTGATGGTGGCTTGGTCTGTTGGTGAGGGGGATTAAACCCTGTGATTGGGCACGCTACCAGAGACATGCAGCTGTTTCATAGAGAGGGAGAGAGACAGTGAAGAGAGGGGGAGGTCTCAATCCCTCCCAATGTTGAGGAGTAGAGTTGTGTGTAAGGTACTCTGGGTGTAAAGATACTTGAGGGGAAGCGTTTTCATCTGTGTGTCGCGGCCAATGCATATTTCGGTTTCACGCTCCTTCAGATTGATCTTAGATTTATTTTTCGGATTATGTGAATGATTTTCTTCGGAGGCCATTTCTGCAGCTGCTCTTAAACTTCAGCTGGAAGTACCTGTCAGGCCTTGACATAGCTGGCGTTTGTGATGAGAACATTCATTTAATGGATTTCTGAAACAAATATCTGTATCTCTTAACATTTGTATTGGATGACTGAACAGCCATTTCTCTTAGGAGCCTTTAACATGAGCGGTGGTTCAGGAGTGATCGTGTAACTGCCTTTTGTGTTGCTGGTTGATCAGACTTTGCAAGGGTTTAGGGATTGCTTTAAAAGGTCAGAATGGATGTGATGACTGCATGTTGGAGAGGGCAGGTAAGTGTAAAACAGAAATGCACCTGTCTGATTTCGTACCTCCGTAATGGATGACACTACTAGCAGACTGTTGGTGGAATACTATGCAAGTGTGTTTCTTTGTTAACATGCCATTGTATCATTCACAGGAAGAACAGGCTGCCAAAGCGAAGGCTGAGAAAATCCGTGTGGCGCTAGAAAAAATTAAAGAAGCCCAGGTTAAAAAGGTGAGTCAAAGCCCCTGTGAATCTCTGATCTGAAGGGTCAGTAAACCTCCTCTTTCACTGCATGATGTAGTCCTTCTCGCTCTAGCTGGAGAATTCAGAATCAATGCACAGTAGAAAATAGGTCACTCGTGTGTCTGAGTCTCTGTCTGCTTAGAAGGAAAGATGCACAAACAAAATGTCGGTGAGGCTTTTGCTTCAAATTACTTGTTAAAAAAATATGTTTGTATTGTTGTTCAAACTGGTCTAAGGTTTGTGTTAATTCTTGAGAGACAATATATCCTATCATCTGAAAAGGACTGTCAAAATAGATGCCACCAGGCACATACTAATACCAAGTGAATGAATTAGACACAGTACAGTGATTGGGCCTCTGTAGCAGAGACAGATGACTGTTTCCATTCATTGTGTGTTTAGAGAAAACTGAAAGCATTGAGCTGCAATGGTGCAGTGAGACTGATACGGAATGATACTGCGTCAAATGCACTTTAAATAATACAAAAAAACAAAACAGAATTCAATAATATACAGTGGACCCAAAATCTGAGACCCTTTGAAAATGAAAAGCTAGAAATTATGAGATTTTTTTTAAATATATATATATATATATATTAGGGGTGTAACAGTTCACAAAATTCACGGTTCAATACAACACAGTGGTGTCACGGTTAGGTATGTTTTCGATACGGGGGATGGGGCAATGTTGGAAATATTTCAGTTTTAAACCATGAAGGCGAGCCAATGGATATCACACACGCACGCATTTGCATGCATGCAAATATGTGAACATCTTAATCTCAGTCATATCACTATAAACAAAAAGTGAAAGAAAAAACGGAATGATGGAGTAATGACGGAGCTTGTTTTTGAAAGTCGATGCTACAATAAAAAAAATAAGCTTTTTATCTCATTGATGACTGCAGTGTTAATATTTTAATTATAGGACTATAATGCATTGTAGGTAGCCTATAGCCTAATAGATCTGTTTTAAAATACCTTTTTTTTAAACATTTTAATTGAGGAGTAAATATAGCCTAATCTTATCCTCGCAGCGCGTCAGTTATGTGGTAATTATTGCGGGGCAAATTAATTGTACTATTAATTGATTAATAAAAGTAAATTCATAATAATAATAAGCCTAATAAGAATGTAACAGGCCTACATTAAATGGAAATGCCAAATCAGGGTTCTAGACTCGCTGGATTCTTCCCGCTGGTCGCTCTTTTGCGACTAACTTTCTCAGTTGCAGTAACCTGTATGAGATTCCTTCTGCTGTTGAATGCAAAAGCATATATTGGGAACAATACTGGTAACCAAACAGCTGCTGCATGAAAAATAATACACTATTGGAGTCAATGGGAACCAAAAACCTTCTGGTTATGAACATTCTTCAAAATATATTTTTGTGTTGAGGTGAACAAATAAATTAATAAAGATTCAGAACAACTCAAGGCTGAGTAAATGATAGTATTACAATTTTTGGGTGATCTATCCCTTTAAAATCTCATCATACAATTCCAGGAACTCGCGTAGCCTACTGCACTTCACATGCATGCTTAATCTTTAACTGTAATGTTACTGCCCTGAATTCTGCCCTGCTTCTTTATGTCCCTGAACGGTTACGGAAATTTGTTTTTAAACCACAATGTTTAAAATGAGTTTAAATGATAAGCTAACATCATGATGCGCAAAACGATTGACATATTTCTACCGGATTATTTCTCAACCCAAAAGTGAATATAGGCCTATAGAGTTTGTTCAAACACAACAAGCAATTCCTAGCCCAATGGTTAATGCGACCCTGCCTGTGAGGGCTTTCTTTACTCCGTTATGACCACACTGTTACTGCAGGTGTTTTTGATCAAGTTATAATCAAACTAACCTAAAATCTGTGACAATGATGACGCTATGTTTTTATCCACTCCGTGTGTCCGGTCCACTTGCTGTTCCACAAATTCCACTCCATCATCAGCTTTAAGTAAAATAACCTGATAGCTGGGAATTTTACAGACTAACTCGTGTTTTTCCCTCCTCATTTTTCTTTTTAGAATAGCCCCTCTCACATTTTATTTTTATTTTGTAAAACACAATGCTGTTGTATGGAGTGAATGTTAAAAGATTTTGCAGACTGAAGCAAAGTTATTAAAAAAATATGTCTCACTCAGTTTAGTCAAAACGTAAGTTGCAGTGATTTGGCTTGAAATGAGTGATTGTTCTGTCAAAATAAGCCTTTCCTGCATTTATCAGTGTGTCAGTTTGTTACATTTCTGAGTTTGTACTCAATTGTTTCATTCAGTTGAAATATTATTGCACAATGTGATAGATTATTTGTGCTGAGGCCAAAGAATGAGGCAGGCAAGATATGTCATATAGTGTGTGTTTGTTGGAGCATGTGTGTGTGAGGAAAGAGAGCATAAATTAGCAGCGTGTTTTCTGCTGAGGCCAGGCTTGGAAAAGTGCCACATGCTCCCTAATATTCTGATGGCTTTCAGGACCCCTGGCAGGGCTTTCTGTTAATGTGCATATGCAACACTTTCTCTATCCCTTCTCTTCGTTCCTCACTCTCAAGAAGAAAGAAAATGGCGTGTGAAATAGAGAGGGATGAAAGCCAGTTGTCAGTCCTGTTCCCAATTAGACTTTATTAAAGCCACATTTCTGAAGATCCACATCATATTCCAATTCGGTCAATATAAATCTTTGAGCAAAGCAAAACATTCCGATTTGAACATATATTTGTAACACACTATACTAATTATTGTTTTTTTCCTTCTATATAATATCCCAACAAGCGCACAAGCTTTAGATGCATGCCATGGTTTTCTTGAATTAGTTATAGACATTTATTTGACTCTATTTAAAACATTAACAATTTGTCAAAACTGATTAAAAGACAGCACCAAAGTAAACCATGATGTTAGTATGTATTTCATTTTATGAGACTTATGTAGTCACCAAAAAACAACAAATCAAAACATATCTGAACTACATTATATCAGGGGTCAAAAATTAACTTTTTCACTCGCTCAGTTTGGCTACTAAATTTTTAAGTTACTGGCGGCCACACTTCATTTTCACTTAGGTAGTTGTTAAGTTTAGGTATTGGGTGGGGTTAGGGGTGTAGAATAAGGTCATGCAAAATATGTGCTTTATAAGTACTAATAAACAGACAATATTTTAATAATTGGCATGCTAATAAGCAGCTAGTTAATATTGAGAATTGGTTTCCTATAGTGTTATCAGAATTTCTATTAGCCATGAAAAAAATATAAGAAACAAACACATTTTTTTGAGTCACTGCTTAGATTTGAGCATATTCATTACAATTCTGAAAAAATGAAAGAGTAGTGCCATAAACTGAATTCTGTTTGTGAGAAAATTCTCTTAAAAATAAACATTTATTTTGTTTAAGCTCACTCCAAAATAAATGTTTAATGGTAAACATGTTGAAGATTAGCACATAGGCAATTCATCAATTGATCAGCAGTTTCCTCACTAAAGTCAGTGTACTGAACTCTCTTCACTAGGGTTGGGTTCAGAACTCAGTACTTTTAAAGGTACCAACCGAATTGCGTTAGTACTACCGAGTACCGATTCACATTAAATCATTCGGTACCACATTTCGGTACCTAATAATGCATTTAGGCGCATACGAGAGAAAGAGCGAGCGAGAGAGAGACACTGTGATGTCACCCCTGAAACTCTTTAAAACACAACACACAATTTTCTGAAGTGTGCTTACATTTCTAGGGTCATATGGTTTCCCCAAAAAAGCGGACAGGATGGCGGAGTCCATTCATAAGACGGAATTTACTCCATAGCGCAACAGAATTCGTAAATTTTGGATGAATGGAAGAAGGTCTATCACTTAATTGGAATCACGATATGAACTAGTGTATGTGAATATTAAAACGCAAAAAGACGGTTTAAATATGAATCCTACATGTTCCATTAGCCTCGGTATGTATGAATGTACGTGTACAATGTACATCTTTATATATTCCATTTTCTGATTTAAATAAAATAATTATTACAACCACATTAAGCACTTAATTGTAGAAAAATACAATTATTATTAAAACTTTTCTAAAGGAATATTCACACAATTGTTCTACCATGTATTAATTTTAACAGTTAACCTCGGTTTGTTTGCCAAAAAAATAAAAGGGTTTCATTTTCATTTGATTAAAAATAAATAAATGTTTCATGCCTTAGTTTGATTATCAGAAAAAATAAAACACAAGAATTTCTGGAAGAAGAAAAAAATTGTAGGGCCCTATTGACCTTTTTCACATTTCCGGGTTTCTCAGCAGCGGAAGTCATCATAGTTGGGTTAACTTGAAGAGCAGTGAATGGGAGAGTACCACAAATATATTTTTTGAATTCCCATTTGCTCAAATAGCAAAATAAAAACTCTACGATAGTGTTTTCATGACTTTCGATAAAAATAAAAAAATTGGGAAAGGCTGAAGAGCAAATTATGTCAAATTTACTATCCCTCCCATAGACGCTGCATTAGAAACATTAGCGTAAACTTTTTTTTGTAATTTGATGCAAAGGTAATATAATACAAAGAATAGTGTCATACATGTACAGTACATACATTTAAAAAAAAAATACAAATATTAAAAACTTTTGAGGATTTAAATTGATGTGACCGTTAAAAGTGTCATCACAGTCTTGTGAAAAGGGTTCATTGTTCAAAATGTTGAAATTGAGAGTTTTGGACTGTTTTTGTTGTTACACAGAGAGTAAAGTACCGAAAAAAGGTATAGTTGGGTACCGGTACCGTACCGGTTCAAATGTGAACGGTACCCAACCCTACTCCTCACTGACATCCATTCATAAACAGTCAGTCCATTCTCATTTCCTAAGTAATTTCATGATGATAACATTCACATGCTATTCGCATCAATATATTGATGGCTGGTGTTTCTCATTACAAACAGCTGATTTCCTGGCAGTGTTACAGTAAAGATGATAAAGAGTGCTTTTGGTGACACAAAAGTCTTGAAAATTTAGAACTTATCATATGCCTAGGCAGTGAGAACAGATTCTTCACTGTTGCGCTGTTTTGCTAATATTAAAGGCTCCTCTTAGAGATCAAATAGAGCATCAATTTAAATAAAAGGTGATGAAACATAATATATCAATCATAACCTGGCAAATTGGCAAGGGAGTTGATAGCATCTACTGCCACTGTTGATTTTTTTTTTTTTTACTGCATTTGGCAGGTTGGCACGTGAACCTGTACTTGATTTATTGTGGTTTATTCAAAGTAGCCACCCTTTGGTTAGATTACAGATAGTTTGGGATTAAACTCTGGGTATTTTGGCAACCAGCTTGACCAAACCAACCAACTTGAGGTGCATCATGGGATGATTTTCAAACAGTATAGGTGAAGTTACCATGTTTACAGGCCACTTGTTAGCTACTTTTCTTTCTCTTATCCCATTCAGTTTATCCATTTCAAGGACAGTTACTAAACAGTCATTTATTTATTTGTGTAAAATGAAATTAGTATGTAGGTATAATGTACTGTATATTTATCTACAGAATATGATTTTCCATGCATATGCATGTATAAATATAGCTGTATTCAATATTATATGTACTGGAATGAACCAAACTCTCCTTTCCTATTAATCTTCTTCATCAGCTGGTGATACGTGTACACATGTCAGATGAGAGCTCAAAGACCATGATGGTGGATGAGAGGCAGACGGTCAGGCAGGTGCTGGACAGTCTGCTGGATAAATCTCACTGCGGTTACAGTCCGGACTGGGCCCTGGTTGAGACCATCCCTGAGCTACAGATGGGTGAGGACACATGCACATGCTTAGAGACCTTGTGAACCTGAGGAACAATAAGATTAGGATTTTGTACCTTATCATTCTCGCTCACTCTTTCAATCATTTTCCTCAGAGAGAATTTTTGAAGACCATGAGAACCTGGTGGAGAACTTGCTCAACTGGACCAGAGACAGTCAAAACAAACTCATGTTCATTGAACGGATTGAAAAATATGCACTTTTCAAAAATCCACAGGTGAAGCTCTTTTTTGTGTGGTATATACAGAAAAAAAATCTGATTAAACCGATTAAAAATCTGTTTTAATCATAGATACAAACATTATTAAGTCACTTCTTAATTAGAAGTTGTCAAACTAGAATGTACAATGTACACTATTGTTAAAAAGTTTGGGATCAGTATGTTTGTTTGTTTGTTTGTTTTTTTGGTAAAAAATACTTTTATTCAGGAAGTTTCAAAACGTTACAGCATTTGATCTAAAGTGACAGTAAAGACGTCTATAATTTTACAAAAAAATAATAACAATAATAAAATCAAATATATAATTTATATTCTTCAAAAAGTCCTGAAAAATAAAATGTGGTGTTTTTTCCACAAAAATATGCATCACAACTGTTTTCAACTTCAATAATAAGAAATGTTTGCTTAAGCAGAAAAACAGCATATTAGAATGATTACCATGTGATAATGATTATCATATGACACTGAAGACTAAACTTGTGGCTGCTGAAAATTCAGCTTTTCATTTTCAGGAATGTATTGCAGTAATATTTCACAAACTTTAGTGCAACCTTAGCGAGCATTCTTTCAAAAATATTTTGAGATGTTACTGAACCTAAACTTTTGAACACTAGTGTATATATGTATGCACTCTGATCTAAAGATAGGTTTAAATTAATAGTAATGAGCTATGATTCTTTTTATGTTTTATGTTGTCACCCTGATTCACTTGTTGCATGTTGTGTATGTTTTTAAGAACTATTTACTTGGGAGGAAGGAGACCTCCGAGATGGCAGACAGAAACAAGGAGGCATTGTTGGAGGTAAATTACACATTATAATACAAATTATAGATTGATATCATATTGTAATGGTAAATTTCAATTAAACCAACTATCCCACTCAGAAAACCTCTAACACCTTTTATAAAGGCCTAGACTAACTAGCCAAACCTCTTATTGCCTGCTGTGCATAAACTGATTTTTTAATTGTTTTGCTTTCCTTGTTTAACATGCAAATTGCAAGTACATAAAAAAAGTTAGTTAATGTGACCCAAAGCCTTGATCAATGTTAATTTAAAGTGTTGATTGTGATGTCCGACTGAGTTTACAGCTGTCTATATCTGTCAAGATAATATTTCAGTATGCTTGACCGAACGATGGTGCATTTTGTATTTTGTATGTCTTGAAGGAATGTTTTTGTGGAAGCTCGGTGTCTGTTCCTGAAATTGAGGGAGTCTTGTGGTTGAAGGAGGATGGCAAAAAGTCTTGGAAGAAGCGCTATTTTCTGCTGAGGGCATCTGGCATCTATTTTGTGCCAAAGGGCAAAGCCAAGGTTAGTGTTACTTTTTGTTTATTTTTGTTTTATCATGTGATTTGGTATTATGTTCCCATTAAATGGACACAGAACTTAATAAACTCCAGTGGAATTTCCTGTTTATGGATTCACTGAGGATACTCTACACAAACCATATGCTGTTTGTCATCCACTTACAATAAATCATGGGGCTTTAATTCCCAGAGAGAACCCCATGCCTTATTTTGTTATACAATATTTATGTTCTTATACAATTTCAAGTCACAAGCATGCATATGAACATTTGTTTTGTGTTAGTATTACATTATCTGACATTTAAGGACATGGGCTTGTCTGTCTGTAATATTTTTTTGCACAGACTCACTGATATCCTCTTGTGGTTGATCCTGGGTACTTGCTTCTGCTCGGTACCATGAATATATAGTATTATTTTTATAAAAGTTTGCATTTATCATCTCAATTTCAATCACTGTAAGCTATAAAGAATAAACTATCCAAATTCGACAGACAGCAATAAATATGAACCAATATTAATGTTTAATTTGATTACTGTAGGCTTCAAGGGATTTGGTGTGCTTCCTGCAGTTGGACCATGTTAATGTTTATTATGGTCAGGACTACCGGAGCAAGTACAAGGCCCCCACTGACTACTGCCTGGCCCTCAAGGTGTGTGTGATGTTATGGCTTCTCGTCCTTTAGCCAGTTTATATTATGTGCACTTGACTGTTACCTTTTATAAAACTGGTTCATATACGACCTTTCAAATATTTGGGGCCTTTTTTGGAAAACACTTAATACTTTTATTCAAAAAGGATGCATTAAATGTATCATGTGACAGTAAAGACATCTATAATGTTACAACTTATTTTTGTCAACGGAAGTTTTAAAAATGCTCTTTTAAATCGTTTAAACTTTCTAATCATCAAAGAATCCATAAAAAAAATTAAAACTGCTGTAGAAATGTGAAGAGAAAAAAAACAGCTTTCAACATCGATAACAATAAGAGATGTTTCTTATGTGAAGACTGGAGTAATGGCAGCTGAAAAAAAAAATGTGCAAGCTAAATTTGGACTAACTATTTGGACTACTCACGTGATTGTGTAACAGATCGCTTTGTAGCATTATTACTGACCTTTGAAAACAGGTTGGGTGACAGGTGGCTAACTATTTGGACAACTCACATGTGATTGTGTAACAGATGGCTTTGTAGCATTATTACTGCCCTCTAGTGGTTCATTAGCATTAGCAATCCCAAAACATTTATTGAACCATTGTTGTCTTCAATGTCTTAGTAATATTGTTGATTGTGCCCACAGCACCCTCAGATACAGAAGAAGTCGCAGTATATCAAATACCTGTGCTGTGATGATGTCAGAACTCTACACCAATGGGTTAATGGCATTCGTATTGCTAAGGTAATCACATAGCTTCCTATAGTCTGTAATGTTTTCTGTTGAGTTAATGAACCTTGTGGCCTCAAAACATGTTCTTCTGAAACTAACTAATACGCCACATTATTTATATAATATGCTCTTCTGTATTTAAAAAGGAATTTATAACCTGAGCTCATGTTGGAAATTGCTTAATCTTTAACCATGTATGTTGGGTTTATATCACTTCATCATTGAATGTGTTTTGTGCACAGTATGGGAAGCAGTTGTATGTGAACTACCAGGAAGCCATGAAACGCACAGAAGCTGCCTATGACTGGTCTTCTCTCTCCAGCACCAGCATCAAGTCGGGAACAAGCTCAGTCAGTATGCCTGGTGAGTAACTTGAACCTGATCACTTGAAACCTTCAAATAACATATGCATTGGCAGTTATGGAGCATTTTACTTTCATGGCACAATAGTGATTTTACTGACTTGTAACTGTATATGTATGGGTAACTGGCTGATGTTTGTGCTTATTTGTTTGTGCTTAAAGAATCACAGTCCAACTACTCTAGCCAAGCAGACAGTGGTATGTCAGATGGTACTTCGTCCTTCCATGCCCGTTCCCAGAGTGTAGTCAGTTCAATCTTCTCTGAGGCCTGGAAGAGAGGGACTCAAATAGAGGAGAGCACAAAGGTGAGTCGTCCTCTTGCTCTGGAAAGATATATATTTTTATATGGGCACTTGATACAACACCATAGAGTAAATGGCGAATGTTCGGTGCGATGACGCTTTTAATTCAAAACAATAGATCCCTATGGGGCTATTCACAGATGCGATCATTCGCGACACAATAAAGTGATGATTATTTATTTTGTCATGTGTGTCAATTTTTTCCCCTGTCCCTCCGACACGAAACGGGCCATTGAATGAGATTTGAGCTTAGAACACGTGTGCGGAGCAGCTGCTGTTGCACAAAAGGGCAAGAGTGGTGGCGATGTTTCGAAAACCACTGTAAACAAACACAGAAGCAGAGTATTCTAAGAGAGAAGAGGATGCTGAGTTCTTGTTATCATTGGTATCTGAGAACAGATTTATTCTCACGTTCATTATACAGAATATTATTTATTTTAATTCTCCACTGAATGTGATCTGAAGAGCACTGTCCGTTTTCTTCCACGTGCGTGAGTATTATAAGTCAGAGCGCATTCACTCAAGATCTGTCAGTCATGGGATAATATCTCCTGCCGTTACATATGAAAACTTTTATGCCGCTCATGATATTTTGAAAACAATAAAGGATCATGTTTAGGACAAATTATAAGCAATTGTCATGTTCAATCCATTATAAAACATACAACGAGTGCATGTCTGGCTATTGTAGAATAAAAAATCACTTTAGATCTCAATCGGAAGTTATTACAAGTACTTGATGATGGTTTAAAGTGGGTTTTAATCAAAGAACATAATCGCATACATTTTCAAATGTAGCTTGATTCAAATTGTACATCTATTTATATTTTAAGATGTATTCTTGTAAGCATTATAAATTGTTTGTGTTTATGGTGTAGAACCAAACTTTATTTTTCTTAATTTAATGCAGTATATTGAGCAGAAGACCATATAGGAGATATACGTATATGAGGAAAAATGCATTGCTGGCTGGTGCCACCTAGTATGCAAGCAGGAATTAGCAGAAGGCAATCAATCGTTTCGTGCTCGGTGTGAAAGTACTATTCGTTGACGTTTCGCCTCACTTTTTCGCATCACGCTCCGTGTGAAACGGCCTTAAAAATTAACCACACTAAAGGCCAAAAGGAAATTAAATTAAGGGTGCTTTCACACCTGCCTCATTTAGTTCGGTTGAATCGCACTAGAGTTCGTTTTCCCTCTTGGTGCCGTTCGTTTGGGCAGGTGAGAATGCAGCAATCGCACTCGGGTGCGCACCAAAAGCGGACCAAACAAGCGTAAAACGAACCATGGAGCGGTTCGTTTGTGGTGAAAACGTGATCCGACCTCAAACAGACCAAACTGCAAAAAGAACTGTGCATTTTTGGACTAAACCAGCTGCCGTAGTCAGCTGCGCTGTGCATTATAGGATGAGGAAGTGTTTTTTGACAGTTTTCAGTTTTGCATGGCAGGTCGCGGACAAACTTAGGGTTGTGAGGAGGTGCGGAGCCTCATAGAAATTTGGTGACTTGCGAAGTGCCTTCGCCGTTTGCAGTGCATTAATACATTATTTTCCAGCCGCATCTGCGCTTCATTCTCAAAAGTTATATATTGTGTGAAGTGGTATATACAAACTATGTAGTAAAGGATGACCTGGGATAAAATCAACCCGCGCAGTTGTCTCTCCATAATAGCAGTGTGCTGTCTGCTGCATTTTACTCCTGTCTTGGTTTACTTCCGGGAGCACCGTTGGAATTTTCCTGAACGCTCTTTCTGACCATTCGAAAAGCAGTTTAGGGAATGCATTCAAAGACACATCTAGCCAACAAGTGAAGCGGATGTTGTCACGTGACTGCATTTTGGTTCATTTCAGCTGGTTCGGACCAGAACAAACAGTGGTGTGAAAAGGAACCAAAACGGCTAAAAATAGCTACAATGTATAATTTTTTGCCTTTGGTCCGGACCAAAGCAAGTGAACTATCAGACTTTCCTGGTGTGAATACATCCTAAGAAATAACATTCTTGTTCATTGTTGTTTTTTTATATTTGTTCAGGCACGGCCAGAATCAATGCGTTCTACCCATTCAAGCCATAGCAGCCATTCTTCTCATCATGTGTCTCAACAGCAGCATCCACACCCAGTGCAACAGCCACATCCACATTCAATTCCACAGTCACGTGGAAGTGTCACCCCGGCACCGACACTGGCACCAATACAGACACCGATACAGGCACCGGCACAAGTACCACCCCAGGCAACTCCAGCCCCACCACCGCCACCGCCACCTCCTCCACCACCTCCTCCACCCCCTCCTCCTCCTATTTCCAATATCTCCCACCATGCCACTCCTACCATGTTCGCTAAATACAGTACTATCACTCGGCTGCAGAATGCCTCTCAGGCCACAAGTCACCACAAGCCTCCGCCTCAAGTCCAGCAGCAAGTGCCGCCAGTCCCACCGGCCTCCAAACCACAATCAAACCATATTCCACCAGGGGCTAAGAGCCCACCACCTCCTCCTCCACCTCCACCTGCCCCAAGGCCTCCGCCTGGATCAGCCATGGCTATTTTGAAGCTAGGTCCTCCAGCCCCAGCAACAGTTCTACAGTCCTCCTCTCCTCCTCCCCCCTCCCCTCCACCAACTCATCCCATAACACCCATGCAGTCACAGCCTCTACCGCCTCCACCTCCCATAATGCCAATGCAGTCACAGCCTTTACCACCTCCTCCTCCCATAATGCCCTTGCAGTCACAGCCTTTACCACCTCCTCCTCCCATAATGTCCATGCAGTCACAGCCTTTACCACCTCCTCCACTCGTAATGCCCTTGCAGTCACAGGCTTTACCACCTCCTCCTCCCATAATGCCCTTGAAGTCACAGCCTATACCACCTCCTCCTCCCATAATGCCCATGCAGTCACAGCCTTTACCGCCTCTTCCACTCATAATGCCCATACAGTCACAGCCTTTTCCACCTCCTCCACTCATAATGCCAATGCAGTCACAGCCTTTACCACCCCCTCCACTCGTAATGCCCTTGCAGTCACAGCCTTTACCACCTCCTCCTCCCATAATGCCCTTGAAGTCACAGCCTATACCACCTCCTCCTCCCATAATGCCCGTGCAGTCACAGCCTTTACCGCCTCCTCCACTCATAATGCCCATACAGTCACAGCCTTTTCCACCTCCTCCACTCATAATGCCCATGCAGTCACAGCCTTTACCACCTCCTCCACCCATAGTGTCAATCCAGTCACAATCCCTTCCACCTCCTCCACCCATAGTGCCAATCCAGTCGCAGCCTTCACCACCTCCTCCACCCCCTCTTCAGGCTAATGGCCTTCTCCCTCCTCCACCACCCTCGACAGTACAAGCACCTTTCATAACCAATGGGCTCAAGAAGGTCCTTGCCCACAAATTTCCCAATGTTCCCCAGGATATAATACCCCCAGCCAATGAGATCCATTCTCCAACTCCTCCTCCTCCTCCACCACCGCCACCACCCCTACCATCAGCACATACACTCCCTCGCCAACAGCATATTAGTACAGCTCCAAATCCACCACCACCTCCACTATCCCTCATGCAGCTTCCAATTCAACCTGCAGTTTTGCCCAAAACTTTCACTGGTGGATTTCCACCCCAAACAGCACGAAAACCTTTGTATGGCATTCTTCCAGTAGCTCCAGGACCTCAAGCTCCAGCACCACCACCACCTCCCCCACCTCCTCCTCCACCTCCAGTACTATTGAAGAACCAACCTCCACCTACACTGCCCAAGCAGCACAGCATCTCCAAGACACTACCCTTCTCCAACCAAACCTCATCAGTGCCATCTCTGGTTAAGAAGATTGCTAGCCAGTTTCCTGTTGCGTCTCCTGCAATGACCAATCAAACTGAGTCTCAAAGTCACAAAGCTCCCCAGTCCCTACCTGCAGTGAAGGCTAAACCAAAATGGCAGCCTGTAGGTCAAGGCCAGCAGCAACAGAAGTCACCTGAATTTCCACCACCTCCTCCAGAGAGTACCCTTGCTTTTCCTTCCCCACCACCTCCACCGCCACCACCACCACCACCTCCTCCGGGTCCTACCCCTCCTCCTCCTCCTCCTCTTCCAATATCAGGCTCTCCTATCAGGAAGTCCCCTTCTGGCTCATCTGCAGGTGTGAAGAAAATTCCACTGACACCTCCGCGCAACTCCAGTGCGAAGTACAATGCCTCGGTGGAGTACCAGGAGTCCCGCAGGAACTTGGTGAGCAAGTTTAGCCCTAGTCCATCATTGACATCAAGCTCTAGTGGCTCACCCTCCAAAGAGCTTTCTACAGGTCCTCGGGAACCCCCCAAACCAGGAAAGCTTAATCTGGCAAATCTTCCTTTGGCTTTGCAAAACAAGTTGAATCCGAACTGCCAATCCACTGCAAACTTCCCATCCCCTCCACCCCCAGGAAATGACATCTTCCCCCCTCCCCCACTGGAGTCTGACCTCCCTCCACCACCGCCCCTTCCAGGTAATCCAAATGGTTTGTCTCCGAAAGTTGCTGTGGTCAATCCTCAGCCCCAGCCTCCTTGGGGCAAGAGTTCCCTGAAAAAGACTCCAGCATCAATCCGCTGTAACAACACTATTAGAGAGCCTCCACCACTCTCACCACCTTCCATACATGGGGGCCCTATTGCCCCTTCTTCTCCCAAAGGCACAACGCAGCCAAACTTCTTGGAGGACCTTAACAAGACACTGAAACGCAAGTCCTCGCGAGTCTCTGGAGACAAAGTGGACCCTGTGGTCACAATGGATGACATGGCTTTGCCACCACCTCCACCTGAGCTTCTGAATGATCAACAGAGACACAGTGGTAGTGGCTTCATGTCCGGGAATATCTCAGGCTATGCAACGCTACGGCGAGGGCCTCCTCCTGCCCCACCCAAGCGGGACTACAACACCAAACTCACAAACTGAGAAAACTGAAACTTTTCCTCGACACTATTGCTTGCTATTTGTTTGTCTCATAGAAGCCATCATTTGGTTGATATGCTCAGCTTTTTCTGTACAAAACCGCTCAAGAAATTTCAGCTTTACTGTGACTGTGACAGTGCATTAGTTCCAAACAACTGAGTGATTCCACTTCAACACCTTGGTACTGCATGGAAGACAAAACTACATTTAAACTATTAATCTTATTGATTTTTGGGAAGACAAACATTTTGAACTGTGAGGTTGGGTGGGATTGTTTTATATTATCGATTATTTAATAATCTAAAGAGATTTTGTTATTTCAGACTGAAGTTTTTTAAATGGTTGGACGGTTATTGTTGTTTGAATTTGAGGAGTTTTAGATGGGTAGGTTGAATTAGACTGTGTGTTTGGCTGGTATATTAGTTTGGCAAAACTTTAACCATTTATGTGGCAGATCCAGTGCTCAATGGATCCTAAAATGGATCTTGATCACTATTGTTCTTTGAGCCACTAAGTGCATTTTAGTTGTATTTGTCAAAACTGTAACATGAAGGACTTTGTTGTTAAGGGAGTTGCCCCAATGTCTAGTTCTGTGAGACTGTGGAATGTTTTTTTTTGACCTGTTTAAATTGTAGATATTCTCATTTGCTGCATTATCTTTGTCTAGGTGAAACAAATTACTGCCTTGATGTTCCTTGTTGGTCCTTACTTCCTCTGGTGAACGTTCAAGCTGACTTTTACTAATTGTTCACTTATGAAGAGATGGACTTTTAAGTCATGTGACTGAATGACACAATCATTATTCACATAGATTTATCTTATATCCTGTATTATAGCCTGTATTATTGGCTCATGAATATAGCCATGCCTTAAGATTCTAGAACGTGTATCAAACAACTGATCAAAATATTCTCCGCTTATAAAAAGAGGCCATTAGTAAATTCAATTTCCCTGTAGGTTTTTATTGTTGAAGGATTCTGGTTTATTTTCTCCATTCAGAAAAGACGTGCAACTTCAGAATCTTACAGTGAGCACCTATAAGAGCCACACGTACAAACAATTATGCATATTAACTAATGTCCACATTTCATTTTGAAGAATTTGTTTATTGAATGTATTTACAGTATCATGAAACTTTTCAGGTTGTTGAGATGTGACTAACTGAAGTTAAGATTAAATTATTAAAGTATCAATGAACATATCATGCTCTGCATATCCCTCTGCAAAATTTAAAATGAAATTACACATGTTAATATCATCCATGTTTCTGTTTTTATTGGGTTTCTTGTGAAGGTTAACGCCAGCATGTTTCTATTCGTTTTCACATCTCTTACAGTGAATAATCTTGTTTCAGTGGAGGCTGCAGTTATTGGTCCTTAGTACAGTAGTCTTTTCATTTAGCTTTGTTTGTAGCACCTTAATGTTTGTATGAAGAGTCTTCATTTGATTTCATCCAGCAAGTCAGTGATATGGCAGGTGATTGTCGAAATGGTCTCCACGAACATGGTTGTTTTCAGTGTTGCCATGATGACCCGCACGTATTGATGGAGCCATGTTAATACTTGGTGCTGAAGTTGAACGTGTACGGTCTACAAATATGTCAAAAGTATTATAAGAATTGTGATTGCAATATTAATATGCCAAATATGAATGTGTAAAAGATGAAAAGTTTATTTACCTCCAGTCCCAAAATGATTTAAATTGTAGTATAAGCCTAACCCCCCCTGTTGGCGGAAAGTTGTCAGCAATTAATTCATTGTTTAGTCATGTATTTTTACATTTAAATTAATTACTTAAAATGAAAACAACATTTAACATAAACACTATATGTAAACATTGTTATTCTGTATATTTAACTATCCTCGACATAGGTTACATACTTCTGCAAAATAGTCCATGAATAGTTTTTAAATTTACTGATGCAAACGTGTGCACTTCATTCTAGCCCTTCTTGCTTGTTTACTAGACACTTAGAGTTTGGTGCTTATCTACTCATGGTAATGTTTGTATGCCTCTGCTGAAATATGTTTTTCTTTATGTTGACACTCACCTCCTCACTGGACTCGGAGCTCGAGCTGTCGGCCTTTGTGCATCTGAGAGAGATGATACGAGTGACGTTCTGACTCACTCTGGCGCTGATATAGCACCCTGCCTCCGACTAAAACCACAAGGGTATAGACAAGAATCAAATAAGATTCGTAAAAAAAGAATGTTATACACTTAATAATAATCAATATTACTTATTACTAACAATTATGCACGTTTCTACAAAGCATTGTTAATGTACACATTTTAAAAATATCGCAGCAAATTCACGAGTCACACAAGACTTTTTAAGCTTTTTTTTATCATGCAAATGTTTAGGGTCGATATAGCTTTTAACAGTTGCTAGGGCCAATTTCTCAGTACTTTCAAATCTCTTCACACAGTAAGCACAAGTAGTAGATACCAGTAGTATCTGGATAAACTGATTAAGACAGCAATTTGCTGCATTTCTACAGTAATACCATACTGAAATATGTTCTAAACCTAATACCTACACAAATGTTAGTCTTTCAATTTCATTACGTCTGTAAAAATGGGAAATTTGTTGTTTTGTAAAGAAATTTTACAAAAGAAAACATTGTGTAATGCTATCTGTTGTTAGTGTATTCCTTTTCAATTTTACAATTAATTGTAAATAGCGAGGATTAAATGTATTATTAAAAATACTCCAATAATTGTATATATTTTATGTTACAGAGTTAGGAGGACTGTGCAGAGTTGTTGTTTGTTTTTGTTTTTTTAAAGTCACCTAATATTTGAGAAATGAGTCCTAGTGATTGAAAAAAAAATGTAAAGGTATTTTTATGCTCATTAAGCATTTATTTGACCAAAATAAGTAAGGCATTCTTATATAAATATATTGAAAATTCTCAGCATTGGGGAAATGCAGTCTTTTACCAAGGCCTATAAAATAAAAATATGAAATATTGAAATGCATACAAATTATACATATATAGCAGTTGTTTCATACACTGATTATCTAATGTTTGTAGACAATGACATGTTATGACATGTTTATGGGTAATTTATATACTGAAAATTAAAACCACTCGCAGTAATTAATACAAATTCCATTAATTCAATGAATATTCTCATATTGCATCCATTTCTTCCACAATTCAACTTCAGCAATTGAAATGGAGTTTAAAAGGTATTATCAATTGAATCATGAATGGTGCACAAATCTGGTACAATTATTACAATCTATCTTGAATATCTTGAGATAACTTACCACAAAAAAACCTTTGCGGTACATGCAGCCCTGAGGATCGACCCCAGAGCTCTTCTGACACTCCGTCTCCATAATCCCAAACCTCAGATGCAGATCAAATGTGTTCATTCCCAGAGGAACAATCTTAAGGTAAATAAAAGCTAATTATCAGCAGGTGATATTTTGACTGTTGCTTTATTTAAACTATTCATTTGTTCTAGTTTGTCTACTGGTCTTTCACTGATGACTGAAGCCTCACTAGTCACCAGTTTTGCCAGATGTAAAAATAAAAGAGTTGTTGTAATAGTGTGTACTGACCTTCTTTACAGATGCCTTGGACACTCTGTAGAGGTGATTCCTGGCAATGCGTGCATTAATCTGATGGAGTGCCATATGCAGAACATCATCTGCTTTTGAGCTGAGCTCAAACAGAGGAAAGCCTATGGTTGCATGTCAGAGGTCATGTTACACATGTAATGATTTACAACTTTATCCCCAAAAAACACATAAAATTAGAAGTCGACACGTTAGACTATTGACTAATTTTAGCATGAACTATGAAAGCTGCATATATGTTTCCATTGTTAGTATTGTCACATATTTATTCCTTATGTCTTGCAGTCTATGCTAATTATCAGCATCAAGATCACACTCACCTAAACCTCCCAAAACCTGCAGGAGCAGAAAGAGAAAAACATAGCACCTCATTTTCACGTCAATCAGACTGGACGCTCTTACTATCAAACAGTCCTGTTTTTAACTGTTATGGCTCTTATAACTCTCCTCCTCTTTTCTGTGTACAAGTCGTTGTTTAATTTGGCATCTCCCTCCTGTTCATGCACATCTGGGTAAAGAGGAACTTTGTAATGCAAACCCAATGCTTGTTTTACCCAGAATATGGTCTGATAATCAGATTTCAAAAATGACTGAGCAAAATTACTACATATCATTTTGGATGCGAATGTACTTGGAAAAACTCTGTACAGTTAACAGCTGTTAATTAATTAATAGTATCCCACTAATATATATGACAATTATATGATGTTTATACAAGGCAACACATATAACTAACTGTAAAATGCTATAAAATAGTTTTAAGTGTGTGTGTGTGTGTCACTTATAATTTACTGTAAAAGGACATTTAGAGAAGTGTCTACATGAATGATGCATCGGTTACATTTATTTTTTTTCTTTCTGATTTTCTCCTGCATCTGAAAAAGTGAAATTATAAATGATTTATGATTTTCTCCTGCATCTGAAAAAGTGAAATTATAAATGATTGCAAAGTAACTTTTGCACACAATATGCAGTAGACCTACCAATTTGTAGGTCAAAGGGGAGCTGAACGGAGGAAGAAATCAATATATATTCTTGACAGTGAAATCTAATCAGTGACTGATGAGAAAGCTAAGTGAACAGACCTCGAATTCTGTCTTAAGCCAAGATTAAATCTGCGTTCTTAAGCATTAGTAGTTTCTGAGAACCTTCTATAACAACAGATACAAAGCAGTGTTCAGAGAAAGATAGACTTGTCCCTATGATTGTAGTCATGAATTGTTACAGCTAATTTTCACTTCTTACTCCTGTGAATATTTCTCAAAGTTGTTTTATTTCTTTAGAGTCTGTTAAACATATTTTGAACTATTACACAGTTATTGAACACGTTGGCAGTTGTGACAGCATGTCCTAATAACAGAAGTGTTGCCACAATATGTGGAGTGTTACAATATAATGTGTCATTAAATTGACTATCATAGGCTTTTCGTCCAAATTTTAAACAGTACAGGAATTATGAAACAGTAAAAATGTATGAGGCAGAATTATTGTTTCAGGCAACAAATATTGCAATTTATTCGTTATGAAAAAATAGCCTTGTTCCTTGAAGCATTCAATGAAATTGTTTATCTATTTTAACTCATACTTCGCTAGTAAATTTCGCAATTGATTACAAAATGAAATTTGACATTTTGACTGAAAAAATATTTTCTTGTCAAATATACTCCAATGTTCTTTTTTACTTACAGCTTATATTGTGAAATACTACAATTCAAAATTACTGTTTTCTATTTTAATATATTCAATTTATTCCTGTGATGCAAAGCTAAATTTTCCATATTACATTTATTAAATTAATACAAATTTACAATATTACTGTTTTACTGTATTTTTGATCAAATAAATGCAGCATTGGTGAGCAGAAGAGATTTCATTAAAAACTTTTTTAAATCATGCTTGACAAGTTCTGTAAATTAGTACGGCTTTATAAATAATATTTATTATTATTAGAAAGTACAGTAAACCCAATACACTATGTACTGTGAGCTGAGAATATTTCTTAATATGCATTATTATAAATCAGTTCAACTCCTTTGTGTAACTTGATAAAATTGCATAAAACTATTTGCATAAGATCTAAAGCACTAACCCCCGGTTTCACAGACAAGTCTTAAGTCTAGTCTAAAATGTAACTCTGAGCTGTTTCAACTGAAATAAACTTGCACTGACTGATCCTAAAATATATCAGTGCCTTTGTTTTGTCTCAAGATGCACCCCAGTAATGTTTACTTTCTAAGCATGCTTATAAAAATTACTTAAATGTCCTAGTTGAACTATGACCTAATCATGGCTTAGTCTAAGCCCTGTCTGTGAAACCGGGCCTAAGAGATCTTACCTAATAATCTTATGCGAAGATACACAGATAACACAATTTCAACATTCACTTTCCTTAATAATCTAAAGCAAAGCATACTGAGAAAACTAAATGTCGCTGTAACTCATTCAGTTTGAACTTTCAGTAGTATTTCAGAAAAAAATATTTCATTTAGTAAATATGATTGTTAGGCTTTATAAGAAGTTGAAGAAAAATTATGTTACTAGCTGTGTAAATACTCTTTAAACCCTCTCAGTTCCCTCCTCTTTTCCCAGATACTATGTGCTGTTTAATTTGGCCTTTCTCTCACTTTCCTATCTAGTCTAGACAGACAAACACTGCGTCCCTTACCCAGAATCTGTGCTCCTGGGACAGCTTTTCTGTACACAGCACTTATAATGTAAATCCAATTCTGTTACTGGAGGTTGGTTAATCATGTAAAAGGTTTGGACAGCTGTATGTGATACAAATGAGAATTGAGCACAGCTTTCCAATGTAATAAATGTAATAATTACATCAAAATATTGCTAATTAGAATGATGTGGTAATCATGAATTCAGTCTATTTTCCAACAAACAGGGCAAACATTTAGTTTATATTTCCAGACCACTAATTTATTGTAAAAAAAAAAAAAACAGAAAGAACATAAAGCACTAGTATAATTTGAATCTTCCAAGAGAAACATCACTAGTCTGGTTGTGTAACCCTCTAAAACCTTTTACAATAAAACAAAAAGCTATTACATTTATACACTCATATATAATGCACATATAACAGATATGAAGAAAAAAACATGTTTGCATTTAAATTAAACAAAAACTACTGCTTTCTGTTCATTTGCAGCAATCTGTCATTAAGTTAAAGCAAAAGGTGGCATCTCACCAGAACTAGCATTTCCCATGATGCTTTTCTAGTTCACGAGACTGGCAGGTATGAAGTGCTTCACTTCTGCTCTAGACAAGGAATGATTTGCAGTCAGCATTATGGGACCAGCGCACGCTTGTGAACTAGACTGAACTATATCTAGCTGGTTCACTATAGTCAGTCCTCCTCGATCACTCACAGTCTTAGTGTTGACATTAGAGGCTCCACGGCTGCAAGAAATGAGCCTTCAAACTCCTGGTCTGAGAAGCGGGTGACGGACAGACGCGCCCGGCGTCGGATCTCTAATCGAGCTGCAGGAGTCATGGAAAGGATTCGTTCCATGGCATCTGTATAACTGTCTTCATCGTCTGCCAGGAAGCCAGTTGGACCATTATCATAAGGAACTACAATGTCCAACTTCGGACCACCGGATTTGTGAGCCAGAATGATTGTTCCTGCAGCCATACACTCCACTACACCTGTGGACGTGGGAGAAGGTGAGAAATTCTCAGTGTAATGGTCATGGAAATATCAGGGTTATTAGTTGAACTAAAATTGAAACTAAAACCCTAAACAAACATTTTTGTTACATAAACATTTAAATAAAATAAAAAAAGGACATAAACAAACTAAAATGACTTAAAATGAAAAATATAAAATCAAAATACCAAAATATTAAAACAAAAACTAAAATTAAATATATACAATAAAATATATTAAAATTAGCTAAGCTAACTTGCCAACAATAATAATGTTTAGTTTAACAAAAAAAAAACAAAAAAACGAATTAATAAAAACTATAACGGCATTTAAATATATATGTCAAAAATGAATACAAAAAAACTCAAATGAAAGAGATTAACAGAAAATATAAAATTAAATCTAATTCAAAATATTACCGAAAACTAAAATGTAATATCAATGATGGTAAAATAACACTGGCAAATATGCACTGTGGACAAAACTAATCTTTGCCAATTTCAATTATTTCTGACAAAAAAATGTATAATGTATAATATATATAAATATTCTATTAATCTATTATGTTTCAAATTTTAATAAAATATTGTTTTAATTAAATGTTACAAAATAATTTTATCTAATGTAACATTTTAATTAAAATATTGTTTTAATTCAATTTTACAAAATAATTTTATCTAATGTAACATTTTAATTAAATAAAAACAAATTAAAAACAAAATGTTTTAATGTAACATTAATTCAAATTTATTCAAATTTAAAGATAATCTAATTAAAACAAATAAATGTATTGTATAATATTTAATAATTTATTACTTGTTCCATAAACAATCCACCATCTTTTTTGTTTTTTTAAGTAATCTGTATAGTGTTTTGAGATTTTGCTGAGAGCATATTTCTTACCAATACCGAAATGTTCATTCCACATTGTGTGCAGCCCGATTGTGGCGTCTGTTAAATGTTTCTTCAGTTCTTCAAATGGGATATTGAGTTTAAACTCCACCTTATCTGCCACACGCAGATCCAGACACAATCCCTTCAGCATCTGTACCCTGTCTTCATCTTCCTGGTTACGACATCCACCAATCAACACCAGCTTCACGGTCTCTCTCCCGGCAGACTCCACCCCCGTCCTGTCCAGAAGCTTTCTAAAAGCCTTGATCTGCAGCTGATGGTCTTTTTCAGGCCGGAACTGGCCCACGGAGACCACAGAGTGACACTTCTTTCTCTCCTTCTCTTCATCTTCATCCCCAATAGGGACATCCAGAAGGCCTGAACGTCACATGGTGGATAGACCACACTGGTGCGGTCAGGAGCGCGCCACAGAGCCAGAATGTGACCTAAAGTCCAGGTGGAATTTACCATGACTACGTCACTACAGGAGCCGGCCAGGCCATACAACAGCGCAAAGACACAGTAGTAAATCACTTTGATGGCACTCAGTACAGGGTTACTGGAGATGTAGTCTGCATTATTGAACCTAGAATGAAGATATAAGAATGCATATATGGAATTATATGTCAGATTTCTATAGGCCAATTATACTGTATATACACCACCGTTCAAAAGTCGCCAAGGCTGCATTTATTTCTTCAATAATAAAGTAAAACAGTAATGTGATGAAATATTATTCCAACTTAAAAGAACTGTACTGATATTTTAAAATGTCATGTGATTTTCAGCATTATTAATCCAGTTTTTAGTGTCACATGATCCTTCAAAAATCATTCTAATATGTTGCTTTGCTATTAAAGAAAAAAATTGTATTACTATCAATGTTAAAAATAATCGTGCTACATCACATTTTTGTGAAAACCATGATAGTTTTTTAGGAAACTTTAATGAATAGAAAGTAAAAAAAAAAAACATTTATTTGAAATACAAATTTTTTGTAGACATTATCCACCTTATTTTTCATAGCGGAAGTAAGCCTATGGGCGAGACTTCCAGTTCATTAGCCACTATAGGGAAATAATGAGAAGAATTACAACATGCAGTCAATGGTAAACTGTTTGCACTACAAACCAGTGTGTTCATAATTAACATAATACATTAAAATAATATGGTAAGACATCAATTTGCAATTTCAAGCAGCAAAACGAGCAGTTTTGTGCAGTTAAAAATAGCTGGAAGCAAATGAGACCAGAGACAAGAAACAAGAAAACCCATAAAATGTACGCCTGGCCAAACCCATTTCACAGTAAAAATAAGGTGGATAAATGTATTTTGATCAATATAATGAATACCTGCTAAATAAAAGTGGGCATTTATTCATTAAAAAAGGTATATTGACACCAAACATTTGAACTGTTGTGTATGTAAGTATAATTATAAACATTCATGCAACATACATAACAACTGGAAAACACACTGCAAGAGATGTATCTATGAGACAAAAATGCTTATCAGAAAACTAATGCTAATAATGGCTCAACACGTTTTTTTTGGGGGGGGTTTAGTAAAAAAAATATTTAACAAAAAAAAGGTCATTAAATTTCAGGTGGTGATTTACTGGCTAAGGAATATTTTTCATGAATCATTTCTCTACCTGATAAAACATTTTAGAGGTTGGCATTTTTACAAAAATGTATAATCATAACAATAGCTATGAAGTTTTAAGATTTTATTCATTTGCATGATTTTTTATAAAGTAAATATGATCAGATCTGAACTACAATGGAATCTTTATAGAGTACTTTTAACCTCGACATCAGCCACAACTAAGCTTTTAAGTCACTAAACATTTAATTCAATAACAATAATGTGACTTTCTTGACTAACCTTGGATTTCTTTCTCGAACCACTGACAGCATATCCGTGCTGATGGTTGGGTAGTGCACATAGCTTCCTACATGACAGCCACCCATATAACGGAACACAGGTAGGGTGAAGGCGTAGCCCATTGAGTCAATGTAGAGGTCTGGAACAAACTCAGTCAAGGCCTCCCACCCCAGGAAGATGGAGCCCACGCTCTGCCCCAGAAGGGTGAAGTGAGGGTAAAGTTTGGCCTCCACCAGGAGACGATGTTTCAGGAACACAAACTTCACGGCTCGGGGGAGTCTGATGTTGAAGCGCCGCCGCGCTCCATCTAAAATCTCTTCTGCTGTCACACCCTGATCACCTGTGTAAACCACGAAGGAAACATCTTGATACCTGCGTAAATATAGGGGATTAAATAGGGTATGAGTCCAGAATTTTTGTCATTGTTTTGTTCATTCTTTTGTTAAGTTCATGCTGAAGCCCAGCCCTGCTGATTGAAGCATTCAGAAATTAATACATTTCTATAAGGGTCAGTGACATGCCATGCTCACTTCACTGTCCTAGGCAAATTCTAATTATAAGACTAGCTTTTAAATTAAAGTATGCCTTGGGATTCAACTACACAGTCTTAACCTATATAATGTCAAAAAATTGTATAAATTATAATAATAATTAACTTGTTTATATTTTAAGACAATATTATGCTTAAGATAATCAAAATATTCACTGTTCACTCTTAAAATAAAATAGAAAAATATATTAAATATACAAATGTATCTTTCCATTAAGCATACACCAGGAAATAATAAGGGAAAAACATTGCAGTAATCCAGGGACAAGGACTTGAAAAAAAAAGTGAAGAAAGGTTTTTGTTTGTTCCAAATACACTATGGTGTAAATGTCCATGTTTTGTAGGACAGAATTTAACATTATATATATATATATATATTACTAAATAATGTTCTGTATGTATTTTATACATTATATATATTATTTTTTATTGTGTATTATATATTTAACTTGAAATATAATATTAATTTGCATATTAGCAAAGGTCAGTGTAAATATTTTTTGGAAAGTCATGGTATAGTTTTCCACCAGTAGCCAAGTAACAGTCAGTTCAAAAGGTTCTAGTCTTGCTGATAACATGTAGTTAGGCATGATCATTTTACAATACATTTTACAAGAAATCCTCTGACTACTTAATACTTGCCAGTCATTATTAGTTAAATATGATTATAATTGTGTAAATATTTTGTATGACCTTTTTAGAGACTAGAATCAATAACTTCAAGCTTATGAAATATACACATAACACAACTTTAATATAGTATAAGATTATTGAAATTTTGGATGACTGTTTATTATATGTATTATTATATTATTTTTTTTTGCATGCTTTCATTTCCTATTTGTCACTGACCCATAATTGTCTGGCTAAATAAATGGCACACTCTTAAGAGCTGAAATATCTGACCTGTTTTGAAGAGCACGTAAAGCACACCACAGCACTCTCTCTCCTCCTCCTCCTGCATTACAGTACGGGTGGAAGAAGGCCACGGCGGGACGGTCGTCCTGAGCTCTCCTGCTCTTCCTCTTCATCTGCAGCCAGGTTCTCACTCCCGTGATGAAGAGGAAGAGGATGGCCGTCAGGACAAGACACAGAAAGAAACATGGCAACAGCAGTGACCACAGTAACCTGCGGAAGGCAAAAACCACACACAATTATCCATCTTTCTAATTAATATCAGTTTACATGCAACGTTTTATATCAAAATGCACAATCAACTTTAAATAGGCATTAAAAGTCAGTATATGATTAGACAAGATCTCAAAATTAACTCTAAATTCAAATTATCAGCTTTTCTACAAATATTTTAACAAGTTCTATGTCTCCTCTAAATTAATTTATGTTATACCGATATGTATATTATTTTAATCAGTATGAGACAAATGAGTGATACATGTGAACAGCTTGTTTCCTTTAACAAGAACAGACATTATATAGGCGCCAATTCCACTTGGGAACTAATATAAATAAATGTTTAAAAAATGTAAAAATAATTGATTCCTTCATTCATTCATTAAAACAGAAAATGAACTGAGCAAGTAACGTTGTATTAAACATTCGTCCTGTAGCAACAAGAGTTCAGTGGATTTCACTTATCAAGCATTGGCTTTCAAATCTACACAATGAATAAATGATTTACAATGTTTACCTGATTAAATCGCACAGACAGAAAGACAGGTGATCGTGCGCTGACATCTTCCTCAAAAATGACAACACAACACGTCTCTCGTCTCGTCACAACCCGGAAGTGCTTACTACTGGTCGGATGTTGATTTTTACTTCTTCTGGCGTTTTAATGGCTGTTGGTGATTTACATTTTCGCCATCTACTGGTCTGGAGCCTAAATGATAATCTGGTTTATTAAAATAATAAAAATAATAATTGCCATATGCTGCCACCTAGTGTTAAGGTTTCATTTATGGTTGAGCTCTAGTCTATGTGATTTGCTAATCGCAGAGAAAGAATGTTCTCCTTAACAGTTGAGATGACATGACATGACACTATTTGTTTTCAGATCATCTTATTTATTTATTTTAAATGATACTGCAGCAGTTCTCATAAATACTATTTTACAAACAACCATTTGGAATGTTTTAAAATATCATCTACACAGAGCTAATCCAAAGTAAATTTTAACCAGCAAACAAACAGTTCTAGATCAATACTGGCCTCGTTCCTTGTCTACATTATTGCACAAACTATTGGGAGATAGAACAAAAACATGAGGCCCCCAGTACAACTGGTTTACTTAATATGTTTTAACATCTTCCTTGAGAAGTGTTTCTGCAAATCGGAACAGTAAGTCATCATTTTCCTAAAACTATGCATTGTACTTACATTTCACTGCTGGTTATATTCTGTATAATTGTGTATGTGCCGAATAAAATCTTGTAAAATCATATATTTAAGTTGATGATGTAGAAAGACCCAAGACTGAAATCAGATATATGTTGTATGTCAGCATTAACTTATTGTAATCAATGTAAAACCTCACTTTAAACAATAAAAGGTCAAAAATGTTACCTGCTGTAGAACAATGGGAACGTGCGGTAGGATTTGTTTTTTATTTAACATTTAAAACTATTTTCTTGGGTAAAAGAATAATAATAATAGATACAGTGTTTGTATCTCCATTAGGCTAAATATGAATATATAACATTGTTGATTCACGATAACTACAAGTAGAATAGCACATATTGTTAAAGTCTGTAATAAACAGAAAATTGTACATTCTTTGCTGAAGTGTTTATTGTGAATGATTATGTGCAGTTATGTAGTATAAGTAGTTATATACCAAAAACATTTGCATATGATGAGACATTTTCTTAGAAAAATAGATAAATATATAGATAAATAATAAATTATTATATTATATTATATATATTTTTTATATATATAAAATGAGCCAATATTTTATTCACAATAGAACATAGATAACATAAATGTTTAAACAGATACATTTTACACTTTATCCACTAAATGAGCTCATTTCAAATTTGATGCCTGCTACAGGTCTCAAAAAAGTTGGCACAGGGGCAACAAAGGGCTGAAAAAGCAAGATATTTTGAAAATATTCAGCTGGGAGAACATCTAGCAGCTAATTAATTTAATTGACATCAGGTCTGTAATATGATTAGCTATAAAAGGGATGTCTTTGAGAGACAAAGTCTCTCAGAAGTAAAAATGGGTAGAGGCTCTCCAATCTGTGAAAGAGTGCGTAAAAAGATTGTGGAATACTTTAAATCTCTGTGTGTAAGGGACAAGGCCGAAGACCTTTGTTGGATGCCTGTGGTATTCGGGCCCTCAGACGACACTGCATCACTCATCGGCATGATTCTGTCATTGACATTACTAAATGGGCCCAGGAATACTTCCAGAAACCACTGTCGGTAAACACAACCGTGCCATCTGCAGATGCCAACTAAAGCTCTATCATGCAAAAAGGAAGCCATATTTGAACATGCTCCAGAAGCGCCATTGTGTCCTGTGGGCCAAGGCTCATTTAAAATGGACTGTTTCAAAGTGGGAAAGTGTTCTATGGTCTGACGAGTCCAAATTTGACATTCTTGTTGGAAATCACGGATGCCGTGTCCTCCAGGCTACAGACGAGGGAGACCTTCCGATGTGTCATCAGCAATCAGTTAAAAAAGCCAGCATCTCTGATGGTATGGGGGTGCATAAGTGCATATGGTATGGGCAGCTTGCATGTTTTGGAAGGCACTATGAATGCTGAAAGGTATATAAAGCTTTTAGAGCAACATATGCTCCCCTCCAGACGACGTGTTTTTTCAGCAGGACAATGCAAAACCACATACTGCAACTATTACAACAGCGTGGCTTCGTAGTAGAAGAGTCCGGGTGCTGAATTGGCCTGCCTGCAGTCCAGATCTTTCACCTATAGAGAACATTTGCCCCATCATTAAACAAAAAATACGTCAAAGACGGCCACAAACTCTTCAGCAGCTGGAAACCTATATCAGGCAAGAATGGGACCAAATTCCAACACCAAAACTCCATAAACTCATAACCTCGATGCCCAGAAGTCTTCAAACTGTTTTGAAAAGAAGAGGAGATGCTACACGATGGTAAACATGCCCCCGTCGCAACTATTTTGAGACCTGTAGCAGGCATCAAATTTGAAATGAGCTAATTTTTGCATAAAATTGTAAAATTTCTCCGATTAAACATTTATTAAGTTATCTATGTTCCATTGTGAATAACATATTGGCTCATGTGATTTGAAATTCTTTTCGTTTTCATTTTATTCAAATTTAAAAAAACGTCCCAACAAAATGTCCGGAATTCAGGTTGTATGCATATATATAATATATATATATATATATATATATATATGATACTGCAATAAATGACTGCAGCTGTTTCTTCACACACAGTGACCAGGTTTTGTCCATCACAGTATCCACACAGGAACACGTGGACACAGTACAAAACTTAACAAATCACAATGAGGTAAGAGGGTATTTGTTGACAATTATTGACTGGCATTGTGTCAGAGCACGACTGGGAATATCACATTTGCTAAGATGTGTAATATATACTGTAGATTCTGAGTTGAGTCAAGTAAGAGTGATTTTACCAAAGAGTGAAAATAGCCTTTACAATATTTGCTGTTCATTGATTTGATTTGTTGAACTGACCCTCAGGCTGGGCCTGTGAGTTTCAGCTAACATCTAAACTCATCTGTTCTTGTTCAGACAGAATTGTGGCAGCCAGCTTCACCCGTTTACATTACAACAAACTCTGAGGTTCACCTTTACATTCGGTCAACAAGTGTAGATTTTGTCACTGAACTCCTACGCAAAGATGGCATTAGTTATAGGTAAGTAATGCTGGTTAATTTGGAGGAATGAAGACTATATGAACCTTTAACCATCTTGCTGTTTTGGGGTCAATTTGACCCACAATGTACATTTACATTTATGCATTTAGCAGACGCTTTTATCCAAAGCAACTTACAATGCATTCAGGCTATACATTTTGATTGTCTGTATGTGTGTTCCCTGGGAATTGAACCCACAACCTTTGCGCTGCTAACGCAATGTTCTACCACTGAGTCACAGGAACAATTGATTAACTGCTTGAAAATGTGATACACTATTTATTTATTTTGTGACATTTTTATTTTCATTAAGGGTTATGAATGCAAAGTTTTGTTACAGTTTTTGTGTTGGGCTTATTTTACCCCCAACCTCCCACAAACCCACCCCCTTTGACCCCCATTGACCCCCATTGTTTTCTATGCAATTTATGAGGTATTCAATTCAGTCCAATACTAGTGGTATTGGTATTTAATGTTAGATACTATTTATACTTGTAGTTATTTGTACCTCAGTCACAAAATAGTCATATTAAGTAACTAACCAATTTTGGTCATACAAATATGTGGGTGGGGGGGGGTATTCCAACATTAAAGTAGCACCCAGATTTCAACACAATAGGAGGGTTATGGTAACTTTTTTAGAACAAGTGTTGTGATTATTTAAATGTCTATTCACATTTATATTTACTACTTTTATTACCTAAACAATGCAAATGTTGACAAGCAACTCAGTGATTCATAAGACTAAATTTGTGCTTTTGATATTTTTGCAGAATGCTTTTGGAAAACACACCAGCACTAATTGAGATGCAGACCAAAAATCTTACATCAGATCCCCGGAGTGGAGGCGTGTTTTATGAGAGATATCATTCTTTAGAAGATGTAAGATGACAAAAATGAGAGAATTCACTTTTGCATTTGTTTAAAAAAAAAAAAAAAAAAAAAAATCATACACAATTTGACCAAACTTTTGTCTCAGATCTATTACTGGATAAACAAGACCAAGCAAGACCATTCAGACATGGTGAAAGTTATTCTTATTGGGTCATCTTCTGAAAAACGTCCACTCTATGTTATGAAGGTACTCTCATTCTATTAAGGTTCATTCATATACTAGATATCTGAGTGTCGCTTGAATGTCATTTTTTAGAACACACAGACACGTTCATAGTTAAAATGTCTGTTTGTCTGTCATCATGCTGCAGCTTTCCGGCAGGAGGGACGAGGTGAAGAGGGCCATGTGGATAGACTGTGGTATTCATGCGCGGGAGTGGATTGCTCCAGCCTTTTGTATGTGGTTTGTCAATTATGTAAGTATAAAGGGTTTAATCTCTTTTCAGCATTATTTTAACCTACAAACTTCTTCTACAACTTCTTTGTTCTTAACACATTTCACTTTACAAACCTCTATTTTCCATTTGCACATGGGTGTAGCACATATGTTGAAGTGTGATACATCTGTTTGAGCTTGCATCTATAAACTGTATATTAACTATATCTGTATCTTAGATGCAGATTTCAAGATCTTGATTAGTGCACTAGAGTGGGCGCATAGTTTGGCCATGTTAGAAATGTTTTCAATGGATTTGTTTTTTTCTTTTCCAGGCACTAGCATTTTACAACCATAACACTGAAATCACAGAGATTTTGAACAATATGGATGTTTACATCTTGACAGTCATGAACCCAGATGGATACAAGTACACATGGACAACAGTAATATGATTAAAAACTATTATTATTATTATTATTGAAGTGATGGCATTGTAGTAGTGCATGTAGTTGTGCATTTTAAATCTCCCTTAAATGTAAAAAAAAACCCTGACTTTTTCTTAATCCAAATTTAGCACAGTACTTATTATAAAAATAATTCTAAAAGAGTCTTCATGGCTTTTATTTATTATTTACCCAAACAGGATCGTATGTGGAGGAAAAACCGCTCAAATAACAAAGACAGCGACTGTTTTGGAGCAGATCTGAACAGAAATTTTGATGCAAACTGGTGCAGTAGGTGCCAAATACTGGACTTTCATTTAAAAAAAGAAAAAAAAAGCTGTGTCCCAACTTGTGTTTGTACGTGTATGTTTTTGTTTTTGTGAAGAAACGGCACACTTTTGCGTGTGTAGCACAATAGGCACGCTTTGGGGACATACCACTTCATCATTATAATATTTGTAATGGACTGCTCTGTTGCTTAATTACATGCACCCTGTCACCATTTAAACTGCCCTGTCAATCATCTTGTCACAGTTAACATCATCCACATTTTGTTTTATTACATTTCTACCATATTGGAATGAAATGAAGAGGCACGTTGATCTACCATGTATCTTTCATGCTGAGCACTCTCCTCATGCAAAAAAAACTGAACAAAAAGGAAACTGTATTTGGTAAATATTTTACATCGTCCATTATAGTGTTGGGGAAAGTTACTTTTAAAAGTAATGCATTACAAAATTGCGTTACTCCCTAAAAAATGTAACTAGTTACGTTACTTAGTTACTTTTTATGGAAAGTAATGTGTTACGTTACTTTTGCGTTACTTACGCATTACTTTTATATATGAGCAAAGCTTGATTGTTTTTAATACAAGAAGTTCTATTTAAAGCAAATGTAAAAGCCTTTCACACCAAAAAGCGTGATGAATAAACCTCCGGCTGAAGGAAAAGTAAATTCACGTCTGTACAGTAGAAACAACAAGAGAAGTTCAACACTCTTCAGCAATAAAAAACAATGAAGCACAATTGTTAGTTTATCTTAAGTCATTTTGCTTATTAGTATGGTTGAACTGGATCATCAAAGGTCAGCAGCAAAGACATGAATGAGATTAGATATATTTGTGTTGTTGAACATATTTAATTATTGCAGGTTTTCATAATATTCTGAGTTTGCATTTCACTGTTTTAATTCATTTTGATGAATACTGAATCTGTTTTTTTGCGCGTGAAATTAATTAATGCACGTTTACATTTAGTCTCTAGAACTACAGTATGATCAAATCACATAGCACACTGTCAGTCAATAAATGGAAAAAGATAACTGGCGTTACATTTTTTGAAAAAGTAACTCAGATATTTTCTTGTAAATTAAAAAGTAAAGTGTTACTTTACTAGTTACTTGAAAAAAAAAAAAATTTAGGTAACTCGCGTTACTTGTAATGCGTTATTTATCCTAAAACACCCACAATGCAGATCAAAATTCAAAATACAGGTAAAACACCTGTAAAAAATTTATTTGAAAAAAATCATAGTACATTGTGCTCAATAATATGGATTTGTGTATTTGGATAATGATGCACTTAACAGTTACCCTTTCTCTACTGTTGTTCTTGGACATACAGCATATTTGTAATTTTTTGTCACAGTTGTAGTTCTAATCAAATTCTAATCCAACGCTATGGGGCTATGGGTAATATTAACTGTTAAAGTGTGCACGGATCTGCACTTCAAATTTTCACCGGAAATAGTAAAACGTCCGGGTACTGTTTGGATTCTCATTTCAACATACGAATTGGGAAAGTCCAGTTCTAATTTTTTATACTATTTAGGACAGTTATTATCCAAATTGGGACACAGCAATAGTGTTATAATTTTACTTTTGAGGACATTTTAGTTTAGAACTGATATTTCTCCTGGTTTAATTCATCCACTGTGTTCTACAGCAAAGGGAGCCTCTGATAATCCATGCGATCCTACATATTGCGGTCAGTTCCCAGAGTCTGAACCAGAGGCCCAGGCTGTGGCACGATTCCTGCGCTCCCATAAAGACACAGTCAAGCTGTACTTCTCCATTCACTCCTACTCTCAGATGCTCCTGTTTCCTTACTCCTGTTCCTATGATGAGATTCCAAACCACAATGAGCTGGTGCGTGAAGTTAATGCAGGCCATACTAATAAATAAATAATCAAAATTTTAAAAAATTAAATGTATAATTATATTTGTGTTTCTTTCTGACAGTTTGAACTTGTTAAGGAGGTCTCAGCAAAGATACGCAGATATTACAGGACTAACTATAAATATGGTCCTGGTGCAAACACCATTTGTAAGCTTTCTGTCTATTCTCAGAATACAACAATCTGTATTTAAACTTTTCCATGTTTCTTTGTTTTATAAATATTCTGTGTTTTTCTTTTACTAGATTTAGCCCCAGGAGGATCTGATGACTGGGCGTATAATCTTGGGATAAAGTATTCCTTCACCTTTGAGCTTCAGGATCGTGGTCGATATGGCTTTCTTCTTCCTCCCAGCTTTATCCCTCAGGCCTGTAATGAGGCTCTGCTGGCAACAAAGATCATAGCCTTACATGTGGTCAAGAAACTCAATGAAGAGCTTCCATAAACAACCTGAGCACACTATAACTTTTACTCTTGACAAAAAAATGTGTACTTAAAATGTGCTGACAGCAATAGAGAAAATGCAATATTTGTAACAAATTCTAGTAACAAATAAAACATTTTTTGAGAACGAGGTTATTGTAAGTGTGTCCTAACATATCAAGTAGCCTATCATAGTTCATATGCAGCTATATATACCAAAGTAAAACACTGGCATCTTGATACTACCCTCTACATTTTCATGTTAACACTTTGTTTCCTTTGCACGTAAGAGGTTTGAAACATTTTAAATGTAAAACGTAATGCACTATTACATACGGTTGGTGGTGTAGCTGCTGTCAGATACAGTTCACTGCTTCATCTTTCAATAATTTTTTTTTAGCAAACCATTACAGTGAGGGTGGCCAACTTCAGAAAAGAAGATAAGGGACAATCATGGCTCTTTATAGGAAAATAAGGGACAGAATAAAGGACATTCAAAATATTTATAGTGTAGTGTATGTCATTTCAATGTCTGCAGTTATGTGTATTAAAGGAGTATAAAAGGTTTTCAGACATATACACATTTAAATTGCTTAACCTATTTATACAGAATTTAATTCTGTGTCATACCAAAAATATAGCGCACAAATGCTGTGCTGCAAGTACATCAAATAGAAACAGAAATATGTGCCATTGAAACGCACTTTCATAAGACCATGCTGGTGTGCTGTCCAGGGGCGGATCTAGAAAATAATTTTTAGGGTGGCAAAGGGGTGGTATGGGGTCTGTGAGGGGTGGCAACACCAAAGCAAGCCCCCATGCATAGTTTTGGGGGAGTTATTGTCTGACATGTACAATTGTGTTCACAAATATTGCCTTACCATTAAGTATTCATCTATACTGTTTAAAAAGAAAAATAAATAACAACATGTCAATATCCATCATGGCACCAAGTCAATACACAATATAAAAAACTTCAACAGGTTATAAATGTTTCTGAGCTTGTTCTATTGTTCTGGTTCTATTAATATTATATTGGCTGCTTAGATGGTATAAATCACGTTTTAATGCAAGTTTAAGTGTAACACTTTTGAATGTCCTAACATTAGAAAGAAATACAATAATATCACAGCATTGAACCTGGATCAGTTTTGAAAACAATGTTTGATTTTCTGTTATTACCAGAGGTGGGAATGTCTGTAATGACCCAGAACACACTATAGTCTAGCAACACATCAGCAACTGCATAGCAAGAGCCTAGCAACCACCCAGAGTATCCTAGCAACCAACTAGCAACACTTTAGCAAATATCTAGAATATCTAACTGACCAAACTTTTTATGATTCTTAAACAAGACTTCAAGACAAGCAACATAATTTTGTCTTTCAAACTTTTTAATCTAGTTATTACAGGTATTCTTAAATGCTTACACACAATTCAAATACACAGATTACTTTCCTGCCAATAACACTTAACAAAAAGCTCTTATTAGGATTCAGGAATAATATCTGCAGCTCAATGTCTATTACAATACAACATAAATTAAATTACAGATATTAATAATTCAGCAATGAACTTTTGGGAACAGATCATTTTCATTTTACTACTGTAAAGTAATCTTGCAGTAGATGAAAAACACTAGAAAAGTTCAAATACCAAAGAATTGTATATGAACTTGGTATGCACCACAATACAGTACAGTAAATATAAAAATGTAATTCTCCATCCTCTGCTCGTTTGGTCAAATTTCATTACAGTATACAGTATTATAGCAGTGTTCTGGTCTCCTGACACAAGACTAGCTGCAGTGCCTTGCGAAAGTATTCATACCTCTTAATTTTCTTCACATTTTGTTATGTTGCTGCCTTATGTTAAACTGCTTTAAATAACTTTTCCCCACATCAATCTACACTATACTGACAAAGCAAAAACAGAACTGTCATAACTTTGTAAATGTAATTTAAAAAAAAAACTGAAATAAGTTACTTAGTACTTAGCTGAAGCAACTTTACAGCCTCAAGTATTTTTGGGTATGATATGACAAGCTTTGCTCGTCAGCATTTGGCAATGATCTGCCATTCTTCATCTCACCTCTTCATGTCTCAAGCTCTGTCAGGTTGGATGGGGGCAGACTCAAGACTCCATAGGTTTCTCCAAAAATATTTGCCTGGGTTTAATCCCAATTATTGTCTATAAGCCCCTCTTGCTGTGTGCTTAGAGTCACTGTCCTGTTGGAAGATAAACCTTCTGCCAGTTTGAGGCTCTGAATGCTCTGGACTGGGTTTTCATTAAGGCCATCTCAATATTTTGGTGCATTGAGCTTTTCTTCTACTCTCACGCGTCCCTCGGTCCCTGCTGCTGAAGAACAGCCCCACAGCATTCGGCTGCTACCAGCACACTTTACTTTTGGGATGGTACTCTGCAGGAGATGAGCAGAGCTGGTTCCCTTCAAACATGATGCTTGGAATTAAGGTTCATCAGACCAGATAATCTTGTTTTTCAGAGTCTGAGAGTCCTTTAGGTGCTTTTCTGCAAATTCAAAGTGTGTTTTCATGTGTCTTCACTGAGGAGAGGATTGAGTTTGGCCAAACCCCCATGAATCCCAGATTGGTGGAGTGTTGCAGTGATGTTTGTCCTTCTGTAGGTTTCTCCCATCTGCATATATGATCATCAAGCTCAACTAGAGTGATCATCAGCTTCTTGGTCACCATACTAGCCAAGGCACTTCTCCATCAATTGCTCAGTTTGGCCAGAAGGCCAGCTCTAGGAAGAGTCCTGGTTGTTTCAAACTTCTTCCATTAAGGGTAACAGAGACTACATGATTCTGTGAAACTTCAATGAAGCAGAATTTTTTTCTGAAAGCTTCCCCAGATGTGTGGCTTGACGCAAACCTGTTTCTGATCTCTAAGACAGTTGGTTTTTGCTCTGATATGCATTTTCAGCTGTTAGACCTTTTATTAAGATGTGTGTGCCTTTCCAAATCATACCCATTAAATTGAATTTGCCCCAACTTAACTTCACTTGAAGTCTAGTAACATCTACAAGCAATATGAATGCTCCTGAGCTAAATTTCAACTGTCCCAGATAAGGGTATGAATACTTATGCAATTTAATCATTTTATTTTTTTATTTTTAATAAATTTGCAAAGATGCTAAAAACCTGTTTTTTGTTTTGCAAGTATGGTGCCACCACGGTAGATTGATGTGGGAAAAAAGTAATTAAAGCAGTTTTACATAAGGCAGCAACAAAATGTGAAAAAATGAAGGGGCGTAAATACTTTCGCAAGGCACTGTATATCTCTAGGCAGGGGCGCAACTGCACATTTGCTGAGGGGTAAGCAAGATCTTGGGTAACACCCCCCCCACACACACACACACACCCACGTGCACAGGTTACGTGCATATAGGTTACGTGCGTATGCTCTCCTTCGGGCTTGGAATATATACATTTAAAATTATTTAATAAATCGAAAAAAAGATCTCACATTTGTGCACAGCTGATTGGTTTCAGTTCTCCGCCTTTGACATTATGCATAATTAATGTAATTTACATACAAAATAGCATCAGTCAATGTCCAAATCCTTAAATTTAGAATGGCAAGCTGCAAAAATAACTCAGATTTATAAAAAAAACTGCAATACTCTGACAAGGAAAAGTGTGTATGTCTCCTCAGACTCTGACGTGGCGCAAAGCACTTTTGAAAGTGGAGAGCCGCATCCAATGACATCAGAAGAGTGGAGTTAGATGGAGAATGCAGAGATGCAATAGAGGAGGAAGCAGAGGAAAGACCTTAACCCGAAGACCCATCAGACTGGCCTGCAACCCATCAAATTACTGACACTTTTAGGCAAAACATGACTGAGGCAGGGCCTTTGAAATGTCCTGATGGGCCATATCCTAGATCCGAGGCGAGTAACAGGCAATTTTAAAAAGCTACTGTTATCGCTTTTTATCAAATGGGGAGAGAATTGAGCGAGACTGGTTTGTTTTATTCCAAGAATATTAAAAAAATGTCTCAGACATATTTAGATTAGATCTAACGGGATTAGATTTCTCAGAGGACTTCTGAATAAGCCGAGAAGCAGTATCTGATTCACGAACAAATGTAAAAACAATTTGTTAGTGAATGGGCTGTGCTTTGTGTTTTTGACTAAAAGAGAACCGGTTCATAAGAGTCATTGCTCATGAAGCCTACTACATTGCGCTGCGTGCGTGTGCAACCATTGTGCACAGTTAGTTAGGGAAATACTATTTATTCTTATTTTTTTGCCATTATTTTCCACTACGCTGTCATCGCCGTGGCTGAAAAGTAGCACCTGAAACACTGCTTACATGTATATTGTATTCTGTGATAATTCTGGGGTGGTAGGTGGGGGTAGATCTGCCCCTGGTGCTGTCCGTGCAGTGCCTCTCAGTGTGTGCGCGCTTCATTCAAATGTGTGAGCACACTTCACAGTGCGTGATTATTACCACATTGAGATCGTTAAAGGAGCGAGAATGATAAACTTTCTTGAGGAAGCAGCACTGGCCTGATCATTCAGATAGCTGATTATAGTTTTAGGGGGGCTGAGATGACACATAGGGGGGCTGAATCCCACCTAAAAAGGGTCTAGAAAAGCCCTTGGCTAATTGTCAGTCTCTTACATGTATGCTTCTTGAAGCGGATGCATATAAACCACCTTTTAATGAACAGAGTAGAATAATTATGGCTGATAGTAAGACATGCAAATTTAACAGAAAACCAAACTGGACGCAAGAACAGCTGTAACCTCTTCCCCAACTGGTTAATGAAAAGGATATTATCAAAGGACAATTTGGAGTTGGGATAACCTCCAAACCCTAAAGGCAATACCTTTTTAAAAGCTCATTATCGTCAAATGTTTCTAAAATGTTTATATTCCGAGGCAGATTACCGACAACAGCCATTTTAGGATAGTTGTGAGTAGGTCTTGTGACTTAGGAGTCATTTTCACTACTCCTAACGTTTCACAGATTTAGGAGCTAGTTTTAGAGCTAAAATGCTTTGTCTTAGAGCAAAAATTAGGAGTCCTAAATTTAGGACTGACACGCCAACTATTTTTAAGATTTTCTCCTAAATCGGCAAGTTAGGGGTTACTTTTAGCTTTTAATATGTTTTGTGAATACGGGCCCAGACCTCCAGTTTCCCATAATCCTCCTCTCATCAGTGCTTCGGGGAGCTGTGGAGTTTGCGCTTTCCCGCAAGCATCATGATGGCGGCTAAGAGGAAGACCGCTTTGCAAGATATTTGCGTGTGATTAGGAGGTTATCCCCAATAGTCTGTGAAACTGGACTTGACGCATCATTCATATTCGGGTAAAGCGCTCATCTGTATTTGTTCACGGCTTCTTCAGCAGCAGTTTCAACGGGGCCTTTATGGAGGCTTGTGTTATCAGTGTAGGCCGCGCGGCACTTGAACGGCTCTTTACCGCGGCTCTCAACAAATGAATGACAGCTTAAAACACACAAATTATTAGTATTCTTCTTTATTAGTGAAATTTAGCATGCCGTACTTGTAGCTATAACTGTGGTTCTGTTAATTTGCGTTATAGAGAGAGGTAGACAGTCGCGTTAGTACAAATGTGAATAATGTAACGTTAATGCCTGTGCTAATGTTTACAATGTTCGGGGTCCCGCGGCCATGAGAAACCAGGAAATATCAGGGAAGTAGAACATAGTATTTATTTATTTTGTTATTATTTTTTGAAAAGTCACGGAAATGTAATACAATTTTAAACATGGGAATTTGTGTGGGGGTAGTAAATAGCTACTCTGCACGGAGGATCAGAAAGCATAATTCATCCATTGAGCTGCATATAAATCTCAGGCTGTTTTTGATACTTTTGTGCACGAATAAGTAGAATATTTATTTGTAATTGTAGTTATTGGATATAAATCTTATTCAGAAATCTCTTTGTAGCCCAATATGTGTAAAAATACAAATCCAGTAATCATGAATGGCTGGAAAAGTCATGGATATTCATCTGTCAGGTGAAAAATGTGGAAATCTACTCATTGAAGAACATAAAATACATAATTTGTGCTGTAGGCTGAGGTCGAGACCAAGTCCAAGATCATATTGTCTGATAGAAATGTATGTTCCTTAAAAATGCAATGCATCTGCCAAATGTAAATATCTTGGTTTAGACAGAGTCCAAGACCATATTTTCTTGTTCTTGTCATGGAATTGGTGATGAACTCGGTGCTCTTGGAAATGAACTCGATGCTCTTTTGGTCTTGACTTTGACTCAAATGAGTACACCACTGCATTCAGTTTCCTAATGCTGGTGCCTTGCTGTTTTTCTAACGCAGCCCTGCAGAATGTCCAAAATCAGGCGGAAGGTTACAGTGGAGAATTCGAAGACCATATCGGACAGCAGCAGTAGCACGACCACCCCCTCCCGCAGGCCCAGCGTGTTTGAGAGACTCGGGCCCAGCACGGCCAGTAATGCAGCAGAGGTAGGGATGATGGTCACCAACTGTTGTGCTTTAAAAACCTAGTGTGCTACCTAACTAGACAGCTCACTTTGTTTTTTGTTTTCACAAAGATTGACCCCCATTTGCCTCCCATGCAGACTCCTTGTAGAAACTGGTTAAAGACTGGGAACTGCAGTTACGGTAAAACGTGTCGATACACACATGGAACTCCATCACGAGGAAAAGGCTTCTCTGGAACATTCAACAGGTGCGACTCTATTGAAGAGATGCTGTTTTATAAGTGTACATGCTCCAATTCCTGATTGAATTCTTGACTTTCGACGTGTGTTTGCTGTTCAGGTCAGCCGAGAGGACCACTGTGGATCTCCGGGAGAGGATGAAGAATAAGAGACAGGATGTAGATGGTGACACACAGAAAAGAGATACAGACGAGCCCACATCACCCACAACCAGAGTACGACGCTTTAACAGTTTGGAGTTGAAATTTCATTAGTTTTGCATTTTGTTGATAACATTTTTGACATTGAAAATGTGTTTTTCTAATTAGCAGCGAGATTCATCCCGAAGCAGACACCGAGAGAAAGAGGATATTAAAATCACAAAGGAACGTACTCCAGCTAGTGAGGAGGAGACCGCAGATTGGGAAGCCAGTCGTGAAGGTAAAAGATTCTCCAAAGTACCCATAAAATTGATGTGTATTATTAGAAATCATTTAAAGGAACCGTTCACCCAAAGGTTTTAATTCTGTCATTAATAACTCACCCTAATATTGTGCCAAATCCAGAATTTTGTTATTCTTCAAAGCACAAATTAAATCTTTCTTTTTAATGAAACTTGTGAGATTTCTAGCCCTCCATTGAAAGTTCATTCCACCAAAACTTTGATGCTTTGAAACATGATCTCTTTATATGACAAAGTTAAATTTAGGCTTTTATTCAGATATAAACTCTGATCAACTCGCATACATAAAGCACATAAAATATGGAAAACGGTAACTTAACCGTACTTTGTTGATGCACAAGAATTAACCGGGCTGATTCTTGTGCGTAAAATAAGTCCAAATTAAAGATATCTTAATTTGCATTTTGAAGATGAGTGAAAGTTATGAATTTGGATCTACATGAAGATGAGTAAATGATGACAGAATTTTTATTTTTAGGTGAACTATTATTTTTAGTTTGTGTTTAAAAGGAAACAAGCATAATTGATGTTTGGGTTTTGAATGTAGTACAGTTTTTTTCCTCTCTCTTTCTTATGTTGTCTCCCTGTCAGTTTGAGTCCGGCAGTTTTATATTTGTCATTGATTTTACTAGATTCTGATAACGGTGACTACGATTACGAGTTATCTCTTGAGATGAAGAGACAGAAGATTCAGCGTGAGCTGATGAAACTGGAACAGGAGAACATGGACAAACGAGAGGAGATTGTCATCAAGAAAGAGGTATGTTGCATAAAATTATAAATTTTGTTGCATAAATTCAACATTTTGAAAGAAAGTGAATGAATTGGTTATCCTGAATTTATTAACACGTATAAATAATGGCATGTATGTTCTCAACAGGACCCAGTCCCTAAGACCAGGACCAGTAATACTTCAAAGGACAGGGTAGGTTATTTTAGCAAAGACATACTAAAGTGAACATTAATTGAGACTTTATGTATTATGTTGGCTTTTAATACAGACTGGTATCTCTGGGTTTTTATTCTGGTGTGGTCTTGATCTGTTTTAGGCTTCCCCTGGGCGCAGCAGTTCTAAGGGGTCACCCTCGTCCCGTAAATCCAGCTCACCCAAACATAGAACAGGGAAGGGTGGGAATTCTAGTAAGAAAGAGAAGAAGTCCTCTACTTCCTCAGTCATTTCCTCTCCAGTTTCTGACCAGACCAGGGCAGAGGAAACAGACAGCAGGTTGGAAAGTGCAAATCAGCATTTAGCTTAAACAGATGTTTATCAATTTAAATACTTGAATGCTCTTTAATTTTTCCACCAGGTCATCTAAGAGTGGCCATGGCAAAAGAAAAGGGCCACGAACGCCCAGTCCTCCTCCACCCGTCCCTGTGGAGAACCCAGTGACTGGGAAGAAGCACAAAAATAAACACAAGAACAAGGAGAAAACTGAGGACAAACCTAAAGAAGGCAAAGAACGAGGACGAGATATGGAGAAACACAAAGAGAAAAAGGAAAAACGCAGGTAGAGTCACCTTCAAAAGACATCCATAAATCGTAAAGTATTGAAATTTGGTACAAAATGTGTACTTTTGTCTAAATGTGACTATACCAGTCTTTCTGGTCTGTTCGATACCCGCTAAGAGACGGCTGCTTTGAAATGTTCTAGGGGTGAGATTTTGGAATCACGACAATACTAATAGTTTATTGTCATAATGTATTGTATTTGCTAATATTGGTTAGCAAATACATTTGATCATCCCTGTTACGCGTTTTGTGCTTCTATCAGCCTCAGTGAAATGTAACACTGCCGGTTGTCGTTGGAGATTCTTCGTCCTCCTCTCCGATCTTTCAATCGCTTGACGTATACGGTGAAATTCCATGTCCAATATTGTGAAACCCGCGAGTGACGCAACAAAAACACAGCTCCGATCACAGCATCCTCCATCCTACTGTTGTTAACGTTTTTCTGCTTTGTTTACGTTGTTGAACGCCGTGCACAAATGATGTCGCTGCCGACCGGCTTACGTCACTTCCTAGTACCCACTGTCGGTGCGAATGCAACCCTTTAAATAGTACTGGGAAATAATTTGTGCAAAATTGTCCCAGTACTTTAGTACTGTACTTTTAGTTCTGGAACTAAAGCAGTGCGAAAGGGGCTAGAGATACACTGAGTTGCAGTGAACATGTAACATACAGCTAAATGTGAAAACAACATAATAGTCTTTTAACCTTTCCTTTATTGCAGGGACCGGTCTGATAGTTCCCATAAAGTCAAACGCTCAATAACATCAGAGGAACTCTCTGGAAGTATTTCCCCACCCTCAAGGGAAGTGTCACCCCCAGCCAGAAGGAGGTCATCTTCACCTAAACCTACTTCCCAAAAACTGTCCACGCAGCAGAGGTGAGAAGAGCTGCGCTTAAATAATGATATGTTAATCCAGTATCTCACAGGTTAGGGCAAAGTCACTTTTGACATATCTTTGAGAGATCCATGAGTTTTGAAAGAATTGTATATAAGTTAAAGGACCAAATCATTAGTCAAATCATAAAAAAAAAAAAACAAGTTATTCAATTCTAAAACTTAGTGTGTGTGTATATATATAAATATTATATATATAAATGAATAACTCATTTAACACATCCTTCTTGACAACCTTTTTTTATTTGAGAATGCTTTAACAGCAATTTATTTGTACTTTTACATTTGTTACAAAAAATTATTCTTTTGAACATTCTATTAATCATATATTACATTTACATTTATGCATTGTGTTCCCTGGGAATCGAACCCACAACCTTTGCGCTGCTAACGCAATGCTCTAACCACTGAGCCACAGGAACAGAATATTAGAAAGATTTCAGAAAAATCATGTGACCTTACAGATATCAGTCAAATGCGTATCGTGACATTTAACTTGCATCAGTAGTTTGTTTCAGAGAAATTGTAAGGGGAACTATAAGTTTTATCTTCATCTTGCTTTTTCAGGTCTAGAACTCCACCCCGTCACCGCCGCAGCCCCTCCCCTCCCTCCCGACAGCACCACTCCCCATCTTCACGCTCTGGCTCCTCAGCCCAGAGACACTCCCCATCTCCTCGCCACAGACGGGGTTCTGTCTCTCCTCTTTACGGAGACCTTCCTCCTCCATCTTCATCCTCACCACTTCCCACTCAGTCCTCACACCGCTCCCGCTCTCCGCTTACCCCGCAGAGAGACCCTTCACCAACACCCGCTCCTCGCAGGTCCAGCCCCAGTGCCCGTCACCGCTCCCAGGGCAGAGAGAGGGAGAGGGGGAGATCAGAGCGGGACAGGAGTCCTGCACTGCAAGAGAGGCGGCATGAGCGCAGAGATGGTGAGAGACACACATCACGGAGTCATTACTGAGAAGGGCTATAACCATGTCTTTAACATTGTGAGGGGGACCAATTCATTTTTTCTTTAAATAAAGAGCTTAAATTAATTTAAGGGAATTAGGAAAAATAGTAAGTTTAACATTTCTGTTGTAAAACAGATATTTTTATATTTAGTTACTTCAAACTTTAATAATTTAGAAAGTGTCGTGCTGGAATTTGTGTTCGTGTTAGTGATCAGTAAAGCCCAACTTCTTTAATTTGATTGGCCATTTTAAACTGGGGTCAACAATTTGCTCATTTCTAAATATCGAGAGGGACGTGTCCCACTCAGTTTCTGTTTTCAGTTTCTGTTTTTGTCTTAATTGTTATGTACAATTTAGGTTCATGACATGCATTATTCTGTTTGACTGGTTGTTCATGTGACAATGTAGCATTTGGATCTATCAGACACACAATTTTTCATTTGATATAACAAATCAATTAGTTATTAGATTAACAAATAATAACAGACCCCTCACCCAATACACATGCTGGGGGCCAGTATCTCTGTGGGTGACTCCAGGCCCCCGGTTCCATGGCAATCCATCTGATAAACACTAGTTTTATTGCTCAAAGGAATGCAGGCAGAGCAACTCTCTCTACCTTTTTCCTATAGGAAACTTGACCATTACATCCTAAAAATGGACTCTTCTCTAATTAATTCAGAGAAAAACCTCTTTGATAAACGCACATTTCAGGTCTTGTGTATTATCACTGTTCTTGATATTGTTTATGTTTTATCTATGATTATCACTAGTTAATTAATATCACTTCACTTATACCATGTTTGGTCTATAAATTCGTCTTCGGAGAATCTAATTGTGAGTGTATATTATATGTTGATACCTATGCAACATATTAGTGTCCTAAGAGTCTTTAGTAGTTTGTGCATTAACCCCAGGCAAATTACCTATGCAAATTACCATGCTTGAAAACAAAGAGCCATAAAACTTTCCCTCCGAAAGTTCAAGATACCATTGGCTTTTTGACACCCCAGAGGTGTGACCTCTATGTCAGAAAAAGCTCTCACATCAGTGACCTGCCCTCAGGTAATTCATTATAATTAATAGGTTCTTTCAGATACTGCGAAGATAAGGATGTGAGCAAGAAATCTTCTGTACCTTAAGTTTGGGCCAGGCTTCAGCCTTGACTTTCCATTCATTGAATATCCTAGGATCTCAGCTGATGTCTCTCTTAGCTCTGTTTCACCTTCATCTGGGAGAAAACTCTCCCAATCACCACCGAGCTAGAATAACATCTTTTGGAGTTCATCACCCTTCAAACTCGGAAGAACTTTAAGAACTCCAACACACCAAACCATCAAGACTTTCATCCGAGAGTGCATCCGCACACTCATTCAACGGCTAAGGGAATGCAAGTATCGTAAATGTAACTAAACGAAACAGAGGTTTAGTATAAGCTATAGACCCCATTCAAATTGTGCTGATGATTTAATTCAGGCGGTTAGCTGAATCTTTCCATAACTGCATTCTCTGGTTTCTCTAATGGCTTCGTTCATTCACTTTATCCCCTTTGTATGTACGCGCGAGTATATGTTTGTTTGTTTAGATTAGTTATGTGTGTTAGCGTTTAGTTAATAAAAGCTTTGTTCACAAATTACTTGAGTTTATGATTCTGCCTTGTAAATGAATGTCCCTTTACGATTTCTGATCCTTACTACATGCTCTAATGCATTAATACTTGGGAAAGTATTTTCGGTGGCCACGAAAATATCCTTTCTTAGAGTTGATAGGAAATTACACTGAATGTACACTGGACAAACTGATTAGTTGATGCCAATTTAATTCTGCTACAGTTACTACTGGCAGCTGATATAAATAATTGTAATTAATCATAATTAATTTTAATTATTTATATACATTTCCCTTTTGAGCTAATATGTAAGTGTGTAAGTACAAATATCGTTCAAAAGTCTGAACTGGTGTGATTTATTTTTTATTCCAGTTATGGAAAAGCTGAATTTTCAGCAGCCATTACTTATTTTAAAGACACATTTTTGTTATCAATGTTGAAAACCGCTGTGCTGTTTTATATTTTGTGGAAACAATCATACATTTTCTGGATTCTTTGAATCAATTTAATGCATCCTTGCTGAATGAAATGATTAATTTCTTTAAAAAAAACTCACTGACCCCACACTTTTGAACACTGGTGCACATTCACAATAGTTTTGTAGTGGTGTTATACATTTTTTTTTCTAGCTCACGCGTACATTTGAACGCATAGCCTTTCAAAGTATACTCCATTTGATGTGCACGAACATGGGCAGCCGACACTTGTTGTTTCATCTCTTTAGTTCAATTTTCTATTGTGAAACAATAGCCCGGCACAGTGTTTCCACCTTGTGGAACAATTGATCAGTGCAAAACTAATTAAATTTGTATGTGCTGTACTGCGGTTACAAAAATCGGGTAGTGCTTGTACAGTTCTGATGATGAAATTCACGTCACACGCACTGTGTACACATAACAAGTGAAGTATTTGGGCATTACACAGCTTAACAGCTAAACTCATTTTTTTGTCATGCAGTCCTGTATGGGTGTGGTGTTTTTCACTATAATTTTGACCAAGTGCAGCCACTGAATAATTTAGCCATTGACAGCCTTTTTGATCTCCTGCTCACTTAATTTCCTTCCTGTCTTTAGAGAGCCGCGGAAAGCATGAGAAAGACAGCAGCCGTGATGAGCAGGCCTATGAGATCGAGCAGGGCTCTTCTCGAGATGACCGTGATGCCAGGGATGGCCGAGACCGGCGTGGTGAACGGGATAGAAGAGATGTCCGAGAAGAGCGCCAGCACCCCCGCGGGGAGGTCAAAGACACTCGGGATACCCGTGCAGGAGAAACACGAGAGCGCTCAGGACGAGAATCTCTGGAGCACAGAGAGAGAGACCGGGAGAGAGAAAAAGATAGAGAACGAAACGAAGCCCACAAAAAGGAGGAAATGACAGCCCAGGAGGAAAGGAATTACGGAAGAGGAAATGGAAGGGAGGAATTGAGAAATGACAGTAGAGTGGACAACAGGATCGAATCTCGAGCTGAGAGAACAGGCAGAGGAAGGGGCCGTGGGGATGCCACAGAGAAAGGTGAGAAGATACCGATGAGCCATATACTTTGTCAGCTACATCTAAAAACGTCTGTCGCAATATTATCAAAATTTCACTGCTCATGGTCAAACAAATTTACAGTAACAATATATTAATGTGATTATGTATGAAAATATATTGAGGAATAGTGATATCAGTCAAATTTATCTTTAACTTTTAGGATTTTTATTTTTTTTTGGCCAATGAAGGTCCCTACAAATACAGTGTAGGGAATTATTGGCCATAACTGTACATTCAGAACATGAAAAATATCACTGTAAAGCATAAAAAGCTAGCGAAGACGGAGAGTGGAGAAAATGCTAGTAAAAAACTTCCATCAAACCTCTAAAATTAATCCAAAATGCTACTGCAAGATTAATCTTTAATGAGCTGAAAAGAACGCACGTCACACTTCTGTTCATCAATTTGCACTGGTTCCCAATAGCTGCTCGCTTTAAATTCAAGGCATTAATGTTTGCCTACAGAACCACCTCTGGCTCTGCACCCCTTTACCTAAATTCATTACTTCAGACTTATATGCCCTCTAGAAGCTTGCGTTCTGCAAGTGAACGACGCATTACTGTACCATCCCAAAGAGGCGCAAAATCACTTTCACTGACTTTTTCATTAACTGTTCCCATCTGGTGGAATGACCTGCCCAACTCAATCCGAGTGGCTGAATCCTTACCCATCTTCAAGAAACAGCTAAAACACACACATCTCTTCATCTTTATTTGACCCTCTAACTCTAGCACTTTCTATTCTAAGCACTTGCATGACTAAAAAGTAAAAATCAATACAAATTGTACTTCTCATAAAATGTAACATTTATTGATTGCATTTTAGTAGGATTTCAATAACATAAGAGCTTGAAACAGGAATTTTTAAATTTGTGAATTTTAAAACTCACAAGGATTGTGATGAATTTTGTGTTTCAGGTTCTGCTCGTGGTGGTAGAGCATCACAGGCGGACACTAACAGTGCTAGTGGACATGATAGCTGGGAGTCCCGCAGCAGTGTTCTGAGAGAGAGGAGCTCTGAGAGAAACACTGACCGTGATCGCTACGATAATGACAGACAGAGAGGGGAACAGCCCAGAGATGAACGACGGGGAGGACATGCAGAGAGAGACCGCCGTGACAACAGAGAAAGAGGTGACTGATAAGCAAGAGATATTCTTATTATTGGGAGATAGCAACCTACGTAGCTCCAGAGTAACTCTCAACTTGGATCACCTTTGCTTTGATAACCAATCATGTTATAGCCTTGATGCCATTAAATTACTGTCAGAGATGACAGAGAATGACAGTCAATCACCGTGCATGGATACTATAAAATGGAGCACAGAGATGTTCACAACAGATCTCTCTGTTCAGCATGCTTCTGTAAATTTTATCCTATATCTGGATTTATTTTTAATCTAAGAGACAGATGCACATATATCTTGGATGAAGCCTTTTTGGCTTTTCTTTTTGCATTTTCTTTTTGGCATTTAGTACACAGATGTTCACTCTAATGGCAGATAATCTCCTAAATTGGATCTAGTTTTAATTAAATCTGCCCAAACTAGAGGTCTGCACGGGCTTTAAACTGATGCCCGAACCCGGCTTGTACCCGAGATGAAGCTGCGTCTGTGCCTCTCTCTCTACAAGCAATGATGCTTATTTACTTCAAAAACAGCGATTTTAGCCCCTCGTTGCAGAGAAATATAACGTTGCGAGTAGGGATGGGTTACGATTTTCGAATATTCGATTAGTCAATTTAATTATAGAATATCAATTAGGTTATGCGATTACCGCGCCCGAGCGCATTTTGTTCGTTTGAAATTTGTACTAACCGCGCCCGAGCGCATCTGATCGCTCTGTGCCGTGCTTGGAACGCCTGGCTTGGTTGTAGAGGTGGGCCAGAGTGTGTTCAATTGGACTAATGTGATCGCGGCACATATGTAGTGTGAGCGTGCTTGGATCACGGAACTTGGTTGTAAGAGGTGGGCTGAATTGGATCGGCGCGGCACATGTAGTGTGAGCAATACGGAACTGTGTATATAGTGAGAGGACCATTAGTTACAGAACAATCCCACACAACTGTTAAGCAAAATAATAAACCACAAAGTGAGAGGACCATTAGTGCACTCCCACACAACTGTGCTGAGCGAGAGCGCCCTAATAAACCACAAGCCTCCTTCAAAAAACGTCACTCCACTGCTTCCCACTTACCCACAAGAGCGAGAGCGCCTCGTGACGAGCTATGGAAACGCTGCATTCACATTTTTTGTTGAATGAATAATGTAATATTCTTCCCACTGGTTGACCCACAAGTACCATAAATATTTATGTAAAAAATATTCACATTTTTTGCAGTTTTTCGTGTTAAATGTGAAGAATGACTTTTTTAAATATTTATGTAAAAAATATTGCGGATTAAATGTGAAGAATGACAGGTGTAATTTTCACTTTAACTTTATGCAATGTAACATTTAACTTTATGATTTTATTATTGTAATTTTGACTTTATTATTGTATTTTGACTTAAAATATGACATTAATCTTATTTATTTAGTTATTTATTTGAGAAAGATAAACTTATTTGCGCTGGCTGCTTGGTATTTAGTTATTTATTTGAGAAAGATAAACTGATCAAACTTGCGCTGGCTGCTTGGTAAAAAAAAAACAAACTAATTAACCATAAAATGTTCAATCAAATTAAATTAATAAAGAAACAAAACTAAATTAATACCACTTTGCTATTAAAACCAAACTGACCACTTTGCTATTAAAAACCAAACTGAACTATTTTAATGGCTGCAACAGCAGCTTTTTAACTCAGGAGAGAGAAAGAGAGACCGGGCTCTTGTCGAATCTATATTCGTTCCCTCGTTTCAATTAAAAGTTCCCCGGACTAATTGTGAACAATTGCACTCTCGTCTTCTTCCGATGTGAACATTTCACTCTCGTCTTCTTCCCGAGCATATATGAAATAGGTTGAAATTGTTATGAAGACAGACGTTAAAATTTATGTTTCACATAATAAGTGCTGTCATTCAGGCTGTTCACAGTAGAGGTCTGCTTCCTGAGCCCGCGGGTCCTGAAATACTTTCGGGGGTCGGGTTAATGTTTAATGGATAGCTTCGGGCTCGGGTTCGTAGCTAAACCAAAACTATATGCAGAGGCTACGCTGCTTTCATAGACGCATGCGCACACACATTATTGCACAGATATCAGAGATCGCTCAGCGCACAAACAGCACGGGAACTTTTTTAGTAAAATAGCTTCGAAAGGCTAGTCGCAAAATAGCTCTGCAATGAGGGGGTAAAATCTGACTTTTTGCAAGTCGCAAAAAAACTGAGGCAGGTTGCATGCGCAACTTGTAGAGAGAGACGCGACGTAAAATTAATGCTTTCATTCACCCCTCTCTCTCTCGCTAATTTTTTTAGCGCGTAATGTTTTAAGAGATATTCAGCGTATAATGTTTTAAGCCGTCATTCAGGCTGTTCATATGTTTCAGCGCGTAATGTTTTAAGAATGATATTCAGTTGCAACAGCTGTTTTTTTAATTTAAAATTTTACGTGCTGTTTGTGCATTGTGATCTCTGATTTGTGTGCAATGTGTCAATCACATTTATCGTAAGTAGTATATAACTCTAGCCCATCATTAATATAATCTTTTGTTTTTGTATAAGATTTCTGGAATGTAGTGAATGAAATTACACATCCAAATTGCATATGCCGCAACACCTTTTTACCACAGTAAAGCAATCTTGCAAAAAAAAGGCATTTGTGTCTTTTTTGTAAGCTTTAAATCTTGAAAGACAAAATGGCAGATGACAACAGCACAGCAATTTGATTGGCTGTTTGGGCTGTCAATCATTTATCGTAAGGTCAATACCACAGCATTAAGCTTTTTTCCTGAAATTAAATGAATTATGTGAATTTTTTTAACTATCTCTAATGTTGCTTCAAACCTGTATGCTGTTATATTTTCTGTGAAATTCTAAAGGAGATTTAAACATTAACCCGAACCCAACCCGAAGTGGGAAATCATTAATATAATCTTTTGTTTTTGTATAAGATTTCTGGAATGTAGTGAATGAAATTACATGTAGTGCCGCAACACCTTTTTACCACAGTGTTTGTATTACATATAAACAGCACAGCAATTTTCTGTTTGGGCTGTCACTGTCCATGGAGCGGAACTGACTTACACTGCTGAAATCACTGCTGGTTATATTCTGTATAATTGTGTATGTGACGAATACAAATCTTGAATCTAGCTCCAAGTATAGAAATACAGTTTTTCTGTCAAGCTCATAAAATGACAAAAAAGCGACAAAAGGTACCATTAAAAATAGTCACTATGACTTGTTTGTGATCAAGTCTTCTGAAGCCATTCAGCAGCTTTGCCTAAGAAACAGACAGAAATTTACGTTGTTTCACTTCAGGAAACTTTAAACGGGGTGCACAAGTCGGTGAACAATTTGTTTCACATTACAGGGCATAGAGAGCAACTTTTGGTGTTATTGATTTGTTTTTGTTCAACAGAACAAAGAGCGCCTTCTCCTGTCCGCCAGCAAATCCGCAGTGAGGACCTTGATCGTGAAGAGAGAAGAGATGATCGAAGGAACGATCGAGGAGATGACAGAAGAGATGACCGCACCCGTGAGAGAGAGAAGGACAGGGATAGAGAAAGAGAGAGGGAGCGGGAAAGAGAGAAGGAGAGAGAGAGGGAGAAAGAACGGGAAAGAGAAGCTGAAAGGGAGCGTGAAAGAGCCAGGGAGAGGGAGCGGGAAAGAGAGCGAGAGAGGGAGAGGGAGGAGAGAGAAAAAGAGCGGGAAAGAGAAAGAGAGGAGCGGGAAAGGGAAAGGGAGCGGGAGAAAGAAAGGGAACGAGAGAGGAAGGAGAGGGAACGGGAGAGGGAGCAAAGAGAGAGGGAACGGCAGAGGGAGTGGGATGAGAGAGAAAAAGGGAGAGAAGATAGGCGAGAAAGAAGAGATGATTCGAAAGATGACCGCTCCGTTCGAGATACTCATGAAGAGAGAAAGAACCCGTAAGTGCTCCAGTGTTATACATTTTTACAGACAATCTCTCTGGAATCAGGCAACCATATAATTGCATAATTAATGGATGCTAAACTGTATATGACTTATACAGTCATATGTTTTATCTACTTTTTTGTTACTTTATCACTTTACAGTCTTTTTTTTTTCTCCATGCCAAGGGAACACTGATGTTAAACATTTTATCTGTCTGATAAAGATTGGCCAATACATTTTTTTGTGCTATTTGCCTTTTAAATGTGTCTATTTTGAGTACATTAAAAAATAAAACCCATAAACTAAAATCAGTCATTTTAAATTCTGCAACTGAATTTGGACATCACAGCATTGCACTGTACAGTAGGCAATAGTGCCATTACTCTTTTTAAAGAATAACTTTAAAGCGCTGAGCAATTGACTCCAAAGTTAATTGAAATGTAAAAATATGGGACATACTAAGCATGCAAAATGTAAATTTCCAGTATCAGACTTATGTATCAAATATCAACTAGGACCAATAACTAATTGCTTAAACATCAGCGCCATCTTGCAGCTTAACTGTAGAGTGTATAAAAGATTGTTCTATGGACTTCAGTATTAATTTTATTTAGTGGTGTCAAAATTTGCACGTTAAGGCGATACATTTTTTCAGATGAACGCGTAAAAAATTTTTAACTAAATTAACTCAGGTGTCAGGGTGGGGCCAGGGTGGGCCACCCCATTCACAACTGCTGCCTCCGTCTCTTATCTTGAAATTGATTGTTTATTTAGATGCAGAATGTCTTTATGACCTTATCAAACGGGAGACGTTTCAGACACGCGCTCTAACGTCGCCTCCACGCCAGGTGCGAGTCAAACGAGTGTGGAAACTTTTATAGCTTTAAGCAGTTCATCTATATTTAATTTAGAATTTAGTGTTTGGTAACTATTCATTTTCTTTATATTTCTGCTGAAGGGCACAGGTAGCTAAATATGTCATTTATTATAATGGATTATTGTGAAGATTGTTTTAAGTTCACTTAAATTAGAAGGCAAGTCTAATAAATGTTAAAATTAATAGCTCTCAATTATACTGTAATGCTGAATGGCCACAGTCAATGGGTAAATATTAATGGGAAAAACTATTTTATAGAGACACATTAATATCAGTGAGGCTGGCCTTCAATCATAAAAAGATGCCATTAAAGAAATATAAAAAAATATACTGTCTTTATGTTGTTTGTATATTATACATTTAAAGATTGAATGTGAATTTATTGCAATACAAAAGTATATTTAAAAACTTTACTGTTAGGTGGGATTAATCCCAATTGGCATCGATTGACAGCACTAGTTTTGGTAATATATATGGTGATGGAGAGCTAGATGTATACACATAGATTGAAAGCTAGAAGATGTGAAATCACCTAATAATGCAGGATATTTCATGATATTGTTCAGCTGGCAGTACATTTACACTGCTGTTCAAAACTTTGTGTGGTGCGGGATAATTTGAGGGGTGGGGGGGAGCATTTATAATGTTACAAAAGATTTGTATTTCAAATAAATGCTGTTCTTTAAACTTTTTTATACATCAAAGTTTCAAATTTTCCACAAAAACATGAAGCAGCACCACTATTTTCAACATAATAATAATAATAAATGTTTCTTGAGCAGCAAATCAGCATATTAGAATGATTTCTAATGAAACGTGACACCAGTAAAAATTCAGCTTCACATCACAGGAGTAACTGATATTTGCATAGAAAACAGTTTAAATTGTAATAATATTTCACAATATTACTGTTTTTACTGTATTTTTGATCAAAGAAATGCAGCCTGGACAAGTATTAGAGACTTCTTTCAAAAACATTAAGACATTTTACAGACCAGAATTGAGTTGGGCTGATAGACGATGCCATTTTCCATCGCAATGTTTCACTGTAGACATCGTCTGATGCCAATTTTGTAGACATCACCCAACCCTAGACCAGAAATTTTGAATGCTAGTGTATGTGTTATAAATAGTTTGACATTAGAAATTTTCTCAGTTGTTCAACAATGTTTACCTTTCTCTTTGTTTGCAGTCGTAAGAGACATCGTGCTGAGAACACTCCCAGTCCACGGCCGTCTCCTAAAAGAGTGCGAGATGTGAGCCCTGCAGACAGTGACGGTTACAACAGCACTGAGGAGAAAGGTAGGAGTTCAGCTGAGCAAGTGCAAGGTTATGTTGACACTCCTCATAGATCTATTGTGCACTTTTGCAGAATAATTTGACGTAACATTTATGGTTTTGTTTCAGGTGATAAGCACCGACTGTTGAGTCAAGTGGTTCGTCCTCAAGAGACGGCCCGCTCGCCTGTCCGCTCCTTTGCTGATGATAAACACAACCGCTGGAAAGATGATGACCGCCGTGGGGATAAAAAAGAAAGCCGTGGCCGACATGAGGAGGTGGATACCCGCGGTGAGAGAACAGCAGGAAGAGGAGCAGAGCGACGTGGAGAACACGCTCCAGATATTTCTGCTACGGGCATTTCTGACTCCAGAAGAGGAAAAGAGCCGAGGGACCTCCCTACTGCCGCCCTCACTCCTCCTCCTCTTCCTCCTCCTCCTCCTCCTACCATAGAGGAAAGAGACTCTTTATCAGCTGTTCATGAGGAGGGGAAGAAAAAGACTAAATCTCAGAAGAAAATTCTGAAGAAGAACCGTAAAGAGGAGGAATCTGGTGGAGGGGACCGTAGTAACCCTGAACCCCCCACCTCGTCCTCTGTAGCTGAAGCCCCCCAGGCTCTCCTCTCACCTTGCAAGAAGAAATCCTTAGAAAAGAAGCGCAAGCGATCACGAGGTCCAGAGTCGGATGTTTCTGAGGACGAGCTGGTCCCCCAGCATCCCCTCAGCAAGAGGCGACGAGGTCCACGTACACCTCCGCCAATCAACAAGGATGACCTTCCCTCCCAGAAGGCTTTAACGGCTGGACAGAGTTCCCTCCCTGCTAAAATTGATGCCAACTTCAGCGACTGGTCTGATGATGATGTACCAGAGCGAGGCGAGACCTCCTCTGCCTCCCTGCCATCCGATAGGCCTCCGGAGCGGCTGCTTCCCTCTGAACGTGCCCCTAGAAGGGGTGCACGCGGTGGCGGTCGGGACCGTACGGACCCCCCCATCATCGCCCCTCTGCTCCCTGACCCTCCAATGCTGATACAGTCTCTTCCTTTACAACCATTACTGCCGCAACACATGCTGCGTAAACCACAGCAAGCAGACATGCAGCGCAGCAGTAGCATGGGCAGCAACCAAAGCCGCGCTTCTTCGAGAAGACTACGCTCGCCCTCCAATGAGTCGGCCCAACGCGATGAAGGCCCTCAGGGACTCAGGTCCCGCAGAGGACTCATGCAAGGTGGCAATTCTCGGGAGAGAGAGCGTGAAAGGGAGAGGGAGAGGGACAGGGCAGCGGCCAGTGAACAGATGGGAGGAGAGAGGAAGTCGAGGATTGATCAGCTCCGGAGAGGAGAACCCAGTCGAAGTACTTCCTCAGGTGAGACCCGTCATAAAAGCTTGGAGTTTCAAATAAACTTTCTGTTAGTATTGATGAAAATATATTATTTTATAATATTTTTAGGTTTAATGGTGTATATTAGAACTAGGGCTGTGCAATTAATCGCATATGATTCGCATGCGATTCTCATCAGTAAAGCCGGCTTCGTGATTGGCGGTAAATCTCCATCACCTGTTTTCAAATGGAGCGGCAGTTCCGTGCACAGAGCCGTAGTACTGACAAGCTTGGCAATATCGCGTTCAATATCGCATGAGAATCGCATGCGATTAATTGCACAGCCCTAATAAGAACTAATAATAATGCTGTACTTGTACATATGGGTACAGTCATTTTAAACACTCCCACATCTGTTGCAACAGAGATGGAAATACAATTATGTTTACATCTTTGTTGCCACAGTTTTGGAAGTGCCTTTTTCTGTTCTAAAGAAGCCAATACTTTTGTCCATATAGTGTATGTACAAGTCATTGGTGTTTGGTGATGAGGTTTTGACTCAAGGTCTGCATTTAAAGTCACACCAGAGGTGTTCAGCTGGGATTAGGACTTGGCTTTCTGCAGACCAGTCAAGTTCTTCCACACTGACTGAATCAATTTCTTGTTAAATTTTCTGAAATCATTTCGTTTTTTAACCTTGCCTTATATACAGAGGCACTGTCATGTTAGACTAGATTAGGGTCCTGTCCAAACTGTTCCTATAAAATTAGAAGCACACAATTCCCTAGAATATTATTATATGCTTAAACATTAAGATTTCTACTCATGGAAACACCCAAGACAAAAAATATTCAAAATGCAATATGAACGCAAAATGCAATAAGCCCATTACATTTATATTTGTCTATCTTTACTCTGGTGCTCTGGATGTTGTGTTGAATAATTCCTAAGCAGTTGTTATTGTCACTTTTTTGTATCTTGTAATGTTCAAGTTTTGAATTCTCCATAACTTAAACTTTTATCGCATCCACAGACCGGCAGGACTCTCGGAGTCACAGTTCTCGTCGTAGTTCACCAGAGTCTGAGCGTCAGGCTCGCTCCAGAGCCGGCTCCTACGACAGCCGCGAGCGTGACCGGGAACGAGAGCGTGATCAGTTGGATCGAGAGCGTGAGAAAAAGGATCACCGTCAGATGCAAAATCAACAAACCCAACAGCGAGACTGGGAACCAGAACCTCGTGAGTGGGGTGGCCGGGGCAGAGAGCCCCTCCTCCGTGGCAACCGCGAGCCAATTAGAGAGAGAGAGATGCGGGAGATGCGTGAAAGGGACCGACTCTTACCTGAAGGGCTAATGGCACATGAGCGAATGGATCGTGAGCGTGGTGAAAGGGACCGTGAACGGGAAAGGATGCTTCCGTTTGACCTTCAGGCTCACAGGGAACCAAAGAGCAGATCTGAAACTAAGATGGAGAGGGGAGAGTATGAGTCTCTGTTGCCCAGAGAAGCCCTCATGGATGTAGATAAGCCAACAGACAACCCACAACTGCAAGGGGAAGCATCTGAACCAAAAATGGATAGTCTTGATGGTAGGACTTTTTTCTCTCGTAATTTCTCAAACTTTTGCCTGATGTGTGATAAAGGCTGTCAAAATGGCTGAAAAACTAAATTCTAAATTTGTACTTAAATATTATCAAAATTCGAATTATATTCAAATTTAAAAGGCATAATTTCAGTTAGGGAAAAAAAGCTTTTGGCTTCTCTCCTGAGGCCACAAGAGGGCGCATTATGCTAAATATACGCTATAATATATAAATATATATATAATACAGTTTAATACAAAGCACGGAAAACTAATCACAAAGAGTAACGTAACTTTTTTCATTTAAAAACATGAGATGCAGTGGAATGGGGAGAGACCCGTCCCGTCATACTGTTTTGAGACATGTTTTTTCAAAGTTGAACTTGCAATAATTTTAAATGGCTTTCTAAATATCCGACTCTCTTTTGCAAGTGTAACGTTGATAGATGTCCCTCTAGAAAATGCGCAAAATATGTGTTCTGTGTTAACGGCTTGGATTCAGTTTTGACATAAACATCGTCTCCGCATTGATAATCTCTTTTTCCACTGTATTTTGAATGAACGACGCATCCATTGGGTTCAACTGGGTTGGCTAAAAAAGCATAAAAATGCAATGACACCTATCTACATCGCATCTCGTGCGCCACTGACTGCCTGACAGACACCTAAAATTCGAATGCAATGGTTTGCATTCGATGGTCTTTTTTATTTTAAATTCGATGAATATTCAATTTGTTTTTGTTATTTTGACAGCCCTAATGTGTGAGAAGGTTTTGTTTAAATGTACTGTGTGTTTGTTCTATCTCTCAGAAGAGGAGGATGGAAAGGGGGATGATGTGCAGTCTGCTGTCTCAGGTGGTGAGGAGTATGAGCCAATCAGTGATGATGAACTGGACGAGATTCTGGCTGACAGTCAAAAGAGGGACGAACAACAAGATGATGAAAAGATTTCTGGTACGTAACACTATTTAAAACAGGTTCCCATGAAGACACACTTAAACCACAATCAAACGGCCTGCCACAATCTGATTTGTCCCACCACAATTTCACTTCTTATGATAACATAGGATCTGTTACTTAGATGTTTTACCAAAGTAATGGTGCAAAACAGTCAATCAAACTAAAATTGATTTGGCTAAAATTGCATTTGCAAATTGATTTGGCTTGGAGCTAAGGCTGCACGATATTTTGCATGTGATATTCATTGCCTGACAAGCTACGCAATTCGCGCTCAGAATCGCAGATGATTCGCATGCGATAGTGAACATGAGATTGCATAGCTTGTCAGTGAACTACGGCTCTGTGTCTTAAATGCCGCTCCATTTGAATACAGCTGATGGAGATTTACGGCTAATCACAGAACCGTCTTTACTGACGAGATGCGCATGACTATCGCATGCAAAATATCATGCAGCCCTGCTTGGAGCACTTATAAAACTGCTTTATAAAAAAGGCTGTGATTTTAAGTATATAGTCAGTTATAGTGCAGTAAATACAGTGAACTCCATCTCTACATGAGCTGTGGGTTTAAGATGCTTTTAGGAATGCAACGTGCAACAGGTACTTTCAAATTAGCAATATTTGCAAAAGCTTGTTGCTAAATTTGTGAAGAGAAGCATTTGTAAACCTGTTGTCAGATACATTTTAAGGGCAGTTTTACACCAAAACAAAAGCTTTCAGATTTCATGTAAAGAAAAACATAAGTATTGTAATTTTACTACTGTAAAATAATTAATATACTTACCATGCCATATTATTAATTTTTTCTTAATTTAATAGCAACAACAATGTGGACTGAGACACTATCACAACTAATTCCACTTTTCAACTCAATGGAAAGACTTCTTTACTACTCTATTCAAAAGCTCTTAATATGGATTTCCTAACTTTGCTATCACAGTGCACAAGATTGATGCATTTGGTTTTAAAGGTCCCATATTGTCAAAATTGAAATGGATTTTTTCATGATAACAAGAGGTCTAGGGGATATGTAACTACCATATAGGTCACACAGCCAGCATAAAGTAGCTGTGCTTTTTCACAAGCCCTTGTGACTTCCGTAATAATGTGACGTACAAACTACTCAGTCACCGCCTTCAGTCACCACCCGAGCACCGCCCACCGTCCTTTTACCAAACCCCCAGACAACATCGCGTCCATGCCATTGCTGAGCATCAACAACAGGGAAACATGTCGAAAAGGTTAACTTTAATGGACGAAACCAGATTGGCCGATCTGTAACGTTACACTCTCACACAAAGGATGGACGATCTGACAGGACTGTTACTATGAGGTGGATCACGTCTAACATGTATAGTAAAGACAAACTCACCGTGTCTATTTAGTCATGCTGAAGATGAAAATGCATTTAAATTTCAGCATGCAACTATTTTTACAGCTACATTATTATTTCAGCCACATTTAATCGCAACACTGTATATACAATAACAAATGATTATATATAAATCGTCAGTTTGTTGTTTTACACACATGCACACAGACAGTATTTCATACACAAAATATTCGTGAGATGCAAGAAATCTTCAGACGTGCCCATAACAACAAAAGACAATACTTTATTGAACCTTTTCTGATAAGTGTGCACTGCAAACGTGAGCAGTTTTGACGATTGTTTCTGGTCCAGTCTGCTCGTTTTATCGCTAATTAACCACCGCTGTCGTCGGTTTTTTGTCTGGCAGTGGCAGCAGGTATGCGATCAAATTTCTAATTTGAGACTGTATTACATAGATTCTGGCACCCAACATCACAACAAGATGATATTTTAAGCTCCTTGTGTAGCCGAATCTGCACTGGTTTGAATGGGCCGCCTCCTTTGCTTTGCTTCCAGCTAGCGCAGTGACGTAATTGTGACATCGGCCCTACATGACCCTAGTTACCTGTGGTTGGCCTAGCCGTGCGTCACTCAGAAAACAACAGGCCAATCAGAAGAGAGGCTCATGAATATTAATTAGACATGACACATCAACCTGTTTTTACCAGAGCTCCTGAGAGTAGAGCTGTAAAAACATATTGAGATGGTTTTTGGTACTTATACTGCAAATATATATTCTTAAGGACATCAAAACCTAAAATAAAACTCCATAAAGGTGTACAATATGGGACCTCTAAAATGTACAAAATGTTATTCTGGGGGAGCATAGCTCCTGACCCATCTTGATGGGCTAAGGTCTTACCCGCCTTTTGTATCACAAAATCAGAATAGGAATATAATAAAAATAAAATAAATATTTTTTTTTGAAACGGATTGTTGAATCAGGTTAAGAACACTTCAAACACATGTGTCTGCAGTGACAAAGGCAGCAAATTTGCATATGCTAGCTTTGCCATGTTTTTCATTGTTGTCTGCATAAAGCATGTGTTCAGATTTGTATACTGCCCTTATGAAAAATATAATCGATGATCATGTTTGAACTGTGACCATAACAATGAATGTGGACATTCTAGCCAAAAAAAAAACCGATCTGGCCATATGTATCTTTTTTGTACATTCTATTAAATTAATTTTTACAGAATAATACATACACACTAACAAAAACATAAGAGGAAACTATGTAATCACAGTCTTAAAATTCCTCTATCCCATATTCCAGTTGTTTGTAATATGCCAATGCATGTTCTGTTTCAGGGCCTCTAGATGTGATTGATGTAGACTTGGTCCAGTTTGATGCCCAAGCAAAAACAGGAGCCTAGAACTCCTGGGGCAGCGCTGCTCCGATTCACCCCAGGGGCTGTGTTGCTCAGAGCAGGAGTGTCCAGACGCTTGGCAGGGCCTCAGCTCCTTGCTAGAGTTAAAGAAGTGTGTTCCAGAGAGTTGGAAGACCCTAAAGGTAAATGTGCAAATCTATCTTTGAAGGAATGCTCCAGTTTGAAACAAACAGGTCACTCAAATATTAAATTTTCTGAAAGTGTACTCGCCCTCAGGCTATCCAAGTTGTAGATGAGTTTAATTTATGGGAACCGATTTGGAGAACTTTAGCATTACAACGCACAGATGAAGCATTATTTACAAGCCAAAACAGTTCTAAACAAATGTGAGGGTCGATTTTGATGTGAGAGGACACTAAGGGGATGGGCTTTTTATATGGCGCTTTTCCACTGCGTGGTATGACTCTGCTCGGCACGGCTCAGTTTGGCTCGGTTTGCGTTTCCACTGCAGTTTATTACCACTTTAGAGTGGGCGGGATTATTCACGTGTCGTTATAGTTGCGCCGCCTCTACTGATGTGACTCCTGAAAAACGTTTTCTTTCCGCATCGTTCCATCAAGCTCTCACTGGATCTGCTCGTCGGCTATCAACGAGAGAACAGTCTGTACTTCCTCAACAGACAACGAAAGGTGCGCTCATTCAAAACAGCTGCGTACGATCCTTCGCTGGCTGTGCTGATTTATCTAGCTAGCTGCTCTGTTGTGTCTCGTGCCACAAGTTCAATGACGCAGGCAGTGACCATTTTCTCCGGCCAATCAGTGATCTGCAGAGTTTACACGTCACATTTTGGTAAAGGTACGGTTCGCTTGGAACCTCAGGCCGAGGTGGTACTAAAAAAAGTACCAGGTATTGTACCCAGTGGAAAACCCCCCAAAAGTTAACTGTACTGTGCTGTACCGTGCAGTGGAAAAGCGCCAGTAGATTAAGGCTTCTTTTAGCCCAAAGGCAATGGTTTAGAGTTAAAAACATCTTAATAATGGATTTGTTTCTTACAAACACAGCTTTTGACTTCAAGACATGAGAAAATTTTCAGGAAAGTTTTGTTATAAATTAGTGTCTACATGTATATTATTACCTCAGAAAATATTTTTTTGGTGATCAGTATAGTTATACAAACATGATTATTTAACAAGTGACTTGAATCTCATATTTATCCATAGATGCTGATAAACTCTTAGAGCATGATCTGGGTGCTCTGAACATGGCTGCATACAACAGGAGAATGGAGAGGGCCAACCTACTGAGGAGCCTGGGCCCTTGCTGCAAGGCGCTGTGTGCTCGCAGAGACATTGCCATACGCAGACAGCTCCTGAAAAACGACAAGGTGCTTTTATCGTCTTTAATCACAGGCACTTCTTTTGTTTAACCTTGGCTTTCCCATAACTGTATATATTGAGCTCTATTCGGCAATGTAATTAGCTACCTGAGAAAACATTACCAGATGTTGGTATTAACACAAGAAATCTTCACAGATAAATACATTTTAATATCCACAAAAATCAACACAAAAAAATGTGTAATAAAGTGGAATGACACCGGAAAAAGGTATTGAACACTAAGAAAAAGCAGTACGGCATGGTCAGGTATGACAAGACAGCAGCTGATTTCACAAGTAGTTCTACCTCCTGCAGGGGAAATTAGAATCAGCTTGGTTAGTGCATGTTGATAGGTTAGAAAAAGGCTTACTCACCTCCTGAATGCAAGTATACAAACATCTCATGATGGGTAGAGGCAAAGAGCTCTTGTGCAATAATATTATTGTGCTGCATAAAAATGCACTGATTACTGATGGATTTCACAACTACTAAATATTCCTGAAAGCATGATTGAGGCCATTTTCCACAAGTAGAAGGAACATAACTCCACCATCAATCGGCTACACAGGAGCTTCTCGCAGGATTTCTGATCTGGGAGTCAGACGGTTAGTCAGAAAAGTAGCCCAAGAGCCGAGGACCACTCGGAAAACACTCCTGTAAAATTAGGAGGCAGTAGATACAGTCATCGCTGAGAAAACGAGGCAATATATACTTTTCATCACTACAGCCTCCAAGCAAACTCAATATGGAAGGCTCCAATATTAAAGATAAGCCATGTTGAAGCAAATTTTAAGTTTGAAACACAAAATTGAATTACTGGGAGAATATAGTCTGCTCAGACGAGACAAATTTAACATTTGGCAAAAATACCACAAACCATGTCTGGAGCAGAGATGGCTAAAAATACCATGCCAACAGTGATGTTTGGATGAGGAAGCATCATGCTATGGGGCTGTTTCTCTCCACATGGTACGGGCATAATCCATATTATTGAGGCAAAAATGAATGGAGCCATGTACTGGAAAATTCTTCAGATGAATCTGTTGCCATCTATCAGGATGATGAGAATAAGATGCGGCTGGACCTTCTAGCAGGACAACCAACCAAACAAAAATGCAAAATAATGCCTAATTAATGCAGTGAATTGGTCCCAGAGGAAGAGAATAAAGTTTTTGGAGTCACCCAGACAAATGCCAGATTTAAACACAATAGAGCATATTTGTGGAAGAAACCGAAGATAAAGATTCACAACAGGGTCCTCCAGAATATTTAAGATTTATGGTTTATTCATACAGAAAGCATCTTGTAGCTGTCATAGCAAATAAAGAGTTTTCCACTAATTAATGAATGCAATTTCAACAATGTGTTCAATACTTTCTCATTTCACTTTACTACACAACTTTTTTTATGGATTGTAATTTGTAATAGTGTGATTTATTTATCGGTGTAGATTTATTGTGTTAATACCAGCATCTGGTCAAATTTTCAAGGAAATTGCTGTATTGGAACTGTTTAATAAAAAAAATACTTATGAATACTTATTTCCCCCACTGTGTATATATCATAAGATTTAAAGGGGACATCAGATGCCCATTTTCCACAAGTTATGATCATTTAGGGTCTTCATGAAAAGCCTATAACATACTTTGGTTAAAAATTCTCAGTGGTAGTGTAAAACAACACCCTTTTTACCTTGTCAAAAACAGCTCTGTTCACAGTGGCCAGTTTCAGTGCATGTCTCTTTAAATGCTAATGAGATACTGCTCACCCCTCTGTTCCATGACAAGTTCTCTGAGACTGTTAACTTTAGTAAGCACACTATTAGGAAAGGCAATTTGCAAAGATTCATAAAAGAACCTTATACTCACTTCTTCTAGATTCGTTTGAACATAGACACATTTAGGTAGATCGGGGGAGCATTCCCTTCAAAAACAAAGATAATCACTGCGTCTTCAGTGGCTCAGATGTCGGGAGTAAATGACGACTGCTATATTCATTATTACATCCAAAAACAAAACACCTCAGTAGCTTAGGAGCCATTCTTGTCTACTCCTGCTCCAGCGGTGAAGCAATGGCTTACTGATGACGGCTCACTCAGGGCGGGTCTAAGCTGAAGCGCCAGTGTCAATCAATAATCATGGGAGGGGCCTGTGCAGAACTGCGTCACCCTGCCAAGAATCTGAGAACAGCTTGATCTGAGAAAGAGCTTATTATTTATGAGGTTAAAAAAAAAGCACTGGGTGGATTTTTATCATTATATTGTGGTTGTGTACGCACTACCGACACATTTATATTCAAACACCATGTAAAAGTGAATTTTGCATCTGATGTCCCCTTTAAAATAAATATTTTATGCTCACCAGGGCTGCAATTATTTACTCAAAGTACAGTAAGAACACTAATATTGTGAAATATTACAATATAAAACAACTTGATGTAATTTATTCCAGCTACATTTTCTGCACCATTACTCCAGTCTTCAGTGTCACATGATCCCCAATGATGTGCTGTTCAAGAAACATTTCTTATGACTGTTGAAAATAATTGTGCTGCTGCTTATATTTGTAGAAATTATAAATTCAACTCATTTCAGTATTTTTTGATGAATAGAAAGTTCAAGAGAACTGCCTTTATTAAAAAAAAAAAGTTAGTCATTTCTATCACTTTTGATTAGTTTAGTGCATCCTTTTCTATTAATTGTATTAAGTATTAATTTCTTACAAAAAATTGTGAGGAGTGATATTTGTCTAGAATTTATCAGTCCTGCTGCACATTTAAGTATTTTTTTTGTACTCATTTCATTTAAATTAGTTTAAAGTTGTACATGATTCAGTGTTTGGTTTAATGATTCTGTTCCTCATCATGTAGGGCACAACCAAGCAAATCTACACCAGCGCTCCAGTGGTGGACAATGAACTTATGCAACTGAGTTTACGTCTCTTTAAAAAGAAAATGGCTTCCAGCCTGTCCAGTGGACAGGAGAAAACTGATTCAGCCCCTGCAGCCCAACAGCTCAGCACACCAGCAGAGCTGTGCGTCTCCTGATTGTGCTCAGTGAGTACAGTCTGAAAGTACTGATCTCAGATCACCACCAACCCCATTAATGTCACATACTGAAACTGTTCAAGTCAGTGCTGATGGAGGATTGCTGCACTAAACCTCAGAAGAACCACAGAGACTGGACATACTAGCCTGTGGAGATGCCGTCTAAGGTTTCACAACCCTTGAACTTTGAACCAGAAGTGTGATAACTATGTACTGCATAAGAACTTTGTCATTTACATTTGTTTTAGAGTAGATTTTTTTGTAACGTCAGATGTGTGAACAACGGTTGCTGAATGTTTGTGGGATATACAATGGGTACTGAAGATGTACATTAAAATGACTGTATTTGTTATGTGCATCTAACTTCTGTTCCCTTGTTTTTCAGTTTAGTTTTTAAACATTTGTGATCAGTCTCAGCACTATTGTTCTCGGTGATTCCCTGTTATATTAAAACATGATTCAACAAGAAAAGGTGGTTTAGTGTATATCGACCTTTTTATTTAAACTGGGTTCTGTGTTATAAACCTATACAAATGTATTACAGATGCAGGATGTTGTTTTATTACATCCATACTGTGTGTAAATAAAAAAATACATTACGTTAGTAGTAAACATGCAAGTGGGATTATTAAAATATTGGTTACATTTAACATAGGAGCCAAACGAGAGATTCAACTAGATTTCATTTCAAAAAGGACATAATTTTCAAGATTTATGTATGTTGTTAACATTATCTTCCGCGTTGAAGTCCCCCTCAATCCCATCATGCTGTTCGCGACGGGTGACGTGTCTGAGGAGTCAGATGCTGCTACGCAGGCAGCCGTTTCGCTAGCGCTTAAGCTTAGAGATAACCAATGTCTGAAATCTGACACGCATATCTACATTTCACGCATGTAAATACATCTACTGAATCCTTAACTAGTCGGTCGAGGCAAAATGGTCGTGTTCCACCGTGTCCGTGTTGTATTTTTGATGCTTTTTGTGTGCGGGTCGTTGCGGGACGCGTTGAGTTTCTATCTTCCTGGTTTGGCCCCGGTTAACTTCTGTGAGAAAGAAAGCGACAAAAACAGCGACGTACCAGACTGCAAGGTAAATGTTCTTATTTATGCGCATAATAAATTATTTCATTAAAATGTACAAGATGTGTCGTGTTTCTCAGTCATGGGGTTAATGTTGCGCGATGCTAGCTCGAAATGCTATTGCTGGGTGTCAGTTGTGGAAACGCCGATACCTTGATAAAAATAACCGCTAAAACGTAGCGTTAAACCTGCTCATTTCGTCCTTTCAAAAACTTCGCAGATCTGTGAACCTGCAAGTGAAAATGATCTATTCATTAACGTGTCACTCTCTCAAATTGGACTTTGACTGTAAAGGAATAAAACGTATTAATTTGCTAAACCGATGTTGCTCCCAACCTGCGTTTGTTACACAGGAGACGTTAGGGATTGACAGATTCAGTCTTAATTCAATTTTCAATGTAACGTTAGTATTACCGAGATAAAGCAGCGAGCGCACAACAAATAGTAATTAAAAATACCTTCATATGCATGGTTATTAATAAAAGTTGTTCACGAATGATTTCGATAAATCCCATTGACTAGTTCAAAATAATGTAATGACGTCATATTCTTTATATTATTTTTGAATTGTGTAATGTGATATGTTTAATATGATCTGTTAACTTTATACCTAAGGGGAATAGCAGGTAGTAGGTCAAATGTCCACAAACTGGTTCAACAGGTATGACATGTTTCCCCTTTATTATCATATTGTCATGTGGGGGTGGAACATTATACTCCATTAACAAGTATGCAAAAGTTACTCATGTTTTCATACTACATTATCATGTAGAACAATATACTTGATTACTTCGTGAAACTGGCAAATTTCTTACTACCATCATCTTTAAGAGAATTTCTGAAAATGTTTTGCTCAGTTTAAAAAATATACTATCCTGTATTTTTTTACAATAGTAACTATAACTGAAGTAATTATGACATTTTTGTTGGGGACTGTGGATTACTTTGTAATTATTTTTCTAAGCCATTTGTTGTAATCATTTATGAAAGTAATTTTTTTAAGATATCCTCACATGAGTAATTATAAACTTCAAAGAGTGACACCTTTTTACCGAAAGAAGGGATAACTGGACATTTCAACATTGCCATAACCTTTGATGCTTCTCTTTTTGACAGTCAACAATTGAGCTGTTTGTGAACAGGCTGGATTCTGTGGAGTCTGTTCTGCCCTATGAGTACACAGCGTGAGTATAAATTATATTCTGTTATAATATTTATTAATACGGTTAATTGATAACTACTATTACTTATTTATTGATAACTACCGTTATTGATAATAACTACTAATTGTATTTGATTTTAGTTTTGGTAATTTTGTGAGGTACCTTTGTCATTTTTATTGTTTTTATTTTTATATTTCTTAAAAAAAATCTATTTGGGTTTATTTTTATTGGGATTTTAGTAGTTTGACGTGTTTTATTTCATTTAGTAGCCAAAGCAAAGTTTCTCTCTTTTTTCTTTATTATTATTTGGTTTTCATTTCGTCATTTTTTGTATTTTGAGATTTACATCTAGTAAATATTTAATTTAGTTTCAGCTTAATTTCAATTACTAAAAACATATTTTAATTGTTTGAGTTTTAGTTAGTGATTTCAACACTGTAATGGACAATGCTGAAGAAATTGCACTTTTATGTTGAGTTTTGCTCAAGATATTGCTATGATTTTTGCATGGTTTACTAGTTTTGCTTTAGTAACTCTTCGAGGGAAAACCTGAAGAGGATGAAATGTAGCGAGGGTGTCACGAATACACTAGAGAGACGTTGGCGAGGGAGGGAGGAAAGTTTGAATGTAGAGACTTGTTCTCAGACGGTCTGCACACTGAGGAGGGAGTGCCTTATGTTAACACAGAGGCCTTTCAGTCACACCACCCGCTGTATAATTGAACGGAGGCAGGAATATCTTACTCTTCCTCACAAGACATTCAATATGATATAAGCTTTGCATTATTTATCTGCCTTGCGCTTACTGTGTGCTCAAGGTCCCAAGGGTGTTCTATCTTGATTATCGTGAGTACACATGGCAGTTTTCTTGCAACAAAATACATCCAAAAACAGCAAATGTAAAAATGTTTTGCTCAAGGAAACTAGGCCGAAGTCTCATTGTCTCTGGTATTTAATAAAACCATAATCTGTTGGCCTAGCTGCAGGTGTAACCAAATAGATATATGTATTGTGTGTGTGTGTATAAGGAATAATGTACTGTTGGTTAATCATTATCCCAAAATCATTCCTCTGTGTCTCCTTCTGGTTCCTTGTTCTTCAGAGCTTGTTTTAAAGGTTTTCTGCCCATTTATCAAAGGTATATATATATATATATATATATATATATTAGGGGTTGCACAGACTAGTCGACTTCAGTGCTCTGCCATGACGCTTTAAGCTTGAAGTCGACTAGTTGCTGGTCCTATAGAGGGTGCAATAGGATAATAAATCCACATTTATGCTCCGTTTCCAAACAGTTAAAATTACAAACTAATTCATACTCTGAATGCGCTCCACAAGACATGTGATGTGTGATTATATTACTGGATGCTGGAAATTGAATGGCAGAATGCACGTTTTAAACAGCTTATTGTACAGGTAAGTTAATCACGTTCTAATCTAATGCGCTGCTGCACTGTAACGCGCACACATAGGCTACAGACAGTAGCGCGTACAATACATCACGCGCAGATCGCGCGCACAGAATCATTCAGCGTGAAAATGTATTGTCAACACTGTTCTGTGATTTCTCTGTAAAATAGAAACTGAAAAGTTCAAGCATATATTTCTTAATAACTTTATCCCACAGCTTCACTACTAGTAGAGAGACGCTGCCAGGTAGAATTAATTCACACACGCAACCGCTCTCACTAATCTCATTTTATATCGATATCGCATGCATTCATATGAACTGTAATCTTTACGGCTACTACTTCTGTGATCTGTATTGATTTGAAACGAGCAGGAATCTGTGAGAAATAAACGACCCAAAGTATAAAGAACTGATACATAATAAACAATCAGTACACCTACAGGCTCATATACATTGTGTGACACTTTACCTTTTGTCACAGCAGACTTATGTTGTTCATTAAGTTTTTTGCCAACTCAGCGACTTCCATGTCGACTAACTGACTTTCAATTCCATCAGTCAGACACAAAAGTCAGAACTAAATTGTCAACCCTAAAATAATTATATATATTACTAATTGCAATATGAAGGTAAAGATCTGTCTCTCAATAGTCAAGCATATTCCTGTTTTGTCACAAGACCATTAATGACAGCGACTAGTCAACTTGGACAAAAAAAATCCAACCCCTAATCTTTTTTTTATACAATATCAATTCAAACCATCTCAACCAAATATTGTCCGACTGTTCCACAGAGGAAATCATTTAAATTTTTGGATGAACTATCCTTTTAAGACTGAATTCTGAGGCTTCAAAATCAAGGTTTCTAGACAGATCTAAGAATATGCTCACAGAGAAGCTCTTGAGAGGTTACAGAAGACTCATTGCTGTAAACTGTACACATCATGTCCAATTATATGTTAGAGTGATTAAAAAAAAACTCTGTAGTCCATGAATGTTTGATTGTTTACGTTTAATGCTTGGGTTAATAAGTTAAATTATTTGTTAACCTCTGCATACTTTTAATGCCCACAAACACACACCAGTAGTCAACTGTATTAAAAGGCCGATCAGATATTGACAATATTTTTCACTCAATTTAAACATTTAATCATGTCACCTGATAAATGATTAAACAAGTAACATGTATTTGAAGTGCTGTTTTGATTATTGAGCTAAGCTTTTTGATTATTGTTTTAAATGTTTCTCTTGTCCTCATTTGTAAGTCTCATTGGATAAAAGCATCTGCTAAATGACTAAATGTAATGTATAATTATTATTACTTGATTATTTTTATTCTTTCAGGTTTGATTTTTGTGCTGATCAGGCCGAGAAGCGTCCATCTGAGAACTTGGGTCAGGTGCTGTTTGGAGAAAGAATCGAGCCATCCCCGTACAAGGTATATTACACAATGTTCTTGTAGCTCAGAGCTTGGCACTAGCAATGCCAAGGCCGTGGGTTCAATGCCTTGGGAATGCATAAACTGAATTGATAAAGTGAGTGGAACATAAATAATGTGAACACCCATTATTATAGGGGTTAGGGCTGGGCGGTATATCGAGTTTGTACGATATAATTTTTATAAGCGAAGCAATATTGAGTTTGATAAGAGGCATCGCTATAGGGAGGACACAGACTGAACTGCTGCGGAGAAAGTGCATAAAACACTTTGTTCTAAACATGTGACAAGCTCTGCCTATAGTTGCGCTCTGACAGAAAGGCGCTGTTTTGAGCTATGTGCTTTTTTTCTGAATGCATAACTTACATTTCACAGGTATATTCTCCATCTGTAAATGTTAGAAACCATGGAAATATTTCCGTTTTGCTGTCAGAAGTGCAGGAGCTTCTGCTTTGCGATTCTCCACTAAACGTCACAGTTAGTTCAGAACAAGCGTTGCTGTGAGCATGTGCGCCAAACAGACAGAGCGCAATGAAATAACTCTGACTAAAATATACATTTTGCTGAAATATTTGTAGTTGGAAAATATAAATGTGACATGTAGAATTTTAAACCTACAAGTAAGTGTATTTTTATGATAGCGCTCACTGTAAAATGTAATGAGGCAATCAAAATGCCCTTTTACTCAAATAGTCTGTGCTTTATTATTTTCATTTTTAGTTTAGTAAATTTAACTTCTGCTTTAAAATCATTATTTTTGTTTTTAGATTACAATGTTATGTGATTTTAACCCTTTTTTGCACATGATATATACCTATGGTAGCATTCACTTTATTTGTTTAATAAAAATAAAAAAAATACCGAGATATATACCGCAAATCAGCCAAAAAAATACTGAGATATGAATTTTTGCTCATATCGCCCAGCTTTAATAGGGGTTCATATAATTTGTGTAGAGTCTGTAGACTGCAAAAAGACCCTGTTTCCACAAAAACTGACGACCAAGAACTTCACAAAGCCAACATCCATGAAAGAGCTGCAATTGATAACTTTAATCACAGACACAAATGCAAAAATGCCAGACATTTGGTGTTATTCTCACAAAACCTGAACAGTTGAAGCACCAATGTGAACTTCAATCTCTGCCCAGACAAGGAAAATCACTTGAATATTAACAAACCACAGTCAGCAGTTTTGCAGAGACCAGTGAGAAGCTAATTGCTTCCTGTTTCTGAATCAAATCTCTGAAACAACTGTTCTTATAGACATCAATCATCCATACATTCAAAAGTTGTATGAATCTGTCTTAAGAAGGATGGACGCTATATTAAATGCAAATGGTGCTAATACACCGTAATAATGAAATATTGACTTTCTCATGTGTTCACATTATCACCTTGTATAAAAGCCACTGTCATATGCAGCCTCTGACTTTTTATTTATTGAAATGTTCTTTTTATTATAGCATTTTATTCTGTAATCTGTTTGTTTTTCTTCTAGTTTTCCTTCAAGAAGAATTTGGAGTGCCAAAGTGTCTGTCTTAAAGCTTACAGCACAGAGAAAGCAGAGGATAAGGCCCAAGCTGGAATTTCTCAAGAAGGGAATGCTCCTCAATTACCAACACCACTGGTGAGCCAGTCGCTCAGTATCTCTCTGTGCTGTAGCACAGCACTACAACCAAACATAGCTTCTCATCACTTATTTGACTCTCTCAGGATTGTCGATAATATGCCGGTGACCTGGTGTTACGATGTGGAGGACAATCAGAAGTTCTGTAATCCAGGCTTCCCCATTGGTTGCTATGTCACAGATACAGGACGGGCCAAAGATGCATGTGTGGTCAATGTGAGTAACGCTTGCCAGACTTTTCATAGGCCATATGATTGTTCTGTATAATGCAAATTGGTCACGTTGTGGTTTCATTTTTATGCAGGCTGACTTCAATGACAAAGACACCTTCTACATCTTCAACCATGTGGAAATCACCATTTTCTACCACGTGGTGGAGAACGAGGCTGCGGGTGCCAGACTGGTTGCTGCTAAATTAGAGCCCAAAAGGTATTTGAGGCTCTTCTAACCAATAAGGCAGCAGAGAAGGGTGCAATTTAGCCAATTATGATCTAATAACATTGTCAAATTAAGCATGACGATAGGATATTGGATATAATATGTAAATATGGACTGTTTCTTGTCTCTTTTTAAAGCTATAAGCACACCAACTTGGAGAAACCAGACTGCACAGGACCTCCCATGAGTCTGGGCAACAAGTTTACTGGAGAAATCAAGATTCCTTACACTTTCTCCATCAAGTTTGTGGTCAGTGATTAAGATCCATATCAACCTTAAAAGGGTTTGTTTACCTTAAAATGAACATTGTCATCATTTACTCACTCAAATGTCATTCCAAACCCAGTAGTCTTTCATTCATTTTTGGAACAGAAATTAAGACATTGTTAATAATCTCTCATAATTTCTGTGAAATCATCTTTTTAATCTATTGAAAGCCAATCAACATTTTCAAGCTTCAAAAAGTACATAAAGACACAGTAAAAGTAATCCATGAAAATCAAGCCATTTAAAACAAGTTTTGTGTACAGAGACACTCACAGATTTTAATATAGAATTTAATATTTGCATATAAAAACTGTTTACCGCACATATATAGAGCACAAGCGCAACCGTGTGTGCTTGTCTGACACGTAAGAAACAATAGCAAAATCTAATTGGAAAAACAAATTGGACAGAATTTGCATTTTGGTGTGAATTTACATTTCTTTAAACTGAATCAAATTGTCTTCCATCTTTTTATAGAAGTTTACATACATATAAACTTAAATCATTAGCATCTCTCTTCCTCTTCATTCGTGTTGTTCTGTGTTTTTCCACAAGGAGGCGTACTGGTATCATGCCACATGTTTTCTGTAAAGCAGGTGTTTCCTGCAGGGGATCTTCCAATTATTGTCTAATAAATATAACTCAGTTTTGTGAAATATGCAAAAATACAGTATTACATGACCTTCAACCAGAGCTAAAGTTCAGCTAAAAGTGTCATTGTTCATCTCATACTAGAAGAATGAAACATAAAATGATCATTACTGGGGATGCTCCGATTGATCGACCGGAAATCGGTATCGGCCGATAATCACAGTTTATGACTCGATCAGTACTCACTACACTTGGCCGATCTCACGAACCGATCGCAATTTGATGACGTCAACACGTGAGGATGTACATGATGTATGGGGACATAAATGATTTTGCGCTGAAGTCATGTTATCGCTGGTGAGGAAATGCTATGACGTTTTGAGAAACAATGGAAAATTCGCTATTTGTCGTGTATGTTTTGCATGATGATATGATGAATGGATGGTTCATTTTTAACCGCAGATTCAGGGACGTTAGAGCTGATCTGCGCATCACTGCACGCGTCTGCGGCGTGTTACTGCTCCACGGGAAACGGTGCTGATCTCGGCTGCTCTAGTCAATGCTTGTGTTTATACCAGCCGCGATGCATCATGTTTCTGAAGCGGCTATCTGCGCTGCTTGGCTAAAAATAGTCTTTTGTAAGTTGGCACCGCGTGGAGGATGGAAAAAACCTCGTCGGAGTAATGGTAACTTAATACGCTGCTTTTAAATGAACAATTATTTATAAAACAAAATATCTTCTCTGGCCATATTAGCCTATTGAATAGCATTAACACAGGCTTTACTCTTTTTAAACTTCATATGGAATGTCACTGTTTCTGTCACTGCAACTTCCCGATCAGGCGAACACACACACACAAATGAAATCGTCTGCCTGATGAAAAAAAATGTAGTTAGTATTTACATTTATGATTTATTTTATCCACCCGCAAATAATCAGAATGCATTTTTTTATTACAAAAAGAATGATGGATATTTAGGCCAAAGTGGGCGAAGATAAAAATCTTTGTCATTTTATATTTCTTATTAAAAATACGAACAAAGATACACATTACAAATACACATAATATGCAAATAAAACAAACAGTGCTTTATTTTTTAGGTACAATAGGTGTTTTTGGCAGGAGCATTCAAGAAAGTGAATGAACAAATATAAAAAAACACTATATAGATTGATTCCTATTAAAGCAACTGTATCATTTTTTTCAGTAAAGAGTAGAGTTTTTTTTTTCCTCTTTGTTTTGTTGTTTTAACATAAAAAATAACAATTCTGTCATCTGTCTGTCAATTCTGTCAGTGTTTTATATTTATACCATCATTTACTCAAAGTTAGTTTTAAACCTGAATGAATTTCTTTCTTCTGCTGAACATAAATGCTATTTTGAAGAATGTGGAAAACCAAACAGTTTCTGGTCCTCAGTGACTTCCTTAGTATTTTATTCCTACTATCAAAGTCAATGTGGACCAGCAACTATTTCGGTTACCCACATTCTTCAAAATATCTTATTTTGTGTTCAGCACAAGAAATAAATTAATACGGGCTTGGGACAACGTGACAGTGAGTAAATAATTACAGAAATTAAATATTAGCTGCATGTTTAGTTCTGTCCCTTTTAAGACCTGCACGTATCTAATATACAGGCACGCATCCGTTTCTTTCACCTGTTTAATTAAATTTTAGACATAACCAACTGAGTCTTTATGTAAACCTTGTGTGTTTTGACAGTATTAGCACAAAAGTTAACTTAGTTGAGTAAACAGACGCTGTTGGACAGGCTTTAGTTTGCGCGCTTCGGGTGTAGGCTCAGAAAAAGCGCACGTCAGACCAGAGCGTGAATGAAAAGCTTATGTAAGGCTTTAAAACACGCAAATTATGTACTTTTGTGATTGTGAATAAGTACAGTGTCCCGTGAGAGTAACTCTACCGCTGAGTTAACACTGAATGGATGTGGCGTTGTACAGTATATAGAGGCGGCGGCGCCAGAACTGCAGCTGATAGAATGTGCGCTGTAGAACGATACTACCATATTTCTTCAAAAGCAGATCGTGGAGACATTTTTATCATCCATGATCAAAAATCGTCATATAGAACATCCGTACATCAGACTTCTCAATTTTAGGAGATTAAATGTTTATTTTGTCCTTCATAGTTTACTATAGGACAATGTTTAAATAAACCTTGTGGGTTGCCTCAGACTGCTCCGTTTTTTTAAGTATCCTGATTTACATAATGTTATGCATAAACCCCATTTTAAAGGCATATTAAAATGTTCACTGTATAAGGAATAATTTTTTTGTGATTATTTGTATAACATTACTACATATGTTATATAAAGCTTGAAGCTTTGTATAACATTACTACATATGTTATATAAAGCTTGAAGCATCGGTATCGGCCGATCACCATGACAAGAAATCGGTACTCTGTATCGGCTGCAAAAATCCTGATCGGAGCATCCCTAATCATTACATTTAAAATGATCATTTGAAAGGCTTTGCAATCTAGTCATCATAAGAAACCATGTAGTTATGTTCATATGTAAATATGTAATTTGGTGTTTGCAGGAGGACAAACAGATTCGCTGGGCCTCTAGATGGGATTATATTCTTGAGTCTATGCCACACACCAACATTCAGTGGTTTAGGTGAGGACACATATCACACACATATGGGCCTGTCCCAAATGGCACACTCAAAGTGGACATGCGTTCTCATAAACTTAGTAAATAGTCTGTGAATTGTACCCTGTTATGGATGTTTATCTTCATTCTCTCTGTATGTCTAATCTAATCTTGTAAGTGGTTTCTGTATATTACTCTCATCTCTTGGTATGTTATGTCTTCTAGTATTGATGTCTTTTTGTCTCTGTTCCTTAAGTCTGACTTGTAAAGTGACCTTGGGTGTCGGAAAGGCGCTATATAAATAAAAAATTATTATTATTATTAACTTCCCCTATGCTTTGCAGTGCACTATACATGCATCCTTTGCAAAGCCCACATTGGGTTGGGCTTTACAGCAAACTAAAGTATAACCAATGTGAAGTCCATAAATATTTAAAATCCATGTATTCCATGAATGGTTACCATAGTTTCCAACAACACTATATGAGCTAGCGGCGCCATCTAGTGGCTGTCTACAGAACACCCCCAGACAGGGCCCTAAATCAATTCACAAGTGGCAAATGCAAGTAAAAAATAAGTTGGCTTGTGTATGAAACTGTGATGTTACCAGCTGGCCAATAACTGACCATTAATTGTTGCAAAGTTATGCATGACACTGTTAATTTACACATGAGCAGCTCGTGACCCGGTGTGTCCAAGTGTGCCGCGCAAGTCTTCAAAAGTGAAGCCAGAACGTTTCGATCGCCCCCAGGTGACTGGCTGCAGTATAGGTCATAAACCCCGCCCTCACCATATAATCTGGGACGTGAGACAAATTAAATAATTAAATTACACTTCAAATAATTTTTTTTCCAAAGATGTTTTCTGTCATTTTAAGTAGTACTTAGCATGTTCAAGTGATTTTTTTCTAATATGTTTGCTTTTAATTAGTTATTTGATGCTATAAAAATGGGGTGTGGGGTCATGATTGTGAGCTTGCGATTGGGTCTGCGGGAGTTTGTGCGGGACTTTGATACCGCGGCTCCACCTCACTACACTACTGCGCAGACTCTGGCTCCAAATGATGTCATTTTCTCAAGATGACAGCGGCCATACTGTGAATGTTTTGGCTTCACTTTTCTATAGTGGAAGGAAGTGGAGATGCGTTTTACAGTCAATGGTGTGTTCAGTGTCTTGTGCAACATGTCAACCATCTTCCCAAATTTGTAAAGAGGACCATTTATAAATCTGCTGTCAACAAAGGAGAAGCTTTAAGGCCTCCCATTGGTTTCCTGCCAAATACAAAAAAGACTATTGATATTAATTAATATTATTAATATTCTTGTTGTTTTGTAAAATTTATTTATTGTTGTTATTCTTATTAAATACTAATTTCCTATAGTTTTATTTTAATTATATTCATACAGTACTAGTAGTGGAAATGTAAATAGTATTATTGCTGTAGGAATATGTTTCTTTATTGTTTTTAATTATTAAAATGTAAATATAACTATACATTGAATAATAATTGTTGTTGTTATTATAATATTTTTTTATTTTGTGTACAATATTTTTATTAAAGTTAATACAGTATATATTTATCTTGGTAAATTATTATAATTTAAATAATAAAACAAACTTCTTATTTATATTAATAATAATAATATTGATAATGATGATGATTGATAATCACCAAAGTTGGATTGCAGGGACTGAGAGTGACATTTGGTCCGGGGTCCATATCCTAATAAATACATGATGTATTTTTGCGAATATGTTCTAATATGTTTAGCTAAGATGTTTTGTTTTCTGCCACCAGTATCATGAACTCTTTGGTCATCGTACTCTTCCTCTCGGGGATGGTTGCTATGATTATGCTCCGAACACTCCATAAAGACATCGCCAGATACAACCAGATGGACTCTGTGGTGAGTTCAGCTTAACTGTCACGTCACTGTCTGAGATCAGTCTCTCTTATGACCTTATATTGCGTGTGTATGTGTTTTTAGTACAGCCAAGTTTTGTCTGCCACATTAAAGACCATTTTTATGTTTGTATAAAAGTATAGCAGTGTTTGCTTAGTAAGATAACGAGCGTAACTTATAGAATGTGTGTTAATGCACTGAATATCACTTGTGTTCGTGGTCTGGATCGTCTACTGCCTACAATGAGGGTCACACTGATGAGGAGAGACAAGTGCACACACATCTGCCTTCACCCTTGATTGATATGAGTCATCCTAAATACACACTTCGCATTCAGATGTCTTTATAAATCGTATATTTGGTCCCTCCCATCCGGGGTTAGGGGTCAGGTACACACATCTGTTGCTTTTACGTGCTCTCTCTTTCCTGTGTTTCACCATGTGGCCCCTCCCTCGTCCTCACACATTATACTCATTAAGGACAGAGCAAGAGTGACACAGTGTATCATTGGTCTGAGCAGCAGCCGGCGTCTTTCCTTTGATCTCTGTTAGCTGTAATTGGGCTGTAGACCCAAACCCACGCCTGAACGGGGTTCCGTTAGCTCCTGCTATTGTTAAAGCCTCGCTTTTCCACTCCATCTTTTCCAGGAGGATGCCCAGGAGGAATTTGGCTGGAAGCTGGTTCACGGAGACGTCTTCAGGCCTCCAAGGAAAGGCATGCTGTTGTCTGTGTTCCTGGGCTCTGGCACTCAGATCTTCATCATGACGTTTGTTACTCTCTGTAAGTTTACTGAGCAATAGAAGAAAATTCAAGCCCTGATTGATAGAAGAAGACCAATACCAGATCAAAACATACTTTTCTTAGTTTGCTTTAGAAATTTGTCTTTAGCATAAAAAAGACAAATGTGTAAAATAATAATGTACACTACCATTGTTAATAGGTCAGTAAAATTGTATTGATTTATTTTTAAAGAACGCAGTACTTTTATTTAGCAAGGAGACATTAATTTGATCAAAAGTGATGGTGATCAATAAGGTTTTTTTTATGTTCTTTGATCAAATAATCCTGAATATTGGTATTCAGAAAAACTATTATTCAGCACAAGTGTTTTAGACAAGTTTCATGAGCAGCAAATCAGCATATTAGAAAGATTTCTGAAGGATCTTGTGAGACTGGAGACTGCTGAAAAGTCAACTTCGAATTACTTGCACAGAAAATATTTATTATTTGTAAAAAAATATTTCAAATATTACTTTTTTTAAATTGTATATTTACATTAAATAAATGCATCCTTGGTAAATAGAAGAGACATTTCAACAAAAAATCTTACCAAACCCAAACTTTTAGCTAGTAGTGAAAATTAGGCATAAATATACATATTTTAAAAAGCAGGCATTAAAACAACTATTTAAAAATAACAGTGTCATGTGAGTGTGACATTGTTGAGAGAAAATTGTTGAGAATAAAACAATCAAGACATCTTGTTATGAAATGTACTATGACCAATGTAGTCAGATTATTCGTTTACTACTATTTTTACTTGCATTCATTTTTATTTTTTGATGGCTGAGACAATGTTTGAACCTGTACAGTTTTGCATTTGCTACATTTAAAATACGGAAGGATTTTGTTGAGTTTTTGACAGACATTGTCAAATTCTGAATTCATGCAACCCTGAACTTGACAACATGTTCCCCCCTGTAGTTTTTGCCTGTTTGGGTTTCCTGTCACCTGCTAATCGTGGGGCTCTGATGACGTGTGCAGTGGTGCTGTGGGTGCTCCTGGGTACTCCAGCTGGTTATGTGGCTGCCCGCTACTACAAATGTAAGTACGCAGCAGAGGTTTGACCTTTGATCTCTGATCTTCCCTTCATTAGGGCTGTCTGCAGTTCGTTAGATTGAATTAGTGTCAGGGGAACTCTTTACACGAACAGGCAGGCCTACACACCCCTGCTGATTTTTTACTTGTGTTCTACAGCTCGTGCAGAATACAATGAGAGCTTACTCTTCTCTTTACTATGATATGAGTTGTAGATCCATCTGCCGAGCTCTGTTTTAACATTGTTTATAAGACAGACGTTTAAACTGTCCCCTTTGATCTTCCCTCAGTTTTTCCTCTCTGATTAGAAACTGAATCATAATGGACATTTATGAATTATCTCTCAATCGTTACAACAGCTTTTTTGTCCATCAACCACCAGTCTTGATGTGGTAAATCCTAGGCAGCATCTCATGGCTTGTGCCTCATGGCTTCTTTGCTACTCATTGCTTGGCTCACAATAGTGCAGCCATCTTCACAGAATCAGTCTGAAGAGAGGACTTGCATTGCAAACCAAATCCTAAATGAGATTACCATTAAGTGCTCTAAAAATCTAATAAAATAATATGTTATGTATGTTAAATGTAAAATAGATGGTGTACTTTTTTGAGTTCATTTGTTTTTAATCATATTTGTGTGTAAGCAGTATGTATTTTTTTATCTAATATTATCCACAAGACCTTGTGCAATGGAAGAGGAGATTGTGAACTGTTCTCTTTTGACAAAAAAATTATAATAAAGAAGAATGTGGCAGTTTTTAAGTGTTAAGTAAAGGTGGTAACTGAAAGAATGTTAATGAGTTTAATGAATTCCAACAACAGCTTTTAAGTCAGTAATAAAAAACAAAACGCATTACAAATAATAACGTGTTTTCTTTATTTAGTTTTTTTTTTTGTATCTTCACTGAAGAGGCTGATATATTGATGTATTCCAACAGTATTACATTGACTGCATTTTCTCTTTGTGGTTTAATGTTTTTTTTTTGTATCCTTTGTTGAAATGTGAGGTGAACTGGTCTCTCTCTCTCTCTCTCTCTCTCTCTCTCTCTCTCTCTCTCTCTCTCATTCCAGCCTTCGGTGGGGAGAAGTGGAAGACCAATGTTCTGTTGACAGCATTTCTCTGTCCAGGGTGGGTAAATGAAGAAATACATAATTTCTTTGAATTTAAGCTGTTAAATGTAACAGTTGGAAGATTTGGGCCATTTTGCACTTTGAAGTCTTGTGCGTTGAGGTGTAGCTTATATATGGCTTGTTGTGAATAATACATTTACTTGTTTTTTCAGGGTGGTGTTTGCTGATTTTTTCGTAATGAATCTGATTTTGTGGGGCGAGGGTTCATCAGCTGCCATGCCCTTTGGCACTCTGGTGGCCATCCTGGCTCTGTGGTTCTGTATCTCAGTGCCCCTCACCTTTATCGGAGCATACTTCGGTTTTAAGAAGAGTGTAAGCTTTCTTTACTATTAAATTGTTTCGCAAAAGCCTTTTTTAAAACTTCTGGTGTCAAAAAATCTAAATTATCCCTGTTACTCTTCTTATATATGCGTGTAATTTTGGTTCAATTTCAGGGCATTGAACATCCTGTGCGGACCAATCAGATCCCCAGACAGATTCCTGAGCAGTCCTTCTACACCAAACCTCTTCCTGGCATCGTCATGGGTGGAATCCTGCCATTCGGCTGCATCTTCATCCAGCTGTTCTTCATCCTCAACAGCATTTGGTTAGTGCTGATGATTAACAGTTCCTATGAATTCCAATGATTACAAAAGCAAATTATAAAGTTCAGGTTTAGTTTTCGAACCCAAATGAAATCAAACCTCTTGAAAAACACTGATATTTTGTAAACCATTGATATTGCAGGTCCCATCAGATGTACTATATGTTTGGCTTCCTCTTCCTGGTCTTCATCATCCTGGTCATCACCTGCTCTGAGGCCACCATCCTCCTCTGCTACTTCCACCTGTGCGCTGAGGTAAGAGTACACACAGCAAAATCCACATTACATATACACCCGTGTGACAGTATGCATATTTTGGAGAATCATGTCTTTTTTTTCATTTGTTTTGTGTATATGCCGTCTCTCAGGACTATCACTGGCAGTGGCGCGCCTTCCTCACCAGCGGATTCACAGCTGTTTATTTCCTGGTCTATGCCATCCATTACTTCTTCTCTAAGCTGCAGATTAGTGGACTCGCTAGCACCATTCTTTACTTCGGCTACACCATGATCATGTCACTCATCTTCTTCCTCTTCTCAGGTCAGTATGTGTGTATAGGTAAGGCGCAGTCACTGTGGGCAGAAGAGATGCATTGTCAGGAGCACAGCTCGCACAGATGTCACTTTCAAACCAAGCAGCTTTCTGTTGGTTAACGCTGCCAATTCATGTGACTAACTAAATCCCAATCACACAAATTCCTGTTAGAATGACTGGATTTCGGCATATCATTTTTTGTAAACTGGAATCGTAGAATTTTGTGACGCAGTTTTCATAGAAAATTGCACAGCACTTTCAAGAGACAAAACTTCAAAGTAGCTTTACAGATTATATCACTTAGATCACTAGATGTCATTCCCATAATAGAAAATGACAGATCTTGTGGTACAAGGTTTTGGTCATATTATCCACTTCTAAGTATTTTATGTAATTCTATATAATCCTTTACCTGGATATCAGTTGTAATTATGAAAACATTGCTTATTTTCTTTACTTTTTTAACAGAAAGTGGAAGTATTGCTACATTTAAATGAATTAACCAGAATTTTTAAACATTAATGATTCCAGAAAGTGTATATTCTTTAATAAAAAACAATAGTTATTATTGAGATGGATATAATGGTGGGTAAAATTGTGGGAAGTTTTGTTCCAAGCATATGAAGTTTGTAGACATTCTTTGTGCTGTTTTGTCTGCAGAAAAAACAGTAATGCTTCAGGTAATATTGTGTAGTGTTTTCTTAATCTGGATCTCTTGTGGGTTTTTTGCCTCCAGGTACAATTGGATTCTTTGCCTGCTTTTGGTTTGTCACCAAGATCTACAGCGTGGTCAAAGTGGATTAAATGAAAGCAATCTCATGAGACTGAACTCTTCTCCGCCCAATGTGAGATCCTGTAGGGAGGGACCGGAGCGCTGTTTAACTTTATCGGTTGCCACGGCGAATCTGCTTTACACCAACAACTCTGAATCAACAAATTCCATTTACTTTGCTGTGTGCGTGTGTGCATTAGTAGTGCATATTCAACCATTTTAGGAAATTGACACATCTGCTTCTTTAGTTGGAATGGAATACAGCAAACACGCACATTGGCCACTGCGACGAGTAATTAAGATTTGGAGTTTTCCCATGTAAATATTACTTACTTTTTTTGTTTGCTAACATTGAAATGAAAGGGTAATGCATAAATTACAAAGAAAACTAGTGTATAAAATGGTGTCAGAAGTATGATTTTGTAAATAGCATTTTTTTTTCTTAAATGTATCAAAAAAGAAACTAAAGATTAAAAATGGAAAGACTTCGTTATGAGTTGATTTAATAAGAGTGAGGCTGAGTGAAATGTCTTTCCATCTTGTTGATACTGTAAAATTACTGCTTTCGCATTCTTGTGTGTAACCAGTGGGGGGGAATATCTATTGAACTTTTTGGTTGGTCATTTTTTTTCTTGTTTCTGTTCATGCCTCAACACATTGCGTGCCTCATTATCACCGGTAAATCAAGACCCTTTAATTTGGTTAAGAACAGGTTTGTGAAAATGCAAAGTTGCCCGTCCATACACAGGGGTACTGGAGTAAAATGATTTTCTTTGTGTATATATATGCACAGCATTTAAACGTGTGTCCTTAAAATATATTAAGCTTGGTTGGCCACTCAGTTTTGATTTGTCTTCTCTGATTTTGAGGTAACGAGATTACAAGAAAAACATTAAAAATATTATTAGAAATAAAACCTTGTCTCCAAATCATCAGTTCACTTGTTTTAAAGTGTGAAGTTGTTCTCGGTGTTGATAATTTACCTTTTTTCCTTCAAACAATACTTTGTATCTCGCTCTTCCATAATGTCAAGCATTTTTATTGTTAAATGAGTAATAAAAGGGGAGCAATCTGTACAAGTACAACCTTGAGACCATCAGCACAACATCTTTAACTGTTTCACTTCAGAAAAAGGTCAACACTTAAGAAAGTGATATTTACTTAGTCATTCACTCAAAAATATTATTTTAAAAACATTTTCAATCGGCAATTCTACTGTTTGCACCATAGACAGTAAAAAACAGGTGGCACACTTTTTGTCAATCGAAACAAGTCCTAAAGTCGTAAAGTGTGAACTCAATTTCAGCGCATGCGCAGTACGTTCAAAGAAGTTCAAGAGAAAAGGAAAAATAGCTTTGTTTACAATTATGTCTTGGCTTCACTGGCGACATAAAATGGAGAAATTGTAAATATTGTGTTTAAAATTAAAGTTCTATTTTAACTGTTGCATGAGAAGGATCACACGCAGTCCCTGATTATTTTGAGTACCTGAGCTTTGCTGAATCACATTTTTTCGCCCAGCAGCACCCGGTACAGCTGCCGATAGCCACGCAGAGGGCCAAGACTGATGTAAGTCACAGAAAATGTCGAAAGTAATTCAAAGTTTTTTGTTTAATATAAGAAGTGGAAGTAAATACAAATGCGTTAGAATGACCAGCAGATGTCACTGTGTCAAATTCGGATTTGTTAGTAGAGTCTAGATTAGAACAAGGCACCAATTTGTCATGTATATAGTATTTTTGTATGTGTGTGTGTGTAATATGTTCAAAAATGCAAAATATTTTGCTTGAAATTACTGAGAAGCCCGTATTCAACACACTTTAATGGTGCAAGTTCAATATAATTCTTTCTTTAATCATTGCATTTTTCTGATGTGACTCACCACATGAGTAATATGAAAATTTGCAAGGTTAATGCTGCATGTGTATTTTTGTGTGTGTGCCTTGTTTGTTTATCTCTTCCAGATGGCTGCTTCAGTCACTCTTTTGTTGTGCTCCTTTCTTTTGGAGGAGACAAGAGTTTTATGGCTTCTCGTAATGGGTCTGGCCTATATTCCACACCTGACAAAATGGCAACCAGCTTTGAGGGAAAGACGTATCCTGCAGGAAAGGCAAGTCAGACAGTATCTTGAAATTTCTATAGTGTCAGAAATCACAGACAAATTATACGGATGAATTATTCCTGTCATTTTCACTCACTTACACTGCAGAAATGTACATTGTTCACTTTCATACTATTATCCACACAATGAAGACTTGATGAATAACAGCCATTTCCCGGCATCATTCAGTGTTTAGCTGTGTTGAGTCATACACCGCTAAGGTTTACGGAGAACTTCACTGATATAACTGTCTCGCAAAAACAGGAGGCAGTTAGCTTATTTCAGACACAAACATTTTAATATTCGTGTGTGTGTGTGTGTGTGTGTGTGTTTATGTATTATTCTAAGCTAAACGCAATTTATTAATTTCCTTTTCTTCATGTTTTCCTTTTTGGAAACAAATTTTCACACTGAAGAGTGAAAGCATCATCCTAAAAGACACAGGTTAAGCCTGTATTTATAGACTAGATTATGTTAATGACGAATACAGCTTACAATGAAATACTACTTCTGGCCCCGCTTTTTAAGTTGCACCTAAAACCAGTGAAATAATTGCTCTATAGGGAACATTATGCTTTTAAACATTAACTATTTCTTAGTGGCCATTGGTATCTTTCTATTTGTTTATTTCTCACATGTTTGCCTAGAAGTTTGTTTTGTAAAGTGTCTAAATTATTTCGGTCCAATTTTATCTTTTTCCTATATCTTCTTTTTTTTGCCCAGTGTTTTCTATTGTGTACATTTACATATATATATATATATATATATGTGTGTGTGTTTGTGCTAGTGAAGTGGCTTTATCAGCAGTCCTATTTTTTCCTTTCAAGATTCTCTGTGATCCTTCCTCTCCATCATCCTTTCTTTTTAACGTGTTTTTCTAAACAATGGCTGACTGTGGCAGGGGTTCATAAATAGTGTGGGTGGACAGCCTTTCTCTTTCAAACTCACTTCATATGAATGATCACTTTCCGGCCTCCATCAGGGTCCTGGTCTGAGATCAGCTGATGCTTTCCAAATTCAAACTTTTAACTTGGTCCCACAGATTCTCAGATGCTCTCAAATCAGCTATAAAGAGCAACTTCTCCCAACTGCCATTAAAATGGGGAATTTTCACGGCTGAATCACTCTCTATTCTAATCCTGCTTGCTAAACGCTTCATTTTGGGGCTCTTGTTCGTATTCAAACATCCAAATGAGGTAAAGTCTATTCATTGGATCAAAGGCTTGAGTGATTTCCTTTAAAGACGAAATAAAAACTCCTGAGAGTGTGTCTGCTGGGCAGCTCAGTGTTAGTCATCTGTGTTTTCGGCTTTAAGAGTGAATAACACCAGTCTCTTTTGTTTAATGAACACATTCAGCTTGATAAAGAGTCTTTGTGGGGGTTTTCTTGCAAACGTAGATAGCATCAAGAATCAAGAAGCTGTAAGGAAACCTAACCGCCTCATAAGATTCCTGAATTCTGAGTAATGAAATGTTGTCCATCTTTATTCTCATTGGATAATGCAGTGAAATATTCGGACTGACTTACTTTATAATACTACATAAACTTTGATTTCTTCAAGTACTGGTATATTTATACATCGCCCCCTAGTGGCTATGCAGTTTTATGATGTCTGACTACTAAGCTTTGTTAGTAATGTGATCATGTGTGACACTAAAGACTAGAGTAATGACTGATCAAAGTTCAGCTTTTCATCACAAGAATAAATTTTTTAAATATATTTACCATAGAACAGTATTTTTAATCAACAATAAATAAATGCAGCTATAAAATGGCAACAAATACAGCAGCTTTGATGAACAGAAGAGACATCTTTCAAAAAAAGTTTTTTTTATTACAAAGGCACATAAATTAATAAATCATACTTGTCTTTTTCATTGAGCTTTTTGACTGTGTCCTGAGAAAATCAATCCAAATTAAATAATGGAGTTTGTCACGGTTCGTATCACTACGGACTCTTTGATGAGGTCATAAAATGCAAAGAATGTCGGTCACCCAGTGACACCAAGACTTTCTTTCTCTCTTTCTCTCCCTCGCTCACTTTTGTCTCCTCCTTTCCTTATGTTGTTCTCCCACTCTTTCTTTTTGTGTTACCTCAGCTTTGATGAAGTGATTTGCTGGAGTCTGTTTAGTCTTTTAGACCAGGGACAGATTTTTAGACAAAGGCAGATCTTTTAGACAGACCAGGGACTTATGTTAGGATCGTGTTTGTAGACTTCAGCTCTGCTTTTAACACCATCATCCCGGACACCCTTCAGAATAAACTGACACAGCTCTCCATCCCTACCTCCATCTGTCAGTGGATCACCAGCTTCCTGACAGACAGGCAACAGCTAGTGAGGCTGGGGAAATTCTCATCCAGCACCCGCACCATCAGCACTGGAGCTCCTCAGGGCTGTGTTCTCTCCCCACTACTCTTCTCCCTTTACACGAATGACTGCACATCTAAAGACCCCTCTGTCAAGCTCCTGAAGTTTGCAGACGACACCACACTGATCGGCCTCATTCAGGATGGTGACGAGTCTGCTTACAGACAGGAGGTTAAGGAGCTGGCTGTCTGGTGCAGTCTTAACAACCTGGAGCTTAACATGCTCAAAACCGTGGAGATTATCATGGACTTCAGGAGAAACCCCCTGCTCTCCCCCCACTCACCATCATGAACGGCTCTGTGACTGCAGTGCAGTCATTCAGATTCCTGGGCACCACCATTTCTCAGGACCTGAAGTGGGACAATCACATTGGGTCCATTGTGAAAAAGGCCCAGCAGAGGTTGTACTTCCTTCGCCAGCTGAGGAAGTTCAATTTGCCACAGGAGCTTCTGATACAGTTTTACTCTGCCATCATTGAATCCGTCCTCTGCACATCAATAACTGTCTGGTTCAGCTCAGCTACCAAATCTGACCTCAAAAGACTACGGAGGGTAGTCCTGACTGCTGAGCGAATCATTGGTACACCCCTCCCCATTCTCCAAGAACTGTATTTATCCAGAGTGAGCAAAAGGGCTGGCAAAATCACTCTGGACCCTCACATCCAGCACACTCCCTCTTTGAACTGTTATCGTCTGGTCGACGCTACAGAGCTCTGAGCACCAGAACGACCAGACACAGAAACAGTTTCTTCCCTCAAGCAATCCATCTCATGAACACTTGACATTAAACGTGGAACACACAACACATTGCCTATTTGTATATTGTTCTTTTGTTGTCTGTGTCTTGTCCTGTTGCTGTCATTCTGTTGCACTGTAGTGCTTCTGTCACTATAACAAATTCCTTGTATGCGTAAACATACATGGCCAATAAAGCTCATTCTGATTCAGATCTTTTTTTGGGGCTCATTCTCAAAGTATGGTACATTTATAACATTAATTCAGTTATCTTTTTTGACTATGACCACATCCTTTGATCAAAAATAGAATAATAAATAACTGAAACTTGAAAACCACAAACTGTGAAAACATGACACATATGACAGATGTGCTACTCTGATCTTTAAATATAATATCAAATAAAATATAACAATTCATTATTTTCATAATCCAAAACATCAAATCTCCATCATACTTTAAATGTGTGCAGTTTTTAAGCCCATTGTCAGATTTTTTTTTGTCTTTTCTTTTTTTGTCAAATCAGTTTAAATGTAAAATACTTTATTGGAATGATTTTTTTACATACACATTGCCAAAGCATTCTACACAAAACCAGTAATGGAAAAAAATATATATATATAATTGTCTTTTCACAATTTTTTTCCCCAAATTGTTTTCATTCAGTTAGCACACAGCTCCATTCTTGAGTGAAAAAAGGATTATTTGTGTATAATTTTGCCAATGTTCACTCAAACACACACATAAATATTAGTGCTGTCAAATGATTAATCACATCCAAAATCAACGTTTTTTTTTACATATATGTGTGTACTGTGTGTATTTATTATCTATATAAAAATACACACACATGAATGTTTATATTTAAGAAAATATATATTATAATTATATATTTGATATGATATAATGAATATATAATATATATAAATATAAATATAAAATGTTGCAATTACATATTTATTAATATATACACACATAATACATAAATGCTATGAATATTATGTAACAAAATTTTGTATTATTTATATTTATGGTATGTGTATCTGCGTGTGTGTTGCTGTGTGTTATGTGGGTATATGGACACCCCTGATCTGAAGAAGTTGTGTTTTCCTTGTGTAGTGAGATTATATCTTTTCAGTGTGACACCCTTGATTTAGAAATAACATGACTTTTCACAGTACGAGTCAGCGGACACTTGCTCGTAAAGTATTCTGAGTGATCAACCAACACTAAGCATTATGTGTCATTGTCCGCTGGCCACATAACCACAGGCACTGCCTTAATTAACGTCTAAATTCCATGTGATGTTGAGGCATTCCAGTTCAGCCTTTTGTGTGGCCACCTACAATTCCAGTCAATGCTCACCACCATTCTTTTGGTGGATTAAGAGCCTTAGTTCACTTGCCACTGTTGCAGGACTAGACAGATGCTCATTATACACAGCTGGTGAGCTGGAAAATTACAGGTGTACACAAAAAAGCTACTCAATTACAGGCGAGTAAATGTAATTCCTTTCCACCTCTGGCTGTATAGCATATATTATGTAACCGATGAATCTTAATCGAAAGCACTTGTATATATATATATATATATACACACCGTATCTCAGAAGTGAGTACACCCCTCACATGTTTGTAAATATTTTATTATATCTTTTCATGTGACAACGCTGAAGAAATTACACTTTGCTACAATGTAAAGTAGCGAGTGTACAGCTTGTATAACAGCGTAAATTTGCTTTCCCTCAAAATAACTCAACACACAGCCATTAACTTCTAAACCGCTGGCCACAAAAGTGAGTACACCCCTAAGTGAAAATGTCCAACTTAGGCCCAAAGTGTCAATATTTTGTGTGGCCACCAATATTTTCCAGCACTGCCTTAACCTCTTGGGCATGGAGTTCACCAGAGCTTCACAAGTTGCCACTGGAGTCCTCTTCCACTCCTCCATGATGACATCACAGAGCTGGTGGATGTTAGAGACCTTGCACTCCTCCACTTTCCATTTGAGGATGCCCCACAGATGCTCAATAAGGTTTAGGTCTGGAGACATGCTTGGCCAGTCCATCACCTTTACCCTCAGCTTCTTTAGCATGGCAGTGGTAGTTATCATGTTGTAATACTGCCTGCGGCCCAGTCTCCGAAGGGAGGGGATCATGATCTGCTTCAGTATGTCACAGTACATGTTGGCATTCATGGTTCCCTCAATTAACTGTAGCTCCACAGTGCCGGCAGCACTCATGCAGCCCCAGACCATGACACTCCCACCACCATGCTTGACTGTAGGCAAGACACACTTGTCTTTGTACTGCTCACCTGGTTGCCACCATACACGCTTGAGACCATCTGAACCAAAGAAGTTTATGTTGGTCTTATCAGACCACAGGACATGTTCCAGTAATTCATGTCCTTAGTCTGCTTGTCTTCAGCAAACTGTTTGCAGGCTTTCTTGTGCATCATCTTTCGAAAAGGCTTCCTTCTGGGACGACAGCCATGAAGACCAATTTGATGCAGTGTGCAGCGTATGGTCTGAGCACTGACAGGCTGACCCCCCACCCCTTTAACCTCCGCAGCAATGCTGGCAGCACTCATACGTCTATTTCCCAAACACAACCTCTGGATATGATGCTGAGCACATGCACTCAACTTCTTTGGTCGACCATGGCGAGGCCTGTTCTGAGTGGAACCTGTCCTGTTAAACCGCTGTATGGTCTTGACCACCGTGCTGCAGCTCAGTTTCAGGGTCTTGGCAATCTTCTTATAGCCTACGCCATCTTTATGTAGAGCAGCAATTCTTGTTTCAGATCCTCAGAGAGTTCTTTGCCATGAAGTGCCATGTTGAACTTCCAGTTACCAGTATGAGAGAGTAGCTGTATCCGAAATCGCCCCCTATACCCTCATTCAATATTCCCTACATTAGTCCACTCATACAGTTCACTTGAAGGAGTGAATGAAAACGAGTGAGTGAATTCGGACACTGAGTGCACCGGAAGGGCTGCCGCTTTTGCATGATTTGCTTGCTGTTTAATAATCATTTAAAACTGGCAGCTCCAGTAGTAAGATAAAAGGATTTATCTTGAACTCTGTCACGGAAATAATTTATTAACCCTAATAGTAAATTTACAATTAATTTGTACCTGTGTTGTATTACGCAGTGGATGAGCGCTTCTAAAATAAAAGAATGGATGATTCAGCTGCGGGCGCCATCTTCTGGCGAAACGTGGGAATTAATTCGGCGTACGACTCTCACAGTGCATTATGGGGATTCTCAAGCCATTGAGTATACATTGGTTGTACACTCGTTTTTGCGGTGCATTGTGGGATTGAATGAGTGCACTCGAGAACATCCACAATGGTTTCGAACACCACTTAAAATAGGGGGCGATTTCGGATACAGCCAGTGAGAGCGATAACACCAAATTTAACACACCTGCTCCCCATTCACACCTGAGACTTTGTAACAATAACGAGTCACATGACACCGGGGAGAGAAAATGGCTAATTGGGCCCAATTTGGACATTTTCACTTAGGGGTGTACTCAGTTTTGTGACCAGCGATTTAGACGTTAATGGCTGTGTGTTGAGTTATTTTGAGGGGACAGCAAATTTGCACTGTTATACAAGCTGTACACTCACTGCTTTACGTTGTAACAAAGTGTCATTTCTTCAGTGTTGTCACATGAAAAGGTATAATAAAATATTTACAAAAATGTGAGGGGTGTACTCACTTCTGTGAGATATATATATATATATATATATATATATATGTAACAGACAATATGAGGAATATGCAATGATGATGGTCTTTGATTATATTGATCAAGGCAGTGGTCAATTTAATCTTTAGGATAACTTCATCAAAATGTATAAGTCATGATTGTGGATATTGTCCAGGGTAGCACCGGAAATGACCAACTGACATATATTGTCTTTGGTTTTTTGCCTCACCAAACACTTTTTGTCTCCTTTCTCTCTCTTTTATCTTTATCTTCCTCCTTCCTCCGCCCACTACAACCACTCGGTCTCTTTTTCCCTGTCACGGCTCTTCTGGAGTCTTTGTCCCTCCGTCACACTGCAGACGTTTGTCACTCCCCTTCTCCTTTCCACCCCTCAACGCTTGTTTTCTCTCTCTTGCTGTCTTTCTTATTTTCGTCCCTCTCTTTCTCACTCTTTCACCCCCTTTTCACCTGGAAAAGAGGGACAGTTGTGGCCTTGTGTCTCTTGGGGCGTCCCGTCAGATTCTGATCAGTGGGGTGTCTCTTTGTCCTCATTCAGTCGGGTCACAATAGGGCCGTGGAATGCCAGCGTGTCCGTGTCCAATCCTCACTCACCCCACAATGCCCCTGTGTCTATAACGGATCGCACAATCTGGTTATTTGGTTTGCTAGGAGTCAATAAAAACGCAAGGCCTTGAAAAGATGACCCCGTCTAGCCTGTGAACCCCTCCCAGAGTTTGTACAGGTCCTCCCTTGAATCAGACCCTCCTGTCTCACGTTTGCTTTGTCTTGTTTTATTTATGAAGAAGGACGGATGGTGGTTATTCACTAATTACGAGGACTGACTCATTGCATCTGTTGAATTTGGATGTTTGTTCCACTACATGCGCAAACCATCCCAGTAGAATCATCTCTTGGTGAACATTTAGAGCCAATTCGACTGTTCTCCCCCACATTATAACACTTGATGATGTTGAGTAATTGCAGATTGTGTGTAGTAGTTCCTTTGGTAAAGTAGAACTCTTCTTTGGCCTTTAGAAGAAATTAGATTAGACTCCTGAAGTTAATTAATCCCAATTTATCCTGTTTCATACACTACACTGCCTTAATCCTGTCTAATGACTCCACTGAGACCCGTTTCATGTCCTCTGAGATTGTTTTGTAGTTTTGAGGTTTGTTTTTTCCATTAAAATACTTTGTGACTTGACTGAAATGGCGCCATTGAAGTGGAAATAAGAATGGGAATGTCATAGGGGTCAGTATGTACAGTTAATCTCTGTTCTATCTTGGGGTTAATTATGCAATGAGTCCCAGTAAGTCTCAATCTGATTGACGCTGGAGGGCGGTTGGAAGCGTGGATGATGGGATTTAGACCCTATTGAAGTCACTGAGGATCCTTGTCACCCTCAAGAGAAGCAGCTATCAACTACTTCATTTAATGCTTCTTAAGAGCTGTAGGACACACATCGTTCACTTTTACCATCCCAGCTTAAGTGTAATTTATCTTTTCTCTGTTGATTTCAACACAAAGTTTAATTGATTGTGGAAATAAGCTCTATTCTATTCCATTTCATTCCATAATGTTCTGTAGTGATGCATAATATATCAATACCATATCGGTTATCAGATGATGTTATAGAGTTTAAAATTGATCTTTATTGGACGATATTGGGTATTTAATTGTGCATGTTAATTGCTCATATTTTAACATTTTACATTTACTTTTGCCATCACTTAGCACTCACTAAAAGTTCATCTTTAAAACTATAAATAATTTAATAACACTGTTCAATGTAATCTTTTGCCCCCCCCTCTCTCTCTCTCTCTCTCTCTCTCTCTCTCTACATATATATATATATATATATATACATATTTTGTACTGTAGACGTTATGATTTGTGATGCGTAAATTCATTTGTATACACCAGTAGTTATCCTTTTTGACAAGAAAGCCCCTCATATTTATTATGGTATTTCTCCTGTAATTTTGACTTTAATTTAATAAAATTTAATATTTAAAAAAAACTAATAAAATATTGTTCCCATAAATTAATTGCACACTTTATTCCATAAGATTGACCATTATGATTTTGTTATTCAAAATAATTATATTGAGGGGGAATAGAAATGTGATTTTCATCTTGATGTTTTTTTGTGTTAATAAATTTTTATTAATATAATTATAAATATATTATACTGTATATTTACCACTGTTTTAAACCATTGATTTTTGTTTCTAAAATGAAAATAGTATAGTATTTTCTTTGGTTATCAGCCGTTCCATTATTCATTTATTTTCCTTTCCATTTATTTTATGTATGTTGAGTTTTTTTTTCTTTTGCTTCATCAAATATGTAGCCATAGAATATGAAACAATTTGAGCTTATAGACACGATGTTCTAACAATCAGTAGAGAACATCAGTAGAAACTCAGTGTGATATGATGGACCTCAGAGAGTGTATATGCTCCAACCCTCTAGCGTTACTTTGTTTATGCTTACAAAAATATCATACATAAATGGTTTATTCTCACATATGCTTCAAACTAAACGTCTAATGAAAGTAATTCACCATTTCTTTTTTTCTCAGTTCTGAAGCTAAACGCCAGTGAAGCTTGTAGTTTCAGAAGCAGTTGTCATATCATCCCCTAGCCGTGAACCAGACAATTTAAAATAAGCATACCATATAGTTTCCACTGTGTGAACCCATAATAACCTGGAAAGAAATTGGCATTATGACCTGAAACAATCTTCACAGCTAGAGACTCCATTAGTGTCCTCTTTGCCTGTGGCTCCAGCATTAGTCTGTTAACTTGCGGTTATGTGAAGATAATGCTGAACTAAAGGCTATGAAACACTATTGTATTGTCCTCCATCACCTGTTGTCCACAGATGCCCGGTGGGTGAGAGCCTCCTCCGATGTGGATGGCCTAAGGACATGTGTCGTCCATCTTGGCAACCCTTCTTTCTATAGGCATTGTTCCTTGACCTTTAGCCTCTTCAGAGCTTCTTCGGCCCGATCATCAGTTCTTCTGTCCCCCCTTCTTTAGCTCAGTCGATGGTGGGTCATAATAGATATCTTGCTGTGACCTGGTCTTTTAGCAACAGGTGATAAAATTATGAGAATTGATTCTTCACTTGTGATTCGCAGTATCTGAATCGTTTAAGAGACATATTAATAGTGTGTGTTGTTTAATATTATATTCAAAGGTTTTAAATCGGAGCAGAATGTCTTACAGGGTTAGTTCACCCCAAAATTAAAATTATTTCATTAATTACTTAATTACGTTCCAAACCTGTAAGACCTTCGTTCATCTTCGGAACACAAATTAAGATGTTTTTGATGAAATCAGAGAGCTATCAGACGCTCAATAGACAGCAACACAACTGAAATGTTCCCAGGTCCAGTAAATACAGTCCATGTGACATCAGTGGCTCAACTTTTGCGACGCTACGAGAATACGCGCAAAAAAACAAAAATGAGTTACGTCTTCTGCCATTTTAGAGTGTATCACAACGCATACGCACACTTTCCCCTAAGCGTAAACATCGCTTAATGCAAACGTAAACAACGCAGATTACACCAAATACGTTCTTAGGTACTCTCCAAAATGGCGAAAACAGAATTTTAATTTGGTGAACTAACCCTTTAAATTCATAAAGTTATGGCACTGAATGTTGCATGCATTGCAAAAAAAAAACATCTTCCTCATTGTTTTTGTCTTGTTTTCTGGTAGGGGTGAATTCAGGTTAAACATTCCCAATTTACCTGAATTCACCTCAAATATCTAAACATCAAGATACTGCACATTTACTTCAGATGCAAAATGAACAAACGGAATCGTGTTTTCTCAGAAACTCAACAAAATTAAGTGAGTTCATACTTAAAACAAGAACAAATATCTGTTAATGGTGTGTGAAAACTTTTTTTCCTTTGGAGCCCATTGGCAGATATTTGTTCTTGTTTTAATCATAAACTCCATTTTGACCGATTTCACAGAAAACAAGACCATTTTCTGTCACTTCTCAAGTAATTTATCTTGATTTAAGAATCTTTAGACATTTTCACAAAACAGATGAAGAACATCACATGGTTTGAAGCTGCTATTTTTTTATTTTAGTAAAATTAATTAAAAACTATCAGATATCTTTTTATACACACATATATATATATACAGGTGCATCTCAATAAATTAGAATGTGGTGGAAAAGTTAATTTAATTCAGTAATTCAACTCAAATTGTGAAACTCGCTTATTAAATAAATTCAATGCACACAGACTGAAGTAGTTTAAGTCTTTGGTTCTTTTAATTGTGATGATTTTGGCTCACATTTAACAAAAACCCACCAATTCACATCTCAACAAATTAGAATATGGTGTCATCAGCCAATCATCAACTCAAAAACCTGCTAAGGTTTCCTGAGCCTTCAAAATTTGGTTCACTGGCTACACAATCATGGGGAAGACTGCTCCTGACAGTTGTCCAGAAGACAATCATTGACACCCTATGGGGTCACAAGGTCTGACCTGAGTTGGGCCAGAAGCACACCAAACACCCTTCAAAAGCCACAAGCTTTTGGCTGTTTCACAGAGTGCCAAGTATCCAAGCATCTTAACAGGAAGTTGAGTGGAAGGAAAAAGTGAAAAAAGATGCACAACAACCGACCAGAGAACCGCAGCCTTATGATTGTCAAGCAAAATCGATTCAAGAATTTGGGGGAACTTCACAAGGAATGGACTGAGGCTGGGGTTAAGGCATCAAGAGCCACCACACAGACGTGTCAAGGAATTTGGCTACATTTGTCATCAGAGGCGTCTTACCTGGGCTAAGGAGAAGAAGAACTGGACTGTTGCCCAGTGGTCCAAAGTCCTCTTTTCAGATGAGAGCAAGTTTTGTATTTTATTTGGAAACCAAGAGTCTAGAGGAAGGGTGGAGAAGCTCATAGCCCAAGTTGCTTGAAGTCCAGTGTTAAGTTTCCAAAGTCTGTGATGATTTGGGCTGCAATGTCATCTGCTGGTGTTGGTCCATTGTGTTTTTTGAAAACCAACGTCACTGCACCCGTTTACCAAGAAATTTTGGAGCACTTCATGCTTCCTTCTGCTGACCAGCTTTTTTAAAATAATGATTTAATTTTCAGCAGGATTTGGCACCTGCCCACACTGCCAACACCAAAGCTTTTTTAAAAGACCATGGTGTTGGTGTGCTTGACTGGCCAGCAAACTCACCAGACCTGAACCCCATAGAAATCTATGGGTGTCAATGATGCAGATGTCTTCTGGACTTCCATACCACCTCAGCAGTGCCACAAACTGATCACCTCCATGCCACGCCGAATTGAGAGTAATTAAAGCAAAAGGAGCCATTTTGAAGGCCACTGTCAAAGAAATACTTTACCACCTCAGCAGTGCCAACAATTTTTTTTTATTGGTCTTATGAAGTATTCTAATTTGTTGAGATAGTGAAATGGTGTTTTTTTTGTTAAATGTGAGCCAAAATCATCACAATTAAAAGAACCAAAGACTTAAACTACTTCAGTCTGTGTGCATTGAATTTATTTAATACACGAGTTTCACAAATTGACTTGAATTACTGAAATAAATGAACTTTTCCACGACATTCTAATTTATTGAGATGCACCTGTGTATATATATATATATATATATATATATATAATTTGAAGCGTTGCTGATACAAGACATTTACATTTAGAAACAACATGTATTTGTTCCTTTTAGTTTGTCTATTAAAATTTCATTATGGTTTTAAAAAGGTCATAAACGTCTTAAATGTATCTTCATGAAACCTGCAGAAGCCCTAAATTAAGTCAAAATAGGTCATAAAGATGCTATAACAAACACTCATACTTTTATATATGCTTAAAAACGGTTTAATAAATAATAGGCTAACATGTTCAAAAATGATTCAAAGTGTAATCCAAATTATATTATTAGACAGTAACGTTGATTTTGATGTCATAGCACCACATTCTCGTGTCATTCTCAGAATCATAATTATAATCTTATGAAATCTCCCCCCATGGTGAAAAGATCTCCTGAGAACTAAAAATGTTTAATCTGTCCCCTTCAGTCTGTCTCCAACAGAGAGCATTAATTGAAGCTGGTCCCGCACTTATGGTCACTGCTATGAAGGGTTATGGTCAGATGATCACGGCTGCCACAATTTACACACAGCACAATGATCCAAGCTGGATTGTGTCTGGAAGAAAAGGAAAAGCATACAGCCTAATTTACACTGTATTTTATGAAAAGTCATTTTGTTGCCTTTAGGAGATTTGTATTTAATATGGTAATATATATATCATTCATTTTTGATGTTCTATCAACTTTGATCTGTAATACATAACTTATACGATCTCAGATAATTAAAAATTGAACAAATAGACACAGGGTGAGTTGGATTAACAGGTCTTTTTTATGTTCTTCAGGGGCATACAAATGAACATGGTTGTCATTTTAACCAGTTTAATTTGTTGGTTTTATTACTTTATGAAATGTATACATCTATTCATTAATGATGCATTTGCATTAAATTGTTCAAAAGTGTCAGTAAAGACATTTAAATGTTACATTATATTTCTATTTCAGATAAAAGCAGTTCTTTTTAACTTTTATTCATCAAATAATCTTGAATAATATATATGCTTCAATATTGATTTAAAATGTTTCTTAAACAGCAAATCAGCATATTACGATGATTTCTGGAGGATCATGTGACGACTGGAGTAATGCTGAAAATTCAGCAGGAATAAATTACATTTTGACATTAATAGTTACGTTTAGAGCTGCTTTACAGCAGAATTGAATTTTGTTTGTGTCATTGAATCACTTTTTAATAACTGAATCTGCTTTGAAATTATCTCTACTTGACTTTAAATTGTATTAATATTTCACAGTATTACTGTTTTAACTGTATTTTTGATCAAATAAATGCAGCCTTGGTGAGCAGAAGATGCTTCTTTCAAAAACATAAAATGTAATGAAAGTGATTTTAATATATGAATTTTTGTGGCTCTTGAGTCGTGTGATGCTTTCATTTGTTTGCTTTACACTTCATGTGCAGTGTCTGTTATAGAATAACATGAGATAAAGCAAATGTGACCCTGGACCACAAAACCAGTCATCATTTTATTTTATTTTATTTAGATTTAGACATAATCTAAAGCTGAATAAATAAGCTTTCAATTGTTGTATGGTTTGTTATGATATAAAACAGTATTTGGCTGTAATAATACTATGTGAAAATCTGGAATCCGAGGGTTAAAAAAAATCTAAATATTGCCTTTAAAGTTGTTAAAATTAAGTCCTTAGAAATGCATATTTCTAAACAAAAATTAAGTCTTGATATATTTACGATAGGAAAAGTACAAAATATCTTCATGGAACATGATCCTTACTTAAGTCAAGTCACCTTTATTTATATAGTGCTTTTATTTCCTATTAAATAGGATGCAATAATGCAAAATGACAATAGCAAACACTCAATTTTCAGTTAAAGGTATAGTTCATCATTGAACTCAGTGACTTAATATCGAAATGATTTTTGGCATAAAAGAAAAATCTATCATTTTGACCCATACAATGTAGCTATTTTTTGGCTATTGCTACAAATATACCGGTGCTACTTATGACTGGTTTTATGGTCCAGGGTCACATATAATAATTATTTTCAAATATGTTAACAAAGGGAACAAATTGTACAGCTTCTTTGACTTCTAAATAGACAGTTGTTAATATTTTAAAGTTTAATAAATAATGAATAGATTTACTTAATATGAATACATAAAAATATAAGTAAGTGCAATTAAAATGATATATAGATGACATTCTATCCCAAGCTTGTAATAAAGATAGTGGACTGCAGAAACCCCACCGTGCCGGAGCTCATACACTCCTGAGAAGTGCAGGTGGGACGAGGCGGTGGCGCCTGCTGCTGCTGTTTTCAATAGGACCAAACACGCTTCCCTGTTTCTCCCTGCAGTGGTTCTGTGCCGCCCTGTCTATCAGTGCTGATATTATGCTAAGCCCTCCAAACTACCCTTTATATATATGGTTGCCATAGCAGCATTATTCCTGGGGAGTAGCAACTTCAAATGATTGTAGAGGCTTTTGGGGTTCGAACCTCAAAAATGTGTGTGTATGTGTGTCTTTGAGAAAAAGGGACTGAGAAAAAAAAGAGATGAACTGTGATTATGAAACACTTTTCATTGTATTTATGCAAATGTGCCAGATGTAAGTGTCAGATTTCCCATAAACAGACTGTCAGAGTTCTGATGAATGCTATTTTTTTAATAGTTACGTTCACACCATTATTTTTGTTTTTGGCTAACCAAACCTCAAATTACAGATGACTGGGCATCTTTTCTGTACTCTTTTGTTTGACCCAATTAGGGTTAGGCTTTGACCCATTGACCCAATGTTTAGTCAAATAGATGCCATCTTAATATCTTTTACACAACTAGATGTGTCAAATGTAAGATTCAGCACAGATGAAGCAGCTGAGGAAAGATTTGTTTGTTTTTCTGCACAAATCTGTACCCGTTTTGTTCTCTGTCATAAGGGGCTCCATCCCTTCTTCTCGCTCTTCATTTTCTGCCGCTCACTTTGAAAGAAATCTCCAACCCAAGGAGTGAATGAAAAAAGGGCTTTTGTATTTCTGAATGGCAGAATTTCAGAACTTTAGAGTTGAGGTTCCCCCACTGATTTAGAGAGAGAGGGAGAGAGAGAGAGAGATCTGGTTGACAGGGCAGAAACATTAAACAGCATATGGGTGATTTAGCTCATTAGTGCATCTGTGTGTTGTACAGACTAGTTCACTGAATGATGAGCTCATTTACACACACATGCACGCACGCACACCATATAGTAATTGTGCACTCAGACCTTTGCAAATATGTGTGTATGTTTATGCACACGTTTTGCAAATTGCTTAATGGGACATTTTGCACCTTTTATTCAATATCAGGAAGGTCGTATAGCCTACTACAGGGATTGTCGGAGACGCCATTTAAGTGATCCGGGCATCATTACCCAAATGTACAGTTCACACACAGATAGCTCTTAAGCATCAATTAAATTACGCGAAATTATGTTTATGCTACAGTTGTTTTAAAACTTCTGGTGACTAGCCGTTCACGTAAAACTGGCATCCTTCCAGAATTTGCCAAATGTAAACAAATAAACAATTAAACAAACTGACCTCCTGTTCCAGAGTTCTTATTCATGAAAATGTTTTGTTCAACATAAAAAGTTTGCTCTCGTTTTAGGCTATTTTATAGCATGCTGGAACATTTATTCATATATTAATTGTTATTAAAATGTTTATATTATTATTTGAAGAATGTATTTTTTTATAAATATAAAATGAAAATAATAAATTGAGTTTTTAAATGCTCACCGCCCAATTCCGTCACTGATAGGATATATTACATTTTAATTTCACAATATTGAGCCACAGTGGGTAAAACATAGCCTACTAAATATTTCTAAATATGACCCTAAATAAAATACTTCAAATTAATCACATCTGTAAAGTATTTTATATTAAGCAGATATGTTTTTAAAAATGGGTGGCGGTTAAATTGTTGCAGTTTGCTGAAAAACCTCCAAAAGTATAGAGCAATATTTTCAAACCTAAAAGTGTTTCTCATAAAATTTCGTTTGAAAACAAGTTGCCATAACCGACATTGCCTTGTAACCTCCGTGTAAAAATATTTTTTAACAACCAAACAATCTGATTTTAATTTTAAAATAAAAATGTATTAAAATGTAAATGTTCCTTCAAGACAGACTGATGTCATGCAGCAATGAAAGCTCTTTTGAAAAGTTTGAGATATGTTCAAAACTGTTCACTGGGCGAAAGATTATGACGTGCTCATGATAATTGATTTAATGAATCTATTTTGAATTCATTTACAGGTCAGTTGTTAAGACCATTTGTTGGCTGACATTTAAATCTTATTTTAAGGGCGTCCGTTTCATTTTGGGAAACGGGAAATATAACTTAAAAAGCCAAATTTGTCCGGAACATTTGTCGTTTCTTTATAAATCACATCCTTCGAGAAATAGCCAGCGCAAAATAATTATATATTTTTATTTTGTGAGCTTGAGATATTTTATTTGACCAGTGGAGTAAATGTTTCTGAAATATTCATGAAGTTGTTCTGTGGTGAAAAGGGTCAGTTGTTCATTTTAACCTCTTGACTTTGTTGATTTTATAGCCTATGTCATAGCGGCGTCTCTCCGTCTGTGTATGTCACCAATTCAAGACTGGCCACGGAAATATGTGTCTAAAGGTTAGATATCCTCTGAAGAGGAACAACTCATCCACAATGGAGAGACTTCCCATTTCACCGCCGTTGTCAGGACAACCCGAGCGGTATCCGTGCCCATAATAAGTTTCAGTTCAAAGCCGGTGACTTACCTCTTTACAACACTCTCATGTCCCTTCCTTCCTTCTCTTTGACTGCTCATTCTGAGACCTAAGGCTTGAGCCCTTGTCCAAATAAGCTATTGACAAATGTGTTGGTTTTCGGAGACGCTGGAGAGAAGGACACTGTGTTTTCCTATTAACTCGGATTCTGTCAGAGATGATACATCACAACAAGGTCGAATATACTTCTTAAAATAGGCTTAGAATATCGAATGTAATTTCATTAAGTTCCTATGAACACTGTGCTGGATTCGAATTAAAAATTATTTGTAGCTTAATAATTTGTAATAGGAAATATTACTCTCGAATATGTGTTCTATTTAACACAGCTCAACACGTGACTTAACAAAACACAAAAAATATTGTTCATTTGGGGGGACGATTTTGTGAAATTGTAAAAATTACTTCCACAGCTTGACTGTAGAGACTAAAATGGTTTAGATATTTTCGTTAAATATTTCGTTTTATAAAACGTTTTATGCAGCTGTGCATTTTGGTGGTGAACCAAATATAGGCTATAGCCTACAAAAACGAGGACGAAGTCAACACAAATCTGCACCCAAACCGATGATATAAACATTAAAACCTTATTCACTGACCTTATTCATCGATAGCATACACTAGTTTATAGTGAAAGCTTCAAATAGAATGAGCTCACAAATGAAACTTCCACTGAGGAAAATATTAATGTCGCAGTGAGCGATTTATCGAATCTGTTCAGTCGAGAAAGATGTTTTGCAGAAAAAAACTACAAATGTATCTTATAACTTACTAAACATGTGTTTAATATAGTCACTGCATTCAACCCAAATAATGACCTAATAATAAATAATATTGTAAAACAGTGTTTTTTCATTTCATTCATTTTTGCCCCTCACATCCAGCACAGATTATTCTCTCGTAAACGCATGAAACTGGGCGGAGCCACAAAAACCATCAGCCCTGATTACTCACGGTGAGTAAACGTGTGATTGGACGAGTGAACAGGATTTGGGAGTTACACAGACCAATGGGATTCTTAGATTTGGGAAACGGGGTTACTGTAGTGAGGTGCCCTGGAGAGACCCCAGAGATAAGCGCAGTCAGGAGCGCAAAAACACTCAGTTGGATACACGACGCACAGAGAACCTGCGCAACCGCTACTAGTTTCACTTTGGCGCACTAATTGTACCGATGCACAAATTTTGTACATTTATGCAGATTTCCATCGTGTCAAAAGGGATTTATTTGATTTGACTCTAACTTCATCACTTGGTATGAGTTTTAATTATAGCCGTATTACGGGCAATTAACCGCCACTCATTTTATTTGTATCCTACTTTTTTTTTTTTTAAACGCGGGTGTAGTCGAATCTTGTAATCAAAAACCGTAATGTTACTGGATGCCGGCCACCAGATTTCTGGTTTAGGGGTTGGCACGTTCACAAGGCATCACTCGGCTGTGAGCGAGACGCAGGACAGAGATACGAGTTTCATGGAATCGGCACACATGGGCGCGTTCAAACTGAACCACCCCGATTTGTCCCCGGGTCCAGAGCGCAGCTTTTGCGCCCCAAGCAACCAGCTATTCCGCGGCCGCTCTTGGAGCGCATGCGGCGGCGCACGCTGCCTCGTACGCCACTTCCACGTTTAACTCCACCAGAGAGTTTCTCTTGCGCAGCCGAGGCTTTGGGGATTCGACTCCGGGCAGCGGACAGCACCCCATCTTCAGCTCCACAGCAGGGCCTCTCCATCACGCTCACCCAGAAGGTCAGGGTCACCTACTTTTCCCTGGAATCCACGAGCAGCACGGGTCCCATCACGGCTCTCCAAACATAATGAACGGGCGCCTTGGATTACCCGGTGAGGTTTTCGGGCGAACAGAGCAGTATCACCAAGTGCCCAATGCGCGGCCCGATCCATATGGTCAATATGGCCTAAATATGGGTATGAACATGGCGCACCATCCCGGTGCATTCTTCCGCTATATGCGACAACAGTCCATCAAACAAGAGCTCATTTGTAAGTGGATCGACCCAGAGCTTGGTGACCCAAAAAAATGCTGCAGCAAAACTTACAGCACCATGCACGAGCTGGTTACGCATATGTCCACGGAGCATGTCGGCGGCCCAGAACAGTGTAACCACGTCTGCTTTTGGGAGGACTGTCCACGGGAGAGCAAGCCATTCAAGGCAAAATACAAACTGGTGAATCATATCCGAGTGCACACGGGAGAAAAACCCTTCGCATGCCCCTTCCCGGGATGTGGCAAGGTGTTTGCGCGCTCAGAGAATCTCAAAATACACAAACGGACACATACAGGTGATTTATTTATTGACGTTTTTTTAAACATGGCTTTTTATTGAATCGCGCAATATGCTAATAAATGGTCATTTCAGGTTCAAAGCAAGACCTTTGACCTTGCTCTTAAGTAATAACAAACGAGACTTTTTGCATACCTCCCTTACGCATTGGTGTCTCATCACTAGACAAGTTAGTTTAAGATTATAAACCCTATAGTGATGTTTTATAATTAAATACGCATGCTTTTGTAAGTGCGAATTGCTGTTAAATTTGAATGCGTAAATTGCCACATCACCCCTTTTGAAGCATCAAAGTCAGCCCACTTTTTTGAGAGTAGTTGTAGTAGTAGCATTCATTCATTGTGTAAAGTTCTAAGCAGTGTGGTAAAACATGCATGCAAATAGAAACTATTTTGTCTTTCAGGAGAAAAACCGTTCCTGTGTGAATTCGACGGTTGTGACAGGCGTTTCGCCAACAGCAGTGACCGGAAGAAGCACATGCACGTTCACACGTCTGACAAGCCATATCTGTGCAAACTGTGCGACAAGTCTTACACTCATCCCAGCTCCTTAAGGAAACACATGAAGGTGAGAATTCAAATCATCTGACAGCTATTTTCTGTTCTCCAAGCCATAACCGTGCATTTCATAGTTTAGTCAGAACGAACCGATTCCAAGTGTTTGATGTTGTTTGTAGGTTCACGATGATCAAGTTCCGGTGGTCGACTCCTCTCCCGCCGGAAGCTCTGGGTACGAGTCCTCCACTCCTTCCAGTTTGATTTCTCCGTGTTCAGAAACGCACAGCACCATGTCGCCGGACTCTGTCGCGCTCAACAGCAGCGGCCACGGCAACTTAGCGTCCAATTTTAGCGAGTGGTACGTTTAAGGACTCCGCCAAGAACGGCATATAAAATATTATTTGTAAATAGTAAATGAGGGTTTATGTTGTCAGCATGTTAAAGATTCAATGTTGCACTGTGACTCAAGGGAAATTAGCATATTATGTGACTAAAACTAAGGCTGTTTTCTTATATGAAGAATAAAATGTCCTTTGGTGATTTGCCAAAGAAGAAGGATGGATGTATTTTTTCTGACTTTATAAATGTTTTACAGTAGGGTCGTGTCAAGTTACGATGTTTGAATACAATATTCCTGTCATTAGAATATAGAGCTATTTGACGTTACATGATTGTCTTACCATAAAAGTATTAACGGGGATCCTAAGTGCCGAAGTCAAGTGTTGTGCGTTAAAATGGACACAGTTCTGTGAATGTATGTTATTGTAAGAGTTATTTCCATGTATGTTACAGATATCTGGAAATGATCCACTTCGAGTAATTTTGAGAAAAGCCTCTTGTTTTTAAATTATGGTATAGCTTATTCTTGATTAAAAGTACAAAATATTTATGAAAAACTCCTCGACTAAAATGTGTACAGAATTGTTACCTTTAAAGTGTTTGTAGATTGTTATTCAGTTTTAAGATGGGCATTCTTGATAACTAATGCCAAACCGTAAAATGAAAGAAAATATATAAAGACAATAAAATGAAATAAAGAAATAAAACCAAATGTCTCATTCGTTAATTTACAATTTATATGGGACCCATAGAATTTTCTCTTCTGTAAGTGGACATTATTTCAGTCATATTTAAATATATTAAATATTATTGTGAAAATCTTGCCAGTTATTACTCCAATTATTACACTTGAAGTGTTCAGATGCAAAAGTGCCATCTGAAATATTCTTCTAAAATGAGAATTTTTCTCAGGCTTTCATGTGTAGGTTCAGTAAATTCACTTTAATGGCAATGAATAGGTTCTTTTAATTGGCATTAAAGTAAAATAACTGAACATAAATATAGGAGCCTGAAAAAGGGCTGTTTATTCCTTTTTTCACAAACACATTAATATGCAAATTAGATACAGTGTATATAATGGGAAAACCCTCTTATGGCCATTTTACACACATATTGCATAAAGCAAAATGGTATATCAAATAATTCTGTTAAATCTAGTTGAGAATCATTTTTATACAAAGTTTGGTATAAACCAAAAATCTTGAAATCTAAAAATGTATTGTTGATGTAAAAAAAAATAATTTTTTTTTCTAGGTTCCAGGAGGATATGATAAGAACTATAATGATTCATAATGACCTAGGGTTGCTTGCAGGATTCAAACCTGTGACCTTTAGTTACCAGCCTTACTGTTTCTATATATTATTCTTTGTCTATTTTTTTGCACATCGTGATAGCTAGACTACATTCACAAACGGTCTGAAAGTCCTCATACAAAAGTACTCAAGTCCTCAAAAAAGAAAACAAGTTTCAGGGATTAGCTGTGTATGATTGCCTTTACATTTTCAATAAAAAAGAAATTAGACACACACTGTTATTTTTTACCATCGTTTGCAGCATTGGTTTTCTGAATGTTTACTTTCAGGAAAATGTGTCAATACAAAACAAAGAAATACAAATAATAATGTGATGAATAATAGTACCTACTTGATAGTTTAATCTGTTCCAAATTTAAACCATTTTAATACAATACATGTCAAATAAAATAAATAAATTGCCGAATAAATGAATCAAAATACAGAAACATTTAACAACTGCCACTCATTTTAATAAAATATTGAAATAATATTTAATGCATAGTCATAATTTAGGGATTGGTGCAGATGCAATGGAACAGCCTTCAAGGTCACGGTTTTTATCATCAGCCTGTCTTTCAGTTGCTGTGTGTCCCCCGCTGGTCTCTGACAGATCTGAGCTCATCTGATTGGTCGAGAGGGCAAACACCCCCAAACTACGTTGTTACGTCATTAGAGCGCGCCGCACTGCTCTCGGCAGCTACGGTTATCATGGCGGCTTACAGAAGTGCTGCTGGTTTTCAAAGAGTTTTGCATACCGTTAAGGTGAGCGTTTGATGTTTGAAGTCGCTGCTTGCAGGAAAAAATTCATAGAACGAATCTGCGAATTTGTCAGAATTGTGTACAAAGCATTGCTTTGTTATGGGACTAAGCGTTCTGACTTGTCTTAAAAGATCCAATGTTCACATGAATCGTCACGATATACATTGATTTGTAACTGTCAAGTATTATTCATGAAACATCACTTGCTCCTTATAAGTATATAGCGTGTCCTTAATTGTTATCGTTGAAGAAATAACGACCAGAAGTATTGATCATCGATGACTGAACTCATGTCAATGTCAAAATGACAAAATGAGTGTTTGGCTGAAGCAGCTGTGCTGAACCTAATTTAAAAACGTGTTGTCTGTGCAGCGGACATATATTGAATATTTGATTAAAATATTCCTAATAATAACTTCGAAAGCAGTTTATTTTTTGATTAGATCTAGTTTCCACTTTTATCAATGACTAGTTGGATTCTTTTTGCTGATTTAATCTTTAAATCACGAAGCTTATTTGTCCATTCTGAGCCGTCATGAGCCATGTTCTAATATTAGGACGTTTCATTCAGACATATGAATTAAAAACAAATTCCATTGTTTAGAATTATATTTAGACCATTATATTACTGACTTGATATATATTTAAAAGTCGATGGCGGAGTCCTTCATGTTTCATTATTGTAACTGCTGAACACAATGCAAGGGATCCTAAAATATTTGTCACTTGTTTTGAATGAAGTTGTAAACCAGAGGTACCCAAATGTTTTACTATGAAGGGTCGAAAGATTGTGGGCTAAAAGTAAATTGCCCATTATACTGAAATATAAAATTGATATATTTTAAAATCAAATTCCCTTAATTTTTGTACATTTCAATGCAAAAGATAGATAGAGAACAAATACATCCCAAAATGATTAATTAGACATGAAGAAATGCTCCGCCTCCAATATGATGTTTCTCCCATGGCAAAGGTCATCAAGTGTCATCCTTGGCCTGCTGGTCCTGGTTTGGACACCTCTGTTACAAACTGTTTCATTCAGTCAGTGGTGATGACAGCATCGTCTCTCTGTGTTTTAGCATGTCTGTTTTAGCAAGCAGAGGTGCGGTGTTATAATCTGCCGGTACTCTACAGTGCATGATCCAAATGAGAAGGTAAGTCTGATTATAAGAGCGTTTAATATTAAATGATGTATCTTTTTTTAGTTTTGCATTCTTGTTTCCTTTCCTACATCTTAGTTCATGAACACTGTACTATGGTTATATGCAGTTGTTGTCTGTCAGACAGTATGATAGGATCCAAGTGAGACCTAGGGTAAAAAACAAACATACAAAAAAAAATAGCACTTTAAGCAGTATCAACTGTCTTTTATGTCCAATTGACATATCCTTCATGATGAAAGAGGAAATCATTGATTTATGTGCATAGATGCCATATTAGCAGTGATTAAAGCTCTCCGAGCACTTGACTGTATCTGCAACCTAGTTATTCAAATGTACACTATTTGTCAAAAGATTTTTATAATGTTTTTATATAAAGTCTCTTTTGCTCACCATAGCTGCATTTATTTGATCAAAACTACAGTAAAAACAGTAACATTGTGTAATATTATTTACATTTAAAGGGGTCATATGATGCTATTTTAAAGATCATTATTTTGTGCATTTTGATTGGCCGAACATCACAACCACGAGTCAGAAATGTAACGCCCCCTTAGTGCCCTTACCATAATCGTGAGGTTTAGCTTTAAAAATAAATGTAAAGATAGTTAATAATGTCCTTAGTTTTAGCATCAGTTCAAGCCCGAGAGTGGAACAGAGTCGCGTGATGTATGCTCGTATGTATGGGGGAAGTCGTGGCCTAATGGTTAGAGTCGGACTCGTAATCCAAAGGTTGCTAGTTCGAGTCTCGGTCCGGCAGGGATTGTCGTTGGGGGGAGTGAATGTACAGTGCTCTCCACCTTCAATACCACGACTGAGGTGCACTTGAGCAAGGCACTGAACCCCCATGCTCGCCGCAGCAATATGGCTGCCCACTGCTCCGGGTTTGTGTGCACTTTGGATGGGTTAAATACAGAGCACGAAATGGGTCTCCATACTTGGCCTTATGTCACGTCACTTGTATTTGCAGTACACAAGCCGCGGTTGTGTGACTGTGTCTCTCTCTCACACACACACACACACACACACACACACACACACACACACACACACATGAGCACACACACACAACGTGCAAAACTGCATCTACTTTCGGAAGGCCAAATAAAGTGCTTTTGCTTTCGCCTAGAAACACACAGCGTCTCCCTGACACAGCTGCGTCAACACTACTGCGGTTACTGAAACCACGCCTTCTTTCCTCACGTGAACATTTGGGTGGCATTACGCACATATTTCCACATTGTGATGTAGACATGTGGGGGCGTGTTTGAATTAGATGTTTTAGGGGGGGCGTGGCAGATTCTTAACTTTGATAAAGAATATCTCTTTGGTTTTGAGACTTTAGTCTTTGCTACTTCAGGGATCTTATCTATGCACAAACAGCTTATAACACTCTAAAGTAGGGCTGGGCGATAATTCGATAACGATAATTATTGCAATATAATTTTCCTCGATAAAACGATATGAAGAGTTCGATAAATGTTCAATATAATGTTTATGCGCCAAAAGTGGAACGAAACCGAGCGACTCGTTTGAATTGCATCACACGGGTATTTTATCCGCTTTTAGATGCGTTTACTCGGTCACACGAACATTAAGCAGTGCTGTAAGATCCAGTCAGTGTGAAACGCTTGAATTCAGCGAAGAACACAAGCCGAACAGTAGAAGCACTGTGTGCAACGACGAGACCATCAGAAGGCTTTTCAATCTACACATCTCCATTATTTACCATGGATTTACTGTAACGTTAGTAGCACTCACTGCACCATGATATTGTGGCAAAAATGTGGGATATTCACACTGAATTTTATTACAGGAGTAATGGTATATAATTATATTATGCATGTGTGGTTAAGGCAGCTATAGCATGTGTGCATTTATACTGAATGGTTTTAGACTGTTTTTCATACAAATAGGCTATGTTATTGAGGTGCTATATGTGTGGTTTTAACTGTTTGTCATTATTTAAATGTACGTTACTATTGGGGACCAATGCTTAATAAAAAAAAAAAACCTTGGTCAGAATAAATTTAACCATATAAAACTAAGGTTGCTACATATGTTACTGAATTTGATAATGAACAAAAATGTACCTCTGCATCCTAACTCAAGCTACTATCAAATGTGCATTTCTAAGAGACAATTTTTTTTATTAATATTATGAGGCAACCCAAACCGGTTTCTTGATTTGAAACAATATCACTCATTAGAACAAGCAGAAACTAAGAAATAAATGTTTCTATTTAGATATTTATTTTAAGGAAAATTGATGGTCTGGTTTCTACAACTTTCACTTTGGAGCAAAAATCTGGCTTTAAACTTGGAAAGAAATAAAGATTTGACATTTATTGTGATAATTATCGATATCGACTGATATGAAAAAAATTATTGTGATAATATTTTGGGCCATATCGCCCAGCCCTACTCTAAAGAGAAAGGAAAACCTGAAATCGCATCATATGACCCCTTTAAACTAACTTTTCTATTGCCATTACTCCAGTATTGTCACCTGATCCTTCAAAATAATTCTAGTACACTCATTTGCTGTTTAAGAAACATTTTTTTATTATAAATGTTGAACAGGTTTCGAAAGTCTGGGGTCAGTAAGATAAAAAAAAAGAAATTAATACTTTTCAGCAACACTAAATTATAAGTCTAATTTATAACTTTACAAATATATATTTGAAATAAATGCTGTTCTTTTGAACTTTCTGTTTAAGGAATCAGGAATAAAATTCAGTATTATTAATAATTGAGCACTGACACCAATGATTCAGGAACACAGAAATAAATGACATTTTGACATATAATCACACAAAAAACTAATCATATTTGTAATATTTCACATTTTTACTGTTTTTACTTTTTAAATGTCAAATTAAATTGTATTAATCAAAAAGCATGTCTAATTAATTAAAATAATGAAACGTATACAATTTATTCTTAATTTATTAAAAGTGTAACAAAAATGACATGTTTAGGGGTGTTTTAAAAAAAAAAGTTTTCTCACCTTATGTTTTGTTGTTACCAAATTCTGTTTTAGCATATCTAATTATTTGAATGCATACAAACAATTTTTATATATCCTTACAGTAGCTTTATGAAATGTTTGTTCATTCTGAACACAAACAGAATTGTGTTCTGCACTTAAATTGTATTGTTATGAAGGCATTTAATTGTAATTTAATTTATGAAAATTAAACATTTAAATGTTTGGCAAATAAAAGGGGATTTACTATTAAAATAAAAATATTTTGTGATTAAATAAATGTTTTTTTTTATTATTTTTTAACAGTAGTAGTAGTAGTATTACGTACATTCTATTAAATTATAGTAATATAGCCTATTTCTAGCACAATGTCTTTAATAAGTTAAACCGAACTTTTATTTTTGACGGGTTTCCATGAATACCTTTTAAAGTTCTTTTTAGGTACATCTCAAAAAATTGAATATCGTGAAAAAGTTCAATATTTTTGGTCACACATTTAAGAAAGTGAAACCCATGTATTATATAGATTCATTACACAGAGTGAAATATTTCAAGCCTTTATTTCTTGAAATTTTGATGATTATGGCTTACAGATAATGAAAACCCAAAATACAGTGTCTCAGAAAATTACAATATTACATAAGATAAAAAATGATATTTTAAACCGAAATGTCAGGCTTCTGAAAAGTATGTTCATTTCTATGCACTCAATACTTGGTTGGGCCTCCTCTTGCTATGCAATATGGCTGCCGTCGCATCATCCTGCAGGTGGTGTCTCTCATCTTCTCTTGCTACACATTGGTGGTGTCTCCTCTCACCAATAAGTTGAGGCTGCCGTCGCATATTCCCCCCTTCTATGTAAAGCGCTTTGAGTACCCAGAAAAGCGCTATATAAATGTAATACATTATTATTATTATTAATACCCCATAGATTCTCTATGGGGTTCAGGTCAGGCGAGTTTGCTGGCCAATCAAGCACAGTAACACCATGGTCATTGAACCAGCTTTTGGTACCTTTGGCAGTTTGGGCAGGTGCCAAGTCCTGCTGGAAAATGAAATCAGCAGCCCAAATCATCACTTACTGTGGAAACTTCACACTGGACTTCAAGCAACATGGATTCTGTGCTTCTCCACTTTTCCTCCAGACTCTGGGACCTTGATTTCCAAATGAAATGCAAAATTTACTTTCATCTGAAAAGAGGACTTTGGACCACTGAGCAACAATCCAGTTCTTTTTCAGCCCAGGTAAGATGCTTCTGATGATGTTTCGGTTTCAGAAGTGGCTTTGTAGCCCGTTTCCTGAAGACATCTAAGCGTGGTGACTTCAGCTTCAGTTCACTCCTTGTGAAGCTCTCCCAAGTGTTTGAGTTGGCTTTGCTTGACAGTATTCTAAAGCTTGCGGTCATCCCTGTTGCTTGTGCACATTTTCCTATCCAATTTCTTCCTTCCAGTCAACTTTGCATTTAATATGCTTTGATACAGCACTCCTTGTACAGCCACCCCTTTCAGCAATGACCCTCTGTGACGTACCCTCTTTGTGGAGGGTGTCAATGATTTTCTTCTGGACCATTGCCAAGTCAGCAGTGTTCCCCATTATTGTGGTTTCAAAGAACAAGAGATGCCCATAATTTATACTGTATGGATGGTCATTTATTGAAACTCAAATGTAAATATTCTAATATTTTGAGATAGTGATTTTTGACTTTCATTAGCTGTAAGCTCTAATCATCAAAATTAAAACAAAAAAAAAACATTTGAAGTGTTTTACTTTACATGTAATGAATCTAGAATTTAGGAATGTTTCACTTTTTGAAATAAGTTACAAGAAAAAATGAACTTCACATTTTTTGAAATGTACCTGTATATTATATGACGCTAGTTTTACTCAAATTAAATAATAAAATCCTCGTGAAGTGACTCTGAAGTAACTTTCAGAGCAGTTTTGGAGATATTGTTCATGTATTCATGTCCTCATTGAGACGGCAGATGCTGAAATCACTGCAAGCTATAATAAACAAAACCGCGCATCTGCTCCATTCACACAGAACATGCAGGATTCATATTTAAATCGACTTTTGCGGCTTAATTTACAGATACTAGTCCATACTGCGATTTGATTTAAGTGTAAGTGTACTTTTGATTATTTCATCCAAACTTTGACAAATTCCGTGACATTCCACGTTAAACTGTAAATTCCATTTTTGGATGAGTGGATTACGCGATTCCGTCCGCGTTTTCTGCATCGTGGACCTAGAGAAAACAAGGAAGCCTCGGTTATTTTGACAAACACCCCGTATATCAAGGTCAAGATTCTCTTTGCATACTTTCTCAGCCTCTACATTCCAAAAAGCCTGTTGCATCCATGTAGCTTTGATGTTTCATTCTCCCACAATCAGCCTTTGCCTGGAGGTGTGTGTGTGTGTGTGTGTGTTGTTTGTTTGTTGTGGGAGTGGGGGTGTAGCAATATGAGCAAATGGGGAAATATGCTTTGAGTTTAGGAATGCGTTCTTGAATACACATGTCCCTAGGCTCATCTTGACACATGGTTTATAGGCAGACACTTTTTTCCATAAATTGTTTACACGTGGCAGACAACATTAGCAAAGCCTCATGCTTTGATCTTTAAGGAACACTAACATCCACCTTAACAGTCAGAATCATCTAGATCTCCCTCGTTTTAAACTTATGTAAGTTTATTGCACTTCATGGAATAGATAACAGTAATTTTTGTACCTGAGACAGTTTAATTATGATCGTTTTATATTCAGTTCTGCACTTAGAACTTGATCTCAAAGGTCTTTATCTCTTCTCTCTTCTTGTCATCTAAAACAAGATGACGTGTGTTGAACAGCTTTCACTTACAGCTAAATGAGTTGAGCTTTAGTCAGTGTTAGAGACACACACACTGTGGACAAATCAAATGTGTTGACAAAACAAATGTCTTAATCGCTCTGTTCCCTTTTCCTTTCCACAGACCTTTGATAAAATCCTCATTGCAAACAGAGGCGAGATCGCCTGCAGGGTGAGTGAGTGTGTGTTCTTCACCAGGAAGGTTCCTTTCAGTGTGTTTAAGGCAAAACATTAGATTTGTCTTATGGCCATTTTCATTTTAAATTAGGGTTAAGTCCTAGATGTATGATCTTTACATGAAGTTCCATAATGTCTTTTACCTTCGGTACATTTTTACTACTAGGAAATGAAAAACATTCATATTAATTCTTTGTTTCCTTTCATAGGTGATTAAAACATGTAAGAAGATGGGCATCAAGACAGTCGCAGTTCACAGCGATGTGGACTCCAGTGCGGTGAGATAAATTAATGTTCAGATGTACCCTAAAAACATTGAGGTTCAAAAGTATGAAAGCACATTGATTCTAACTAATTTAAAGCTGATAATCATTCTCTTGTTAATTCTCACTAATTAAGACTCGCTCGTGTTTTGCTGAAAGGTAAAGAACCGCCATCATGTGATTTCAGTAGGACGAAGCTGTCTATTCAGCAGAATTTACTGGACAGCCTTGCTTTTCAAATCACAAATCAAATCAAAGTGTTATATTATGTGATCCTTTCTCACCAGGAAACAGGTTAACATTTCATCCATAAAAGTTTCTGCTGTAAGAGTTTATTTATTGGTTTTAAACTATTCTGTTCTTATAATGAATAAAAAAAGCAAACGTTTTTTTTTTATATTTCAAACAAATTTAATGCTTAAAACACACACACACACACACACACACACACACACACACACACACACACACGTGGGTGTGTGCATACAGTATATTATTTATATATTAAAAAAATCTATACACACACCCTCATGTTGTTTCATAGCTGTATAACCTGTTTTGAAGAATGCTGGTAAACAAACAACTGATAACCCATTATCTTCCTTAGAGGAAAAAATGTCATCCAGATTTGGAATTTCATGGAAGTGTTAACAGAATTTTCAATTTTTTTTTAACTATTAATTTGTCATTTTAACTTCTTATTAAAATGGTTATGCTGTTAATATCATTTAATTAAAATTATTGTATTCAATTAGAAAATTGCAAACTAGAAACATCTTAATTTCTTTTTGGCCCCACTGCATATTATGTTTGATCATTCATTAAAAACTTCCACATATCAAAGAGACTACTAATACATCATCTCGTATATGCTGTACATGGAAACTATGAAGCATTTGAAATGAGTAAAAAAATGTGTCTGAAGTAGGTTAGTCATCTGGAGGCAGTCTGGTACTAATATCTAAATTAGACCCCACTACACTTTTACAAGCATTGCAAGATAAACCAAAGCTTTTGCTCCTCTCAACTTTATCTATCCATGGAGTGTAATCCTCTGTTACCTGTGATTGATGGCTGTCAGTTTTCACCCCCTCCTATTCCATATGCATGAGAGTTTGATAGAGGCAGTGTTTTAAACTCCGCTCGTCCCCCTGCTGTGTTCTGTGCTGGATTGTGGGAATGATGGGGGGGTTAGAGGTGGGGATCTTTTGCATTTGATTTGCACCTTCCAAAGAGCATCTAAATTAAGATGTTTAAACAGAGCAGTGGGGGATAATCTGGACTCTGTATGGGGGACAAATTGACATTAGAGTCCATATACTGACCCCCAGGATTGATGTGTTAAAATATTTCACAAACACATTACTAATGCTGAATCTATCTTTCAACGCGACTTTTTAACTTTTGTAATGTCATTTTAGGAAACATCATGAAAGATAAATTAATTGATGTATTAATTGAGTGTTTACATTAAAATGTTGCATTAAAAGCAAACAGGCCCCACAGGCTGTCTCACGTCCTCTAGTTAACAGGGTCGGTGCTGACAGAAAAAGACGTTTATTAGGCTCCTGAAACAAATGGCGGGGAGCCATCAAGTTTTGCGCTGCATTAAAAGGCTCAGACAGAATACTCATTAAACTCACTGGCAGTGAAAACACATCTAGAGATTTTTCTGTGTGATTCAAAACCAAGTAGTGTTTATGTTAATTCATTTAATTTTCATTTCAGAATTTTTTTTTGGTAAACAAAATAATTTACAGTCAGTTAAAAATTCTTCAGTAAGATGATCATTGAAGTCAGGTTGCAGTATGTGGCTGCTTCAGTCTTTTGGACTCATTTGAGTGTCTTGCAAACTCCACCTCTGTTTGCATCACCCTCATTAAATGTGAGGGAAAACGACTTTGTGTCTCCCTTTTTACACATGTGTGGAAAACATTAGCAGAGAAGCAGCAGTTGGCTAGCGAGTCTTCTCCAAACTTCCCTTGTTGATGCAGTTGTCAATATTAATTCTTTCCCATTGTGAGGTCTGTCACTCCGTCAGCTCTCTGTCACAGTTGCTTCACACCGTGTGTGACGACATCTTGTTTTTTTTTTGTCCCACATAAACTGTTATTAGCAGTATCTTGTGTTATAAGAATAATAATAAAAAAAAACAAAATATTTTAAATGTATCTGTGTAAAAGTACTTTTTTGCTTGCTTTCCTGAAGGTCAAACCATAAAGCACGGCACGAGTAACACCAAGATAATGGGCTCGATTTCTAAATGTTAATGAAATGTTAAAAATGTATGCCTTCTAGGCAGTGTAAGTTTCAGTAGTTAAATGTATTTGCCAAATGCATAAAATTAATGCCCTTAGAGGGTAGTTAAAAAAACTAGCTTAAAAATACATATAATCATTATAAACATTTCAGGTCTGTTCAGCTGCCATTAATAATGAAAAAGCAGGTCAAATTGATCCTCAAAAAATTATTTTGTACGCACATGCCATAACACATCAAAGTGTCGACAAATTGCAGGAATCTCAATGACCCAAAATGAGAGAATTTCACAAAATATGGAATAAATAAATCATAAGTTAACCAGTTTTTCCGACAGTTAAAAAAATGAAATGTGATATGATTATTTCGACTTTTCCTGTGTTTTTTCTTTCTCTCAGGTTCACGTGAAGATGGCTGATGAGGCTGTGTGTGTTGGCCCTGCCCCTTCAAGTAAAAGTTACCTGAACATGGATGCTATCATGAACGCCATCAAGCAGACTGGAGCACAAGCTGTGAGTGTGTGTGTGTGTGTGTGTGTGTGTGTGTGTTAAAACACAGGGGACTTTAGCGCAGTTGGAGCCTAATCCATCTTGGTGTAAACAAGGTCATATATTATTAACATGGTGCCCTGGACAATGTTATTATCTATAAACTGAGTTGATGCAATGAAACTGTCAAATGTCACCTCTATAACATGAATTCTAGGTACATATTTTTTTCTCTTTCTCTCTTATAGGTTCATCCTGGCTATGGATTCCTGTCTGAAAATAAGAAGTTTGCCAAGAGACTGGTGAGTTTGCCTTTTCTCTGAAAGAGAAAGAAATGTGGATAGTTAAAGAAAATATTTAAATGAGTTTGCGTTAGAGTTGGGGGCAGAGTAGCCCCCTCACTTATTGTTCTACATCAGCCAGTGTCCCTCCCACACACACACACACACACACACACAGTTTGTGTCATTAACAGCTCGGACCCCCCAGTAGTAATTTAATTAAAGGTGTGAGTTCTAAGGTGAGAAGATTATTTGCAACACAAATGAAGGCAGAGAGGCCAAAAGGGTCATTTGATAAAGAGACTCATTCCACATTCACATTCATGTATTTATTTATTTATTTTGAAGGACAGTGCTGTATTTCTTAGAATTTAACCAGTTCTGATTGTATAAGTCCATTTACGTGATACTGAGTGAACTTACATTACCATTCAATAGTTTGGGGTCATAATATTTTTTTTATGTCTCTAAAAGACATCTCCTCAGCTTTTCGAGGCTGCATTTATTTGTTCAATATTACCACAATTTAAAATAATTGTTTTCTATTTGAAAATATGTTCAAATGAATTGAATTCCTGTTGATGCTAAGCTGAGTTTTCAGCAGTCACTCCAGTGATCCTTCAGAAATCTTTTGAATATGCCGATTTTCTGCTCAACAAAGAAATTATTATTGATATCAATTTTAATATCAGTATTTTTGTAGAAACCATGATGCATTTTTCCATTTTATATTAATACATGATTATTTGATGAGTAGAAAGTTCAAACAATTATTTGAAATAAATCTTTTATAATATTATACATTTCTTTACTGTCACTTTTGAGCAATTGAATGCATGCTTTCGGAGTAAATATATTTCTTCCAAAAAAATTAATTGTACTGATCCTAAAACTTTGAATGGTAGTGTAGGTGGTTGATATTCAACAATCCTAAAGAAATAATGGTAACACTTTACAATAAGGTTCATTAGTTAACAACATTATTTAACATGAACTAGGAATGAACAATACTTCTACAGCATTTAATAATCTTAATTAATGTTAATTTCAGCATTTACTAATGCATTATGAAAATCACTTTATGTTTGTTAACATTAGTTAATGCGCTGTGAACTAACATGAATTAACAATGAACGACTGTATTTTCATTAACTAACATTAACAAAGATTAATAAATATTGTAATAAATGCATTTTTCATTCATAGTTTGTTCGTGTTAGTTAATACATTAACTAATGTTAATACATGACACCTTATTGTAGTGTTACCGAAATAGCTCACCCAAAAATGACCTGATAATTGTTTCCCTATAGAATAACGTTTAATTTGGACTGGAGTGTTCAGGCTTCAAAAAGGACACAAAATGCACCATGAAAGTGTTCTATACAACTTATAACAGCTTTATACCAATCCTCTGAATTCACGCAGGAGCTTTGTTTGAGGAACAGACCAAATTGTTTATTGATATTCTTCCCCTCCAGAGAAATGTTAAGTGCTACGAGTAAAATCTGATTTTGTCAGTTATAATTCAGACTGGCTTTGTGAACCAAATCAACTGATTAATTAAAAAAATGCTTGACTCTAAAAGTACGATTCGTTCAAGAATTGGCCATTGCTAAATCTCTCGTAAACCCTCGTGGAAAGCTAGGGAGGATATGGAGAATTTTGGAGGGTTTCTTATTTAAAAAAAAAACTATTGTATGGCTTCAGAAGACTTTCATAAATAATGCTATGGACTATTTTTTTTTTAAAGAACATACAGAATATTATTCAAAAGTTATTTTGTTTTTCATGGAAGACAGTAATACAATATTACAATTAACAAATGTTTAAGAGAATCAATTTTTTTTTTGGGGTGAACTGTACCTTTAACCCATGTGCCCCAAAATAATTAAGCCAAGCTCTCCAGTACTGACAAGTGCATGTGCCAACCTCCAACTGTGCCTCGGTGTTGCCATGGCAACTAAACTCAGTAGCTACCATCTTTTTTTAACCCTTCAATCGATTCTGACTAAATAAGGACATGCTCCGTGTCCCGGCAGGCCTCAAACACACACAGAGAGTTCGCATGGGGCCGTCACTCTCTTTTTTGATCTAGATATTTTCTTTTTTTATTTAGGATTCCAGATTTCTTCTGCCAGATATCTTCTTTTTGCTTGGTTTGCTACATTGTAGAACAGAGAAAAGAAGAACAGACAGAATTTGAGAATAGAGATGAGGGAAGACAACACGCCTCTCTTCTTTCTCTTCTTTCCTTCTGTTGCTTTTTTCCACAATAACCAGTCAAGGTTATTTATTGTACAATATACACATCTCTGGTGCGTGTATCATGTGTTATGTGTCTTGCTCTCTTTAGTGTAGTACGACGTGAGACTCTCCTGGCAGAGTTTCCGGCAGCTGCGCTGATGTGCTCGCTAGATCTCCTTTGATATAAATCACATTCAGGCAGGAGGGAAACACACATGGGGCGTCGTCACAGCAACGGCGGGCTCACGTTGATAGGTTGCCTAGAAGTAGTTGTAGATAAAATTTTCAGCTAAAAATCTAAAATAAATGAGCTGTTTTGGTGCAGTTTCGAAGGCTTTCGGTAGAACATCATACTGGTAATCAACAGAGCCTGTTAAAAATTCATCAGCATGTCAAAATAAGTGTTAAATATTAAGCAGTCAGGGACTCAAATCAGCTCAGCTGAACCCAGATTTGTTTCATGTCTCTTCAAGGTTGTCGACTGCATTGATGTAAAGGACACCTTTTGATTTGACTGTTATCCTGCTTTGAACGAGTCACGAACTACAGTTTTTTTTGTTTTTGTTTTTTATTTATATAATCTTTGAGGAAAATCTGCCTAGCAACTAACGAATAGAAGCCGTTTTTTAGAGGAGTTTTGCTGCATTTTGGTTTGTAACTAAGTAATTCGATTTACATTAGTAGGCTGTGTATATTCTCCAGAAAATGCTTATTTCATGTGACCTGTTTAGTTAACTTTTGTTTTATTTTTTGTTTGTGCTTTATTTATTTATTCAGTTTTTTTTGTGGTTTTTGATGTGTTTTTTGTTTGTTTGTTTTATGGTGTTTTGCTTTTTATTTATTTTTTTTTTTTGTTTAGTGTTTTCCGTTTTCAATGTTGGGAGGATTTTTTGTGGTTTTGTTTTGTGATATTTTGTTTCAAAGTTATTTTTGTTTGTTTTGGAGTTCGTTTTTGTTTGTTTTTGTTTTTAGTTTACAGTTTTTAAGCATTCTTTGATGTTTTGTTTTATACATTTGTTTTTTATTTTGTTTTTTTATTTTGAAGGTTTAGTTTTTTGGTATTGTTTAATGTTTTTTTTTTTTGGTTATGTTTTGGAGCTATGCTTCTACTCCAGAAAATGCTTTCTACCGGTGTAATGTGTGATTTTATTGCAGAACTCTAATATAAATGAAATTTCACTGAAAGTTGAAGTGTGGAATTTCTGCATCATTAACAGCACCAACCAATCCTTTGCTAAGTGTTGCATGGGCTGGAATGGACTGTGACTTTGCTAAATGTATTATCTGCTATTTTTCTTCAAAGCAGTTTTTAAATTAGGTTAATACTTCACACAGCCAACCAAGGAGAAAAAAAGAAATTTGGCTAATCCAAATATGCATACTTCCCTACTATATAATAGACAAACAACAGTATATGAAAATAGTATTCATAAAACACAAGGCCAAAAGCACCCAGTGACCTACTTATTTCCTGTAAGATGTTGAAGTGCGGATCCAGTGAATAGTTGTAAATGGCAACTGATGCTGTAGGTCGCATGACAATGACACATGACGAATGTAGTAGATTACAGATTACATTCATACAACATACTTATATACTATCAAATAGATTTTTAACAGTCGAGACATACTTATTCAAAAGAGGTAGGTCCTATCTATTCTGCCAGTGAGAATCCTTACTCGATGGCTGATAAAAGTAATATAATGAACTAAATTGTTTATAGTGTTTTTAACAATTGTTGCATCACGTCTATTGTGGCTTGAATCAATATGTAAATGCACTGACATTGGGAAAAGGGAAACCTTTTGTTATTATGATTGCCCTGCCAACAACAATTTCACCTAAATTCAGTTTAAAAACTATTTAAACACAAAATACTTTCATAAAATTACATATAAAAAGAGCAAAACTTCAGATTTATATATTTATTTAAAATGTTCACTTTATTTTCTATTTCAATTTGACTGTCCTAGGGATGGCTCGAGACCATAATTTTGGCTTCGGTACAATACCAGAATGTAATACCTCTGTATCGATAACATAGGTGACAAATAACCAGCCTAAAAAAATAAGTGAACTAAAATAAAAAAAGGAAATATTTAATAAGTAAACAAAGTGAATGATCATCATAGACAGTATTTATTATTCTTGGTTAATGTTAGGTATGTGTTTAATGCATAAAGTAATGTTAACATACTAAACCTGTATTAGTAGCCTACATTTATAATAAATAATGACCTACATTAATAAGTGCTGTAATACTTTTAATGCTGTTAATTAATTATAACAAATGTTTCTTTAAAGTGTTATTCTAACAGTCAAAGTAATATTCAAAATCACGTTATTATTTCTCTCCCTCAGATTGTTTTCAGATTTCAGACTCTGATAGGCAAAGAAAAAGCTTTAAATATAAATCTCTATCTCTCTCTCTGCAGCTTTATGTTAGCGGTCGGCAATGTTGCAGAAACATTCCCTTCATATTATTGATACTAAAATGAATATAGCAAAACTGTTGTTTCATTCAATTTAAATTAATATTTGATTGTTTGAAATGCAAGTGCAAATATTATGTGACAAATGTCACTGGTTCTAGCGTCACATGTTTGAGCTTTCGTGTTCATCACATGCATCACATCATGCGTTGATCAGTTGTGAATAAAAGTTCAAATTAAGTCTGAATTTATGAATGATGCACTTACTAACCTGTCGATCTCTTAATTCTCTGAAAAATCAGGATGATCAAGCGTCAAATGCTTAGCAAGATTTGATGTCTTGCCTCCTGTGGTCAGTTCGTTCACCTTTATCATCTGTTTTGTATGCAAAGTCATGCCATATTTCACGTCTACTGTTCTCTGTATTTGTTAATTTAGGGCGTGTTGATAGTTTAATCTGTTTGATCTATCGCGTTGTTCTGTTGGCAGGTTTACCGGTTTTCGCAGCACTTTGGGAAGCACTGCCACTTTGAAACAGCAGCATATGAATTACCAAAATTAGCAAAATTATGATATCGTGCCGTTTGAAATATAAAAGATACCGGTATTTTTCCAGTACCGGTATGCCGTGCATTCCCTAGACTGTCCATAACAGCATTGTCTCGACCAGTGTTGTGAGTTTGTAGGTTGAATACTATTTAGCTTGAATAATGGCCAGCTAATTGGGAATGCTTGCCTCTAAATACATTTCTGCAACACCGTTATTATGTATCTTACTTCAATGTTTCGAGGCAGTTTCAAAGTGAAATATCCAGTGAGTGGTGCTAAAACGTGGGTTCAAGACATGACCCTTGCACATTTTTGTTACGATGGTACAGGCACATTTTATTTATTTAATTTATGTATTAGCAGACATTTTATCCAAAGCGACTTACTTAGTGCATCAGGCTGTACATATTTTGTCAGTATGTGTGTTCCTTGGGAATTGAACCCACAACCATTTGCACTGCTAACGCAATGCTCTACCACTGAGCCACAGCCACACATATTGCTGTGTTTGTATTACGTTGCTTCAGGTACATATTGCGGTGGTTCAGAATTCAAATATCCGAGGAGTGTTGCTAAAATTTAATGGTCTATCGCAGCGCTTCTCAAAGTCCGAATCCGGACCGGGAGGAATTCAATCAGGACGGCCTCCACTAAACCGATTGTATGATCAAGTGCAAAACTAGTATCCTCAGACCTCCGTGCGGCGTTGAGCGTGGCACCACACACAAACGCAGGCGCATGAACCCTTAGTGTTGCAGTGTTTAAGAACTCATTTTGTAAGACAAAGCACATGCAACTAGTTTCACGACATTTTGGATAAACCTTGCTGGCACTTCATTCAGTAGAAATCAAATCAAATCACCACGGTTTTATTGTCGCCTTCCCGACGCAAGTCAATTTGAGTGAAATTCTTACGGCCAGAGTGCTCCAGCAGCGGTATTCAAAGAAATGAACCGAACACAAGACAAGCAGACTTGTGTATGAACGAGTACAAAACAGTGTTTCCAAAATGGTCACTATCACTGCTTGACTGTCTGGCATATACCGAACAAACCTTGAATGTAGTTTGTCTGTAAAGGGTTGAAATATGCAGATAGTTTGGGTTTGTGCTCGTTCAGAAATGTATAAAAAACAGTTTTCAAATTTGTATGTTAATTAAAGATTTTGGCAAATTCAGTTGAACATGGATATTCCTGCAGGTTACATTGAAGTAGCCTACTATTTTCAGATCGTAAAACTGTAGGCCTAAATGAGAGACTGCTTTATGGGGATTTAGTTGGTATAAAATAAAAGTGCAGTAATGTTGAGTAACCTTATGCAAAATAACTGGTTTTATTACAATAAAATGAGTAGTAATTTATTTATATGTATTTTTTTCAGTTGCTTGCATAATGATTACAATTTATAGGCACTAACAGTTTTATACAAATACGTGGTTAACTATGGTTACTGGCAGACCATGGGGGAGGTTAATTTGTGAATGTTATCATGGATTAATAGAAAGCAATTTGTTTTGTTTTGTATAAAAACATGGTTAATTTTGTAAAACGCAAGAAATTACGACCTGATGACGTCATAAATATGATAATTAAGCATAATATCAAGTTGAATTGTTATATAAACACAATGTTTATCTCTTTTAAAAATTTTGATGTATAATGCCCTTTTTTTTCCGAGATAATAACAATTATTTCGGACCTTTTGACGTCCAGAAAAAAAATGATAATAATTCAGATTCGGTACCTTTGAATGTGGGCTTAAACTTTGAGAATCCTGGTCTAAGTAATGTTGCTCACAGAAAATCCCCGAAAACCAAACCCAACCCTAAAACGATAGTGTTAAGTACAAATGCAAAACGGGTATATTTAAACCCGGGCTATGTCGCCTCATGTTAAGTATTATGCTGTTAGGGGTTTTATTGTTTTTAATCTTTCGTTTATTTTTTTCCATATTTTTGAACTTCCCACTTACCCTATGCACTTAATAGCTTTGTATGAAAAGTGTCTGTTTTTGTGGAATAAATATAAATAGTTTCATGGCATTCGTACGGGCACTAACATCTGTACCTGCTCAATTTTCTCTACCTTTCCGTCACTCTTTTACATTCCCCTATACACATGCGCACCTGTACTGTATACACACACACACACAGACACACACACACACACACACACACACACACACACACACACACACACAGATGAGTGGGCCATCCTGCCATCTGTGTGTGTGTGTGTGGAAATGAAGATGTCATTACATTAGCAGTTGAATAGCAATACCCCCCACATGAATAAGAGGTGAATGAGCCTCCCATCCTGAATAGCTGCCCCCTCTACCCGACTGTTAGTACAGTTTTACGCAGCGCAAACGATTGGCCAGAGCCCCTGGGCATGCGCAGGTTCAGCCTAGAGAGCTCTGTTAGGATTACTTCTACAGCCTCTTTAGCATGTTAAAAGAGAAGCGCTTTTCAATAGCAGAGAGGAGACTGAGTTTGAGTGGAGTGTGCGTCTGTGTGTTTTCATGCCTTTTCACTCTTTGGATGTTGTCTTGAACAAGATGTTTTCATTATCCTAGCGTTCTCCCGCTCACATGCACAGTTGTACACAAGCTCTTGACACTTCTAGAAGCTCACACTCTTTTTACTGTTGTTGTAGCAGCTTGCTGGTTGTCTATCCCTTTGAATGTCCCTCGTGTGCATTTGTGCATGTGGTACTTATAAAAATGAACAGGATGAAGAGAGAGATTGAGTGACAGCTGAATAGGCCAAAACGTTTTATTGGATTTAATTTTCCAGACCTCGACAGAGACACTGTCAGAGTTTTGAGGGAAAGGTCTCTAGTGTGACTGGGACCACCATCATTTTTCAGTGTATTTAAACCATGATATTGTGTCCCATTTATGTATTGTACTTCATGTGACCACCTTTAGTTTAGTTAACTATTGTGTTTTAAAATTTTCATTTGTTTTTTGTGTGTGTTTTGTTTTGTATTGGAGTTCATTTTGCGTTTTTATATATTTATGTTCTGTTTAGAGTAGTTGTTTTTGATGTGTTTCAGTTTTTTTATTTGTTTTGTTCAGTGTTTTCTGTCTTTGCTATGTTGGGTTTTAATGATTTTTTGTGGTTTTGATGTTTTGTTTCAAAGTTCTTTTTGTTTATTTTGTATTTGTTTTGGAATTATATTTTTATGTTTAGTTTACTAGTTTTTGTGTTTTTTATGTAAATACTTAGTTTTTTATTGTGTGTTTGGTTTTGTTTAGTTGTTTTGTTTTTGTTCTGGAGTTCTTTGCTATATTAAAAGGTTGTTAGTTGCTCTAAGGACTCATTTGTCTCAAACAAATATATTATTTTATTCTTCATATTACATACTATCATATTTGGCAACAAACAGAAGAGAGAATTGTGAATCTTGAATTTGTGGGCTTGCAAACTTCTGATTCAGTGAAAAATAAACTCCCCTATGGTATTTGTCCACTTTATTAGTTTTAGGGATTTGTAATTGACTTTAATTGATTACAGAAGCTGATTTTGTTTACGCCTTATTTTGTTTCTTTTCCCAAGCACTTGTCAAGAACAAACAGATCACTTTTTTGGCCTCATTTAGATTTATCCTTTATCTCATGACACCATGGGTCCAGTTGGCGCTGAAAGAGTCATGGGGTCAAATCCCTCTTTTAATTACAGAGCTCCGTGGGTTCTGTGCGCCTCAGGCATACTATCTGTAGTATATTAGTCAGGAAGTAATAGCCTTCCGATTCTCGAGACTAACAAAGAAAAGAACAGATCTCCTTTTTCCCGTTCTTTTTTTCTGGCTTCGTTATTTAGATGTATGTTTCTGCAGGCATTACCTGAAGCTACCTTTCTTTACTTCATCAAAGTTCATACCTCAGGTGTCTTTTTTTGTGAAGGGATTTGATTCCCCTGGCAACAAAATATGGTCGTTTACCTCTTTGAGGATTTAGATTTTCAAAATGTTAGAATGCTGTGCGTGGCCAGTGCTTATAGTAAATATGTTTTATATAGGTATGATTTAAAAAAAATATTCAAATGTATTTACATGTATCTGTAGACATAATATATGGAGATAATAGTTTTATAAAGAAATTTACAGATTTACACAAATGGATTTATATTGGTCTACAAAATTATTATTATTTTATTCCTGTGATGCAAAGCTGAATTTATAGCAGCATTACTCCACATGATCCTTCAGAAATCATTCTAACATACTGGTTTGCAGCTCAAGAAACTTTTATTTTAATTATCAATGTTGAAAACATTTCTACTACATATTTTCGTGGAAATTGAGATATACAGTCCAAAATAACAGCATTTATTTGAAATGTAAATCATCTGTAACATTATAAATAGGCCTATATTTACTCTCACATTTGATCAATATAATGCATCCTTGCTGAATGAAAGTATTAATTTATTTAATAATAATAAAAAATCGTACTCCGTTACTCGTAACCGTTTAACCTTCGGAATTAGATACGCTGAGTAGACGCTAGGGTTAAACTCCTTTTTCTCCGACACTGAAGCCTTTTTTATAATGCAGTGTAACTGCACGGCCATTGGTTTGTGCAGTGTGCTGAAAATGAACCAATGACTCGGCAGCGGAGCTGCACAGCCTATGGCTGGAAAGCCGGCCAAAGCCCGCCAGAATGGGCGGAGCATCTGGCTATATAATGTGGGCATTCGCCAAGGCTCCTCAGGTTACTTCGACTGAAGTGACGACTGAGTCGTGCAGCCGCATAGCACGGCAAAGTACACAGTATTTGTCCCGTATCTCAGGGAACCGATGTTACGTTAGTAATAGAGTACGTTCCCTATCGATACTACACTTCATTCAGAGAGGAGGTCTCATCTCAGGGGAATGGGCCACAGGGATGCAGTGAGCAGCCGAGACAACTCCGCAAACTAGTGCTGGTTCATTCAGAGCGGGGCCACTAACAGAACTCTGTGCTTCTGTTCCCTGATTATCTGCGGGATCAGGGCAATCGGGGAAAAAGCATAGAGGAGGAGGTTGGGCCAGTCGTGGGTCAACGCGTCCCTGTCCTTCAAAAAATAAGTTTTGCAATGAGTGTTGTCTTCTGAGGCGAAGAGGTCGACCTCTGGCCTGCCGACGATTCCCCATATTTCCTGAACCGTTTGTGGGTGGGGCGTCCACTCATCTGAGAGGACATTGCCCCGAGATAGCATGTCTGCTCCCAGGTTCAGTTTGCCCAGGGGCACACCCCGTTCCATCCACTGATGGCTTTTCCAAGCGGCCAGAGCTGCAACGCAGGCCTGGTTCGCCTTGACATGGAGGCGTCCATGATGCCAAGCGTGTGGAGGAACTCGAGGTTTCAGCCAGTACTGAAGGGGCCGCATGTGAAGCAGGCCCAACTGAAGTACCGAAGATGCTGAGGCCATGAGGCCCAGCATCCTTTGAAACACTTTGAGAGGGCGAGGGACTCCGAGTTTGAATGAAGCCGCGAGCTGACCTGAATGGCCAGTGCACGTCCTCACTCGGGCTGAGTCGACAACTTATTCCCAGGAACAAAATTCGTAGGCCGGGGGAGTGCGTTCTTCTTGAGCAAAATCGACCCCTGACTCTAGGCACTCTAATGTGCTGAAGAGCAGGATCTTGTGAGCTAGAAGTTGTCTTCCGACTGGGCTTAAAATTAGCAGTCGTCGAGGTAATTCAGAAATGTTGGATTCCCGCTGTCTCAGCTGGCCCCCCCCCCGCACCCTCTCCCCTTAGGACAGAGCAGCATCTATTCACTTCGTAAAAGTGTGGGAGACAGGAAAGCCCGAAGGGGAGGACCGTGTTGATAAGCACTCCCTCGAAGGCGAATCTCAAGAACCGCCTGTGGTGGGGGGCTATCTGGATGTGAAAGTAAGCGTCTTTCAGATCCAGTGAAAAGAACCAGTCCCCTTGACATATTTGCGAGAGGATCTGCTTCGATGTAATTATCCTGAATGGCCGTTTCATAAGGGCGTGATTCAGATGTCTGAGATCGAGAATGGGTCTTAGACCACCATCCTTCTTGGGGACGAGAAAGTAACTGCTGTAGAAGCCTAACTCGCTCTGAGCTGAAGAAAACGTTTCCACGGCTCCTTTCGCCAGCAAACTCATCACTTCGGCACGCAGGACGTGAGCGTTGCTGTGCTGAATGATGTGGAGACCATGCCACCAAATCACAGGGGTCTTCGAGCGAATTGAAGAGTATAACCTCATTTTATTATCCCCAGAACCCAGTTTGACACTCTTGGCATTGAGGCCTGCCAGCCCGTGTGGCGAGGGGTTGAATTGTTTTGAGTGGCAGGCCGCCTAGCGGGGGCCTGAGTCTCGTGAAGAGGAAAAGTGCTCTCTTTTTGAATGTTTGTTTTATTTTTCTCGCTATAATAGCGGTTGGCTGTGTGACCACTATATGTAAGGACCCAATGTTCACAACAGTATTTTTCACAAACACATTGCCGCCCGCACCCAGAACTAAACGAGGTGCTAGGAGGCATAACAGAGGCTTTTTGAGGGGTGGTCTGGCTGCAGCGGGACTTATCCCTTTCCTCTTTCTGTCCCTTCGATCAGGAAGACGCCTGATGTGCTGGGTCCCTGGCGCTTCGGTGGGTGGCTTCAGCACCATCTTGGGGCAACTAGAAGCAGCTGCAGAGCTGAAGCGCTTGGGTAGGAACCCTCGCATTGCCTGGGATGGCAAATGTGCGGTTGTGAAGCATGCTGTGCTGCTGTGAAGCGTTCAGCGAAGCCCTCTACTGCAGGACCAAACAGGCTGGTGGGGGAGACCTGGGAGTCGAGGAAGGGGACCTTATCCGCATCCTTCATCTCCGTCAGGTTCAACCACAGATGGCGCTCGAGCACCACTAAACTGGCCATGAATCTGCTGATCGCCTGAGCTGTCATCTTGGTGGCGTGCAGGGCCAGGTCAGTCACAGTGTGCAGCTCGTTGAAAGCTGCGGGCTTCGGGGTAGACTCCTCCGTGGAGCGGAGGAGTTTTACCTGAAACACTTGCCAATGCATAGGCTCGTCCAGCGAGAGCTGAAGTTGTCCTACACGGTTTGGATGGCCACTGACTGTAGTATCCCATTTTCTTCCACACCCATCCTCTGACCCGCTGCTTTTTCCTTGCAGGTCCCTGGGAGGAAAAAAGCGGGAGGGCGCGAGGGGCGGAGTTGCTCTCTGAAAAGAAAGCTAGCCGCGAGTGCTGTGAGGAGAGACTCATGTCACTGCAGTAGTGACATTCCGTCCCGGTGAGTGCTGTGGCGCCCAAGCATGGAACGCACTCGCCGTGTTTGTCAGCGGCGTCCAGAGGAGCCCTGCACGAGTGACAAAAACGGCGCGGCATTTGCAGCATGCCAAAGAAATTTGCTCTTATAGAGGAGTTCTCTGAAGAGAGAGTCACCGGATAGCTGCAGGGAATCTGTGGACCAGCTGCTGAGAAGCGTGGTGAGTCAGCCGAGCAGAGTGAGGTCTGGATCCGCTGCGATGGCTTGTTCAACAGCGAAGGCTTCCAGTCTCGTAGAGCGAAGATCTTGTAGTCGTTGAAGGAGAAGAAATCTGAGGAGAGAAATCGCCTTGGCGAATGCCCGCATTATATAGCCAGATGCCCCACCCATTCTGGCGGGCTTACCAGCCATAGGCTGTGCAGCTCCGCTGCCGAGCCATTGGTTCATTTTCAGCGCACTGCACAAACCAATGGCCATGCAGTTACACTGCATTATTAAAAAAAGGCTTCAGTATTGGAGAAAAAGGAGTTTCCCCTAGCATCTTAAATAAGACCCAGTACAAAGTGTAGTATCAATAGTGAAATTACTGACCTCAATACTCTGTTCTTTAAGATGATAAGAAACATACTTCAGTCATGTGTGTCCAAACTTTTGACTGGTGCTATGAACAAAAATGGTCAGATCATGATTATACGCAGCAGTATATTATGACCAGAAGAGTACAGCTGGATCATGTAATGTTGCAGGTGTGTTGAGGTTTGATGTGGAAATAAAACCTGTGGGTGTGTTATGATGTACGAACAGGTTATCTCTGAGACATGAGAGTTGTGCAGCGTGACGTGACATTTTCTGATGGTTGTCTTAATAGATTTGATGCCTGTAGTCATGATTTTTAGGTAAGATCTGCTCCGAATAAATCACTTAGATGACATAAAATATGCCTTATTATAAATTATTTTTCTACAGGAGGCCGAGGGGGTGACCTTCATTGGTCCTGACACACATGCCATCCAGGCCATGGGGGATAAGATCGAGAGCAAACTCATCGCCAAAGCTGCCAAAGTCAACACCATCCCAGGATTTGATGGGGTGGTCAAGGTCAGATCAACATTTGGAAAGTTTTATTGATTTATTTATTTTAGTTTTTGTCCTGAGTCTTTTCCCAAGGATATATACTGCTGTTTATCTTTAAAAGCATTTTCTCAAGCAACTTTTCTTTTAGCCAGCTTCATGATGGGTGCTTTATCAAAACCATTTTCTATTACTTTTCTAGCTGGGCTAAACATACGGCATCTTGATAAAGCACAGAAATACAGTACATTTGTGGTGCAGATAATAATATACATATTTGATATAGTATATAATGATGTTCAGTGCATACACTATACTGTACAAAAATGTGGGGTTGGTAAGATTTTTTTTAATGTTCTTCAAAGAAGTCTCTTCTGCTCACCAAATCTGCATTTATTTGATCAAAAATACAATAAAAACTGTTTGTGAAATATTATTACAATTTAAAACCACTGTTTTCTATGTGAATATATTATAAAATGTGATTTATTTCTGTGATGCAAAGCTGAATTTTCAGCAGCCATTACTCCAGTCTTCAGTGTCACATGATCCTTTAGAAATAATTCTGACATGCTAATTTGCCGTTCAAGAAACATTATCTTTATCAGTGCTTTGCTGCTTTGTATTTTTGTGGAAAGCATAATAATTTTTTTTCAGTATGAAGATAAATAGAACCGTATCTTAATTTTCACATTTGATATTGCCGAGCAAAAGTATTAATTTATTTGAAAAAAGTTTTACTGACCCCAAAACTTTCAAAGATACTGTAACTTGCCTATAGAAAAAGCATTTAAGTTGAAATTCATGTGTTTCACTAGGGGTGGGCGATATGGCAATTATATCATATCAAGATTTTTTATGAAATATCACAATTTACTATTTTTATCACGATTCTTTGTCATGTTAGTTTTACTATTTTGCAAGTTGTCTGAGCATTACAGCCAAACTAATTTCCCTATTTTAAAAACAAAGCCTTAACACAATTTAAAAAAAAGATGACAGATATTTAGGCTAAAGTGGGCGACGATAATAGTATTTGTAATTATTTTATCTTTTGTTATTAAAAAATTAGAACAAAGACAGATTTTTTACAAATAAAAAAGACAGTGCTTTATTTTCATGTACAATAGGTGTATTTAGCAGGAGCATACATGAAATTGAACGAACAAATGCAAACATAAAAAAACTTTCTAGATTGATTCCTATTAAAGCAACTGTATTAAAGTTTTTTTGTCAAGAGTAGTGAGTGATTTTTCTCTTTGTTTTGTTTTATTAATATAATTTACTCAATAAAAAGTTTTTACACCTGAATGTTTCTTCTGCTGAACATAAATTATATTTTGAAGAACGTGGAAAATAGTATTCCATAGTATTTTTTTCGTACTATCAAATTCAATGTGGACCAGCAACTTTGGTTAGCCTACCCATGTTCTTCAAAATATAATCTTTTGTGTTCAGCACAAGAAAGAAATTAATACAGGTTTGGGACAACATGTGAGTGAGTAAATAATGACAGAAATAAAATTTTAGGGTGAACAATACCTTAAATGACAATCGACAGCATGGTTACTTCTGTCCTTTTAAAGGGGTCATATGATGCTTTTTAAAGATAATTATTTTATGTATTTGGTGTAACAGAATATGTTGGCATGCGTTAATGTTCAAAAAACACATTATTTTTCAAATACTGTACATTATTGTAGGTCACCTATGCCCCGCCTCTCTCAAATGCTTCAGTTTCTACAAAGTCCCTCCTTCCGACAAGCCCAGTCTGTTCTGATTGGCCAACTGACCCAGAGCATTGTGGTTGGCTGAACACCACAAGCTGGAAATGTAACGCCCCTTACTAGGGCTGTGCAATTAATCAAATTTCAGTTCCAATTTCAATTTCGGCCTCCAATGATTATGAAAATGCAGTAATCGAGATAAAATGAATATTGCGCCCTATTCCACCGTCTTTCCAGCTGTGCTCATTTGTTCCTTCAATAAAAGGCCCATTTCATGTGCAAATCAGTAAAACCATGTAACGAGACTTTAGTAAAATGGGACGTGCTTGATTTAAGTTGATTAGATGTATTTTTGTTGTTAAAAGCGTGACAGAGAACATGTGCTTCCTCAGGAAGATTACCGTGTATGCGCTCAGAGACAGAATACAACAGGTAATGTAAAGTCATCTTTTAGCGCCTAAATGCTCAAATACACGCAAAAATTTGTCAAAAAGCGCTGCTTAGTGATTATTCATAGAAACTCTCGTTGGTTATGTAATAAATGAACGTAAAGAGTTGAGGATGAAAATAACAGTAAATTGGATCCATGCGGCTCTAACTTTTTGCACTGGTGCGCCTAACTTTTTTTCTTAGGTGCACCAGCACAAAAGTTAAGTGCACCCAAATTTTCGTATAGGCAATATTGACTAGTAAATGATTAACTAACAATCTGGTCAACATAAAGTTCTTTATTTGAAGCACAATTCTACAAGAAAGGTAACTTACTGAAAAAGTGTTAGTGCTTAAAGTGCTTCACTGAGCTGAGATTTAAACTTAAAACATCTCAAGATAAATTAAATAAAAAGAAAATCTCAATTAAGTGTTTTAAGGGCGTCAAACTGAACATCTCATTACTCAATGTCTTATGGACTATCCTCCATTGTAGTCACATGCCCCTCGGATGGTCAACTCCTGTAGTTTAGCCTTCTTGATCTTTGTCCTTGGCTAAACCCGCTGGCCACACTCTCTCTAGCATCAACATCTTCCAGACTCGGTCCCTCTACACTGATTCTTATCAGATCTTCCACTGTGTCTGAATGAAGGGATGCTCTAGTGCAGTGGTTCTCAAACTTCTTTGGTCGTGCCCCCCCTTAAACCTATAAAAAAATCCGGCGCCCCTATCCCACCTCAGACTACCAAATAATTTCACTAAACATTATAAAAAAAAAAGTATTTACTGAAAAAAAACTTTTCTGCTCTGTGCTCATACTGTATTTTAATGCAGCCAAATTCTCAATAAAACTGTCTTACTTTATATATTTTACTGTTTCTTTTGTCAGTCAACGGGATGAATATGAAATAGTGACTGAAACACAGCCCTTTAAGAATACATAACCAGCTTCCAAGAAGCTAGTCTGCACAAAAAGCCTAATTTATAATTTTATTGAGCCGTTGTCTGATGAAATCAAATAATACACACAAACAAGATAAGACAAGACAATTACAATTCCTGTGCTGTGATTTCGGCTATATTTGCATGTAAACTTAGAGAAGCAATAATATCTGTTTCAACTGAAAGGGCTGCTCCTCTAAGACGCTCATTGAACAGAGCAGATGCCGAGAAAGAGCTGCGTACTTGCTGATCTCGCGCTGTTGCAGCACTGCCAACGATCACAGAGATTCGCCAAAATAACAGTGATTATGATTTTTGTCATAATCGAGCAGCCCTACCCCTTACCATAATCGTGAGCTTTAGCTTTCAAAATAAATGTAAAGACAGTTAATAATGTTCTTAGTTTTACCATCAGTTCAAGCCCGAGAGGAGAACAGAGTCGCGTGACAGACACAGTGATGAAGCTCGTATGTGTTTGCTCACAAGCCGCGATTAAGACTATTTCTGACACGCTGTGCACTCCGCTGTGATGTAAACTTCACTCATGTAAAAGGATTTATTTACTCAGAATTCTATATTTGATAATATATCTTTAAATACATCTTTCATTTAAAGTTTTGGTCATATGGCCCGCTAAAATAATCATTTTAAATATCGTTGATTACAATATAGACTGTGATTATGATTTTTGTCATAATCGAGCAGCCCTACCCCTCTACCATAATCGTGAGCTTTAGCTTTCAAAATAAATGTAAAGACAGTTAATAATGTCCTTAGTTTTTACCATCAGTTTCAAGCCCGAGAGGGCAGAGTCGCGTGACTGATGTCTATGCTCACAAGCCGTGATTAAGACTATTTCTGACACGCTGTGCGCTCCGCTGTGATGTGACCATCTCTCTCTCTCACTCACTCTCACACACTCACTTCGCTCAGCTCACTGACACACTCGCTCTCTCTCTCACAAAGCTGCGCTGATGCACTGAGATGTGAAACCTCTCTCTCTCTCACACACAGACACACACACTCGCACACACACAGTCAATAGCAAATACTTAAACTAATAAAAAAACATAGTCACTGATTCAGAAGCGCCAGATTGTCATAGCAAAGTCAGAATTACCTCCTCTCCTAGGTTCACGAAACTGTCGTTCATAAAATGCGTTGCTGTTCACAGCTTCTGCCCGACACAGCTGCTTCAACACTACTGCGGTTACTGAAACCACGCCTTATGCAAATATTTCTGAGGTGGACATGTGGGGGCGTGTTTGAATGAGCCGTTTTAGGGGGGCATGGCAGAATCTTAACTTTTATAAAGAATATCTCTTTGGTTTTGAGACTTTAGTCTTTGCAACTTCAGGGATCTTATCTATGCACAATCAGCTTTTAACACTCCAAAGAGAAAGCAAAACTTGAAATCGCATCATAGGACACCTTTAAAGCAGATGCAAATAATGTACTTTTGTTACTGTGAATAAGTGCAGTGTCCCGTGAGAGTAACTCTACTGCGGAGTTAACACTGAATGTATGTAGCGTTGTACAGTATATTGAGACGGAGGCGCCAGAAATGCATCACACAGAATGTGCACTGTAGCATGATACTACGATATTTCTGCTACAAAAGAACATTGTGGAGACATTTTTATCGTCCACGACGTCCAAAATCGTCATGTCGCACACCCCTATGTTCCAGATATTTATTTATCAGGTATTTATTTCATTTGTCGGTTAATTGTGTCTCTCAGAAAAGCCCAATATTTTAGTGCCTTTGGCATTGATCTTGGATATGACTCAAGAAAGCTCAGACACTCTTTACTAGGTCTTTTTACAGTTGCTCAGTCATCTAAAAAAGTAGTTGAGTATTCTGTGGGTCTGTGTTTACCATGTGTAAACAACTCTTGGCATACAGCGTCAGCAGTCTGTGCTGCCCAAGTCCACCAGTACATGACAGTGGGATGCAGTGTTTGTGGGCAAAGAGCCTTCATCCTGCTGTCTCTAGCCATGTGATCTGCGCCTAGTCAAAACAGACCCAAAATGTCATCTAGTGGCAGAAATAATCTAATAGATGGTGCAGCTTCAGCCATTTTCTGTTATGAACTGTATATTGTATTTTTTATAATTTTCATGTTGTACAGGAGCTAAATCCAAAATCTAACGGAAAGACATGGTAAAGCTGGGATGATTGTTGCGGAAAGTGCAGACTGTGATATTAATCACAAAACAAATCAAGTCATTGAGCAGCAAATTTAGAGCATTAGAATGATTTCTGAAGGATCATGTAACACTGAAGACTGGTGAAATGATGCTGAAAATCAGCGTTGATCACAGGAATAAATTACATTTAAAAATATATTCAAATAGAAAGCAGTTATTTTAAACAAAAATATTTCACAATATTACTGTTTTTTGCTGTACTTTGGCTCAAATAAATGCAGTCTTGGTGAGCTTCTTTAAAAAACATAAAAAATCTTACTGTTCAAACACTTTTGACTGGTATGTTGATTTGTTCCTTTTTACTTCTAAAAACTGTACAATTAACAACGTTTTACTGTAAAATTACATGAAATGTCTGGTTAGATCTTTTTCAGTGTTTCCCTGTATATAGTATATACTGTATATACGGAACTTAGTGTTGACCTATTAAGGTAATTTTCTTTTTTACCCATAGCATTTCACAATATTTTACTGTTCACATTTGTTTTACAGTGTACAACAGATTTCTGTTTTAAATCAGTTTTGAACATTCTTTTCATCAAATAATAGTGAAAAAAATCTGTTTCTACAAACACAAACTATTTTCAATAACTAATATAATAATTTGAATTTAATAATAATAAATGTTTCTTGAGCAGCATATCAGAATGATTTCTGAAGGATCATGTGACACTAAAGACTGGAGTAATGATGCTGAAAATTCAGCTTTGCATCACAATAATAAATAAATGTTTACTATATATTCACACAGAATAATTATTTTAAATTACTCTTTTGTATAATTTTTTTATCAAATAAATACAACCTTGGTGAGCAAAAGAGACTTCTTTCAAAAACTTTTCAAATATCTTACCAGTAGTGACATTTACCATACACTTTTATCCAAAGCGACTTTTCACCATAGTGTGTGTTCCCTGGGAATCGATTTGGTGTTAACGCAAAGAGCCACATATAAAAAGTATATAAAAAAGCTCTTAACCACAGTAAAGCTGCATATCAGTCCTCTAAAGCTTCTTTTAAATTCAACACTCTTGTCTCTATTCGTTTTCTCCCTCCCCCGTCCATCCCCTCCTCCTGCATGCTGTTTAAATGGCCTTTAATGGCTGTGTGTAGTGGCTGTTTTGACACTTCCTGAGCTGATAGGGCTCTATAAAGCAAAGATTGCCCCATGCCACACTGATTGTATGGGCATTACCATCTGTGAACCTCCTCAATGACCCTGATAGCATCAGCACATTGATCACAGTCTGACTCTCACACACACGCAACATTTCTCCTTTAGTCCCTTCTGCTGGATTTCTCACCTCAGCTTAACTTCATTTAATGCTAGTGTAGATCTCTGCTCTTTATGTATGTTGACATCTGGTGAGAAAGAACATTTCAATGGTTGTTTCACTATTTCAATAATTGTTTGTAAACAATTATTTTGTCACCATTTTCAGTTTGCAGTTGCATAATTGCAACAATTGTTTAAAGCAATTAAATCTGACCTATTGTCACTAAACTTGCAATCTGACAGGAATCAGCAGCAATTTTGGCAGGAAATTACTTTTGATTTACTAGCGTGCAAAAAAACATCAACACATATCATAGTCATTAGCCACGGGTTTAGAGTAAATTTGGCAGTCTTCCAAGTATTAATATAATAATATTGAATAACAATTAATATATTTTTTAATTTACTTCTCATTTCCAACATAGTTTTTTTCACGATAAAATGAAAAAACGTATGTCACAGAAATGTAACAGTGGGCCTTAACACTCATCAATTTGTAATGTTATTTGTACAACAAAGCACATTAGATATGAATTGCCTCATTATGAATTGTTTCAGGTATTATACAAGTATCAGACTTGAATTAGGGTTTCTTTAAGTCACTTCAGTCATTGGTGTCTCAGGTGTTGATTTGTTATTATATCAATTAAAGCAAACCAGTTTCAGCTATTTTCTTTTTTGTTGGGCAAATGTTAAAATGTAAGATCAAATTTAAATACCATTTTAAACTATTGTGATTTTTTTTTTTTTACCCTTGCCTTCATTTAATTATTTTTTCTACTTTTCAAGCTTTTAATTTTGAAACTGAACATTCGTCTTTAAATTATTTATTAGATTAAAAATAATAATAGTTGTCTTCTAAAAAAACAAACTCTGATCCAGAAGTGCTCATGGCTGAAGAAACGCACATCAGGCTTTTGGTTTCATAGGGTTAAAACATTGAACATAACAATATGATTTACTAATCAGGTGACTTTTGTCAAATCTGAACATCCAATCACAAAAACTGTCTAGGAATAAAAACTACTATGCTATGTTGCTCCCCCTGCTGGACAAGATGAGGAACTGAATTACTGTATGTGCTGCAGGCCATATCTCACAAACAGATATGAATTTGCTAAGCAAGGTGATGTTTTTAATTTATTTTTTTCACTTCAGAATGTGGAAGAGGCTGTGAAAATTGCAGGAAAAATTGGTAAGAGTCATTAAAATGTGGACATGTTATATAGTTTTCATCTATCAAGAATAAGGCAACGTGATAAAGCAAACTCAGAATTTGTGTCCATCTCTTATCTCTCGAAGGCTACCCTGTCATGATAAAGGCGTCCGCTGGTGGAGGCGGGAAAGGGATGAGGATTTCCTGGAATGATGAGGAAACCAGGTGAGACGTGAGAAAAGCAGATTTAGGGATGTTTTTAAGCAGTTATCAGAACCCGAGACCCTGTGTAAGTTTTCTTTGGAGAGAGTCAGTATCAAGTTCTTATTTGAGCAGTTCTAAGCTTTTTTTAGACTAATTAGTTAATTAATTAAATCAACAGATTTTGGGTCAGTGGTATGAGGAATCAGGAATGGAAACCAACTAAGTGACCAGAGCGTTGTCATTTTTCATTTTGTAATCCACGTTTGCATGTAGAAAACTAAGAGACGGACTGTACATATTGCCATTTACAATCAAGCCCTTAGATTTTCTCTCTGTGTCTCTCTCTCTGCCTCCCTCCCCCTTATCGTCTTCTGTTCTTGAGAATATTAATAAAAACAGTGGAACATGTTGCTGTTAATTGTGTCTTTTATTGCTGTAAGCTGATTCCAGGCTTTTGTTTAAGCTTTAATTGGATTTATCTTGAGAGGCAAAACAGTCACTCATGCAATTCAGTGGCAACAGAGAGAGAGAGAGAGAGAGTCCTCAGGCAAATAGATGCTTATATGCTAAAGAGGAAGCCTCTTGCCACAGATGTCAAGTTCTCCTACAACAGCCACTTGAACCAATATCCACGCAGTTTAGCCAATTGTAGTAAGATCTGGTAGCTCACAGTCAGTCATTCGTCTCTCAGTTCTCTATAACCAGACATCAATGGTAATTACTACTAAAGTTAATAATAATTATAATAATAATAATTATAATAAAAACCTTATTGTAACTAACCATAAACAGAAATTAATAACATGATGAATGATCAAATTTGACTATAAGAACATGCATTTATTTTTTATTTTTAGGATTCTGAACTTAAAATGTTGGTTATTATAAAGCGATGAAGTCTTATGAAATTTTGATATTTTGTTTCAGGGAAGGCTTTCGTTTTTCCTCTCAGGAAGCAGCATCAAGTTTTGGAGATGACCGTCTACTGATTGAGAAGTTCATAGATAACCCCAGACATATTGAGATTCAGGTATTTATTGGATTATCACCACCTTACTTGTGTATATATGAACTTTTATAAATGCTTTTATAATGTTAGAATAGTAGTGCAGTCATCATGTATTTAAAGACTCAAAAATTTTAAATAAATTCAAATTATATTTTATTTCCTTCAAAATATCATGCCTAGATTCCAACTAGATTACACTCTTTCAGCTAGGTTAATCAGAGATCCTCCTTAGGTGCTTTTTCATTAGTCTCAAAAGAATAAAAAAAAAAAATTGGGAACAGAAATATTTTTACAATGTTTATTTTATGCTCCCCAGGGCTGCATTTATTTAATCAAAAACATAGTAAAACTGCAATGATGTGAAATATTGTTACAATTTAAAATAATTTTTACTGACCCCAAACTTTTGAGTGGTAGTGTATCTGCTGGACACTCGTAGTTATAAATAGCCCCAGCCTGGCTTATGAATATTAATTGGATGAACCCAGTTTGGCCACCCATAGATATAACTGATTACCGAAAAGCAGTTAAGTGGGTCCTAGCTGTATTAAGACCAGTTCATTCATAATGATTGTTGCCCAAAATGTGGAACAGAATAGAACAGAGCAGAGAACAATATAGTAGTTTTACATTTCTCATCTTTATAAGATTTACAATTACTTAATTTTCACTTTTGCATGCATGTGTTTGGTAGACACTTTTATCCAAAGTGACTTACATTACATACACATTTTTATCAGTTCTTGCTTTCCCTGGGAATCAAACCCATGACCTTGGTGTTGCTAGCGCCATGTTTTAATGTTTGAGCTTCAGGAAGGTCCACAAAATGATTCTGTTTATCTTGGAGTAAAGAGCTTTACCTTGAGTTGTACATTCTAATCAACTAATTATAAATAAAGCTTCTTGATTCAGTAACATTCCTGGAGCACAAACGGTAAAGAATGTCTCAAGCAGCGCAAAGGTCATTTGTTTGATTCCCACAGAATGAATATAATATGATATTTTTGCTAATGGTTTTGTTGTTGTTTGCAGGTGTTGGCAGACAAACACGGCAATGCTCTGTGGTTGAACGAGAGAGAGTGCTCCATCCAGAGAAGAAACCAGAAAGTGGTGGAGGAGGCCCCCAGGTTTGAGCAGTTTTTTTTTTAAATCTGAAGTCAACATGACATTACAAAGACAGTCATTGTGAAAGAACAAGGGAGAAATATGGTATACTCGTATGACTACATCGTTTTGGATAAAAATTAATTTAAAGTGATGGTTCATCCATGAAAATTCTGTCAATAATTACTCACCCTCATGTTGTCGTTCCAAACCTGTAAGACCTTTGTTCATCTTGGGAACACAAATTTAGATATATTTGATGAATTCTGAGAGCTCTCTGACCCTCCCATAGACAGCAAGGATCCTAACACGATCAAGGTCCTGAAAGGTAGGAAAGACATCTTTAGAATAATCCATGTGACATCAGAGGTTCAACCGTAATTTTACAAAGCTACGAGAATATTTTTGTATGCAAAAAAACAAAAATAACGACTTTATTCAACAATTCGTCTCTTCCGTGACGTGGTGCCATTTCGGAGAGTATCACACACGTAAACAAACGCATGTACGCGGATATGTTGTTTACGCTCAGATCAAAGTGGATACAGAGTAATTAATGACAGAATTTTCATTTTAGTGTGAACTATCCCTTTAATGTAATTCAATCATTTAATTTGGTTGATTTAATGAAATCCGTTAATTTTAATTCAGTCATTGAATTTAATCAAATAAAACAATAAAAAAGTTTTAAAAAGTAAGATTTCGAGATAAGTAACAAATACAACAAGTAAATCAACAACAAGAAAATACAGTTGAATAAATGTGACCTGCACTGGTTTCTAGCAGGTAAACAGACTTTTTTTCATGCTTCAGACACATAACAGCCGAAGTGAAAGTGGGTATAGCAGTGAAAGCAGTAAGGCACAGGCCTGCTCAGAAAACTCATGCTATAGCATGAATCATTTTCAGCAAAAAGTAGGCAGTGAATTCCATTGAGAGCTGTGTGCAGACGGTACACTACCAACCTTATGCAAGTACCTACATTGCTATATGTTTGTGTTTGTATGTCTGGTTAGTACCTTTCTGGACCCAGACACCCGGAGAGCGATGGGAGAGCAGGCCGTGTCTCTGGCGAAAGCAGTGAAATACTCTTCAGCTGGCACTGTGGAGTTTCTTGTCGACTCCAACAAGAACTTCTACTTCTTGGAGATGAACACACGTCTACAGGTTTGTATGTGCAGGAGTATGTTTGAAACATACCATTTTTACTCTGTTGAAATATGTTTTTGAAATGAGGAAAATCACAAGCAATTTATCTATTATATTATGGTTATGGAATAATTAAGTGCTTGTGGAAGAGAATAGTGGGACCTTTAGTTTAACATATATAACATTTGTTTTGTAGCCTTACATTTGCTGTTACAATTTGTCTGAGCCACACATTAGTTCTAAAAAGTGCTGTCTGCTCTAACCATTAGAGAAGTGTACTCTAGATTTAATTCATGCCATCATACAATTGTATTTCAAGTAGAATTAAATTTAATATGAAGGCATATTATATGTTAAGTTCAATTTGTTAAACACTCTGTCATTGATAAACATAAAACCTCTTATAATAAAAAAATATATATAATTACCTAATCAATACGACTGGAATTGTCACCATTAGCAGATCTCCGATGTATTACGTGACACATAAAGAAGAACACAGCCCAGGATGAATGTTTGGAGAGATGATTTAAACTCACGTCCCTGCATGAGCACCACAGCTAAATGTGTCAGAGCACATACATTAGTATCTAGAACGTGTAGTATGTTGATCTTCATCATCATTTCACTTGCCACCTCACTAGAAACCAGAGCCACAGAGGACATCAAAGTGTCTATAAATCTCATTAGTGTGCTCCCAAAGTAAAACATGCAGAACGAGGAGGGGCAGCATGGGCAGGAAAAGGGTTTAATATCTCAGGGTTATTGAGTAGTTGTTAGCGGTGCTGTCTGGTTAACGAGACTCTCTTGAATACCTATGTTAAAGTTTAAGTGCCTTTGGTTGAGATATATTGTATCCTTTTAATTCTGGGTGATAGATTTTTTTTTTGCGTGTTTTGGTAGTATGAGATTGATACAGCATGTACAGTTACATTTGTACGCAGTAGTTCATGTTGTAGGATGTTAGTGAGTGTGTCTTTCTCTCTCAGGTGGAGCATCCCATCACTGAGTGTATCACAGGACTGGATCTGGTGCAGCAGATGATCCGCATCGCAAAGGGCTACCAACTCCAGTACAAACAGTCTGACATACCCATAAATGGCTGGGCCATCGAGAGCAGAGTCTATGCTGAGGTAAACCAACAATCAATACAGTGACTAAAGATCTGTGACTGGAGATTAGTCATGGGCCAATATTCAAAATGACCAAAAAATTTTTTTACATATAATCAGGAAATCTAATTTTAATATTGTGCAAAATATAGTTTTCGCAATTATGTACATTGCTCAATTGTGATTATTTTATTTTTTAAATAATGTATAATTTCATCATAAGTGAATCTTTTAAATATCCCCTCCCATTCAAATGTTAGTATAATAATAATGTTTTTAATTAGCAAAAAATACTTAAATTGATTAAAAGAGACAAAAAGACAATTTATAATGGAACAAAATATTCTATTTTAAATAAATGCAGTTTTTTTAAACTCTATCATCAAATATATACAAATAAAATGTTTCTAAAAACAAAATGTATCCGTTTCCTAAAAGAAATGTAGCAGGACAACTGTTTTGAACATTGATGATACATTTTTTTTTCTTGAGCAGCAAATCAGTATATTAGAATGATTTCTGAAGGATCATGTGACACTGACTGAAGTAATGGCTGCTGAAATTTCAGCTTTGCATCACAGGAATAAATTACATTTAAAAATAGATTTACATTTATTCAACAATTATTTGAAATTTAATAGTATTTCACAATATTACGGTTTAATTTTTCTGTACTTTTGATCAACTAAACGCTGCCTTGGTGAGCATAAAATCTTACTGATCCCAAACACTGAAACAGTAGTGTATTAGGGATGTACACAGTACACAGTTTGCAACTAGACAGGATGTTCTTTTCCTTCCTCTACAGTCAAAAATCTAGGTGTTATATTAGACAGCAACTTATCTTTTGAAAATCATGTTACATTTCCCATTTTACAAAAACAGCATTCTTCCATCTTAGAAACATTGCCAAGCTATGGAACATGTTAAGTGTTTCTGATGCAGAAAAGCTAGTTCATGCATTCATGACCTCTAGACTGGACTATTGTAATGCACTGCTAGGTGGTTGTCCTGCATCTTCAATAAACAAGCTACAGATAGTACAAAATGCTGCGGCTAGAGTCCTTACCAGGTCAAGAAAATATGATCATATTACTCCAATTTTACAGTCTCTGCACTGGCTACCTATTAAGTTTCGTATCAGTTACAAAATATTATTACTTACCTATAAGGCCCTAAATGGTTTAGCTCCTGCGTACCTAACTAGTCTTCTATCACGCTACAATCCAACCCGCTCCCTAAGGTCGCTAAAATCTGGACTCTTGATAGTACCTAGAATAGCAAAATCCACTAAAGGAGGTAGAACTTTTTCATGTTATTGGCTCCCAAACTCTGGAATAGCCTTCCTGATAACGTTCGGGGTTCAGACACACTTTCTCGGTTTAAATCTAGATTAAAGACGCATCTCTTTAGCCAAGCATTCATATAATGCATCTCATAATCTTGTACTGCAGTTATATCTGATCAAATGCACATTATTATGCATTAGCTTGGGTTGATCAAATAATTTTTGCTTGGATGGAACAACAGCTACGCTAATTATGTCTCTATTTGTTTCTCTGTTTCTGATTCTGATTATCATCCCGTGGTAACTAGGAATTACACAAGCTTCAGTCTGGATCCAACCCTTAAATGATTCGAGATGACCAAACACCTGACAAGAGATGATGCCAACCCCTCAGACAATATACAGATATATCCAAATTTTGTCATAAGTTAAATATATTAAGTCTCTGCAATATCTAAATCTATTGTAGAAACTTAATTTTCTGTAAAGCTGCTTTGCAATGATTGTTTCGTGAAAAGCGCTATACAAATAATCTTGAATTGAATTTAATGTTCATTTTAACCGTTAACCGACCGTATAGAATTTTGACCGATTATTACAATCAGTTAAACGGTTTAAAAAGTCATTTATAAAAAAAAATGTCAGAAGGCCTAATTTATCAAAATATTTTAAAAGGTTTGCTGCATGGTTTATTATTTCATTCAGAAATAGGCCTAATGCCGACGTGAAATGTTTACAAACATTATAATAAACACAAACATAGCTAGGCTATTTTAGTTCCCCTCACTCCACAACAAATTCTTTCAGTTTAACTGTATTTAGAATAGAACAAGAATTTAAAATATAAGAAGCTAGAACCTATAAACGACAAGCCAAAACAAATGAATTTAGGCTAAAACGATACTGAAACCAAAGTTGGGTCTCTCATTCTACAAAATCAAATATTTCCATATTCATGATGTATTTGAATGCCAAAATATAATTTATTATGTAGCTACTTCACTAGCGTTCCAGTATCCATGTAAAACAAAATGTTTTGCATAACATCACAGCGGTACGGTGATAATGCTTAACGGCTCAGATTTGACTACATATTTAAACTGAGCAGTGTGTTTTTTTTTCATATGTTTGACTGACTGTATTTTATTATGATAATGAACCGGCTGCATTATTCAAAGTCAAAGTCAGCTTTATTGTCAATTCTACCACATGTACCGTACATACATACAGAGAATTGAAATTGCATTACTCTCTTACTCCCTGGTGCATACAGATAACACTAAACACTAACAGTAGAACGCACAAATATACAAATAAGGACATGTAGAAAAAAAAAATATAATAATAATAAAAAAAATAGATAAGTGGCATAAGGCACATGGTAAATAGTGCAAACCAGTGAAATACACAGACAGTGCAGAATATGGATGGTGTAGTGCAAAGAGCTTATTAAGTCTATTTTATTAAAGTGACGAGAGAGCAGTCTTTATTCAGACTGTCAGAAGAGGTAGTTAAATGAGGTCAGTCCAATGCTGTACAAAGTGACTGGTGCTTGTCACAGTGTGAAGGTAGCAAAGCTTAACTGTGTGCGCGCATGTGGCGTCAGCGCAATTACTTTTTTCCTTCTAACAGGGGAAACAACTACTCCTTTTAGTGATAAAGATAATTGGAAATGTAAAAGGTTTGCTTTTATTTGTGTACATTTACAACACAAACAAATCTTTGTGCTTTTGTAAAATAGGCCTGAAGAAAAATAGGATGCTGCTGTCTGCCGTTTCCTTTTGTGCAGCACAAAAATGCATATAGGCTACTTGTAGCACAGTATTTATTTCGGTTTCTTAATTTATTAATTAAGTAAAGATATATTTCTTGTATAGGCCTATTTATTGGTTTTATATTTATATACATTTACATTTATGTATTTAGCAGACACTTTTATCCAAAGCGACTTACAGTGCATTCAGGCTATACGTTTTGTCAGTATGTGTGTTCCTTAGGAATTGAACCCACAAACTTTTGCGCTGCTAACGCATTAAACTGCATTAAATCAGCCATCCTGTTCTCTTGCTATCACCCCATATTGGTCCCATATCTGGGATTTCAGAGCATTTGTTTGGTGCAAAGGATAATCTGATGAAACCTGTTAATAACACACCCAGGTGACATTTCAGCCCAGAATAAATGAGGAAAAACTACATTGTTTTACATAAGTGATCCTAAATTAATTAAATGACTTTGTGTGGCATTATGTTCATGACCATTAAGCTTCAGCCATTTTATTCAGTTTTTGGGGTGAAATCTCATGATCTAGAAATGTTATTGACAGATTTGCCAGCATATTTGTTTATAATCTTCAGTAGGTCATGTCCTATTAAAGGATTTTTCTTTGATGATGGATTATCCTGCCATAAAATGACATTGAATGCTTTAATGTTCAGCTTTAAGATGATTTTCCTTTACATTTTGGTTTAAAAACAGATTAGGTGAGATGCATAGCATTTTCACTCCTTCAACAGATCTGCTTAATCCTGGTCTCACCTTAATCCTGGACTAACAACCTGTCTTGTGTGTGCTCAGGATTATTATAGTCAGACATTTTTATAAGCCTGAATAAGTCCTATTCAGATAATGAGAATATTGAATTCATCTATATTCAGCGAACTCACTCCAGCCCAGCGTGGGTCTTGTGTCTCGTCTCATCTAGTCTTATTGATATGTGCCGGCATGACCCAGTCTGGATTGCGGAAGTGTTTATCCCTGACAAAAAGGAGAGAAACCAAGTATAGGCCGTGTTAACCCATCTTAACTGAGCCACAGTTTGAACCCAGTTAAGACGTGAACTTTAAAGACAGACCATTGACCTCTTGTTTCCTGTGTTTTATTTGAGAAGTAATATTTCCTCTCTTTATCTCTCAGGATCCATACAAATCATTTGGTCTCCCCTCCATCGGCCGTCTGTCACAGTACCAGGAACCACATGACTTGCCCAATGTTAGTACACAGATCTGTTTGGCCAAATATTTTTTTCTGTTTTGTGTGTGTGTTGTGGAGAATGGGAACAGCCTGAATCGTAAGCAAACTACAGTAATGACACTTATTCCAAACATAACATTTTTCTCTGCCTGAAGAAAAGAAGTGTATTTGCTTCACGTGAAGTGAACCGTAATTAAAATAATTTGAGGTATGTTTGTTTCCTTTTGCTGACTAAAGTTTTAAACCTTTAAATTTGTATCTAAGACAGATATTTAAGGATATAGGTTGCAATAGTGACGGGGACACTATACTGTCAAAAAGCACCGTCCTTCGGATGCGACGTTAAACAGAGGTCCTGACTCTCTGTGGTCATTAAAAATCCCATGGCACTTCTTGTAAAGAGTAGGGGTGTAACCCCGGTGTCCTGGCCAAATTCCCTCCACTGGCCCTTGTCAATCATGGCCTCCTAATAATCCCCATCTACTTGATTGTCTCTATGACTCTCTCTCCTCTCTACCTGTACTCCACCTGTAGCTGGTGTGTGGTGAGTGCACTGGCGCCGTTGTTCTGTGGCAGCCATCGCATCATCCAAGTAGATGCTGCACACTGGTGGTGGTTCAGGAGAGACCCCCCCCCCCCCACGTGATTGTAAAGCGCTTTGGGTGTACAACAATACACAATAAAGCACTTTATAAATCCATCATTCATTCATGCATTCAAGACTGGGGCTAATTGTAACTTTATATTCTAGCAATTTTGCCATAAACCCATAAATGTGTTTGTGTGTGTGAGATTCACACATCAGTCAATAAAGGAAGAACAGGAAGACCCGTCCTCTTCAATGAAAGATGGCTGGTTTCCGGGAGCTGCTCAGGACAGGATGAGCAAAATGTTTTTATTTCAGAAACACACACACGCACAGACATACAAGGATGAGGTTTAAATGTCTAAAGAAAGCAAACATCACTGAGGATATTTACAAATTATTCTTTCATTTATAGGCAGGGCCAAAAAGATAACATTGTGTGATGTGTTCAGTGGTTATTTATAGCTTTGTGTACTGGTGATTTTTACTTTAAAGATTTTTTTTTTTGTTGAAAAATCAAATGTAGTGCAGGGAACACAAATATATTTTTAAATGATTTTATACATATTGCTAAAGTTCTTTATGCAGGCCAGTTCAAGCATGAAGATTTTGGGAATTCGATTTTTGAATGATAATTGTTATTTTGCTTTTCACTTGAAGGTTCGGGTAGACAGTGGAATTCAAGAAGGAAGTGACATCAGTATCTACTATGATCCCATGATTTCTAAGGTAATAGAATAGTAATGTAAGACCATCTTAACAGTCTCATTTCATTTAAACTGTCAGACTAGTCCACTGATTTATTATTGTTGACATTGACTAGCTGGTCACATATGGTAAGACACGTGAAGAAGCTCTGAAGAAAATGGAAGAAGCACTTGATAATTATGTCATCAGAGGTACATTGCATAAATAACTTTTAAATGACCAAATATTTCAAATGCGCAACATTTCTTTAATTTCCAGTTTTCTCATTCACACAGGTGTGACCCATAACATTCCTCTACTGAGAGAGATCATTGTTCACCCTCGGTTTGTGTCTGGTGATATCAGCACTAAGTTTCTCCCAGAGGTGTATCCTGATGGGTTCAAAGGTCACATATTAACAGCAGTAGAGCAACGGGAGCTGCTGGCTACAGCTGCGGCTCTATATGTAGCAGCACAGCTCCGATCTCAGAAGTTCCTGGGAGATCTGAGGTGAGAGACTGATGGGGCATCTGGATTACACACACCGACACCTACCGGCACTCTTGACATTTAGTTAAGTTAGTTCACATTACCGTTTCCAAGTTCTCTATGACCATTAGAGGAGTAGTTCACCGAGAAATGAAACTTTACTGAATATTTACTCGCCCTCAGGCCATCCAAGATGTAATGAGTTTGTTTGTTCTTGGGAACAGATTTGGAGAAATTTTGCATTACTACGCTTGCTGAGCAATGGATCCTCTGTTGTGAATGGGTGCCGTCAGAATGACAGTTCAGACAGCTGATAAAAATGTCACCGTAATCCAGAGGACTCCAGTCCATCAATTAATGTGTGAAGTGAAAAGCTGGGTCTTTTTAAGAAACTAATCCATCATAAAGACATTGTAACTATTCAAACTGCTACTTCTGTGCAAAATGAGTCCATAATCCATAATAATGACAACACACTGACAACAATCTTAATTTCACTGTTCGTGTTGTTTTTATGAAATGTTTTTGGTTTTCTACAATGTTTCAGAGGTTTTTGTTTTATAAATTCTGCTGCTGAAAATAGGTAACTTATGCTAGTTCACGTAAATTATGTTTTGGTGATGCTGTGAGTATAACTAATGGTAGTTTTAACTTCTAAACAAACAGCAATGTTTTGCACCATATGGCATCATTTTTCAGCAAACGTGTTTATCACACTAGTTACATTGTAGCTGTATAGTCAAGCAATTATTGCAAATGAAAAACATCTTGTTTGCTTGTTGTTGTTTTTTTCGGTTTGAATTTTTGAAGGAAACAATATATAACAAAAATATAAATCGATTTTTCTGTCAGAAATGGTAAAAAAGACCAGTTTTGTGTTGGAAAATGTGAGAAAGGTGTCAGAAGTGCCAGCAGACAAAATCCTTATTGTTTAACCTTTCGTAATCTAAATCTAGAATAATCTAACAGGATCTTTTTCTTCATCCAGCGCTTTCAGACACGGTTCCAAACATCTGCAGCAGTCCAGTATCTCACTGTGTTTGTAAAAGAAAGCTCATGCTTCAGGGGCACCATGTTCCAAGTTTCTCCTTATATTTCCGTGTAAAGCCAGGCATTAACACAGTATACCAGGTTAAATACAAGGTTCAGATAATAACTTCCTAATGTACAAACAAACAGGAAATGCGCTTGGCAGTAATCTGCTTACAATTGAAACTCAGCAGGCAAGCATACAGCACTGTGAATAAACATTTAGTGCATTAAACTATCAAACTACTTTCAAAGTATGACCACAAAACAGAAGTTGTATTTAATGTAACAGACTTTTAATTGTGACTTAATTGGTTGTCAATGTACCCCTCGAACTCGGCCAGTGAAACATTCATACTGTAATTATTCTTAATCTGAAAAAGGCAACCAATTTACACTTGAAAAAAAGATGCAGAGACCATCTGTCTAAACATCTCTCCAGCTTCCCCCTCCACTGTCTCTTTCTTTTCTCTTTTTTTATGCGTTCCAAAAGTTATTGGTGGGGGTGGGCTTTCTCTTTGTAGTGAATGCAGCCCACCACAGTGGAAAAACACTGCATTCCTCCTAATACATTTACTTTAGGTCTCCTAGCTGTCAGTCAAACAGCCGGTAACCAGGTGGCTTGTGTGTGTGCGGGTTGGGGTTTAATACATCTGTGGAGAAAATAAACTTTATAGCTAAAAATGGTTACAGAGAGATTTGTGATTGACTTAAATAGAGAAAAAGACTGTATTTGAAGCACCCATAATGACTAATGATAAACATTCTGTGTTTGTGTGGGTTCCAGGGTGTCCATTGTTCCTGCAGAGAGCAGACAGTGGGAGTTGTGTGTGGAACTTGATAAAGGTGTTCACATGCTGGGTGTGTCTCGGTCTGGAAACAACTATACAGTGAGTGAAATTGTTCAAAATATTACATCTCTTGTCACATCCCAGTAGGAGCTAGTGCAAGACTTAATACATTAGCTCATGTGAGTTCTGGCATGTAGTGTGTCCCAATCCTGTTCCTTCTCTCTCTCTTCAATAATTTCCTGTCAAAGCCTAACAATAATAAAATAATTGTCATGTCCCATTTACATCATTATCCTAAACTAGGGATCAAGCTTTGATAGCTTAGCCAGGTTCCACACATTAAGTACACCATCTGGAACTAATCTTACCTTACAAAAAATCAAATTTAGATGTGTAAAGTTTTTTTTTTTTTGTGTTTTATTTATTATTTTATTTTTTTACCTTTGCTTTTTGTTTCTATCCCTTCTCCAAACCACTTGTCCTGTGTAGGGTCATGGGAGATTCAGGAACCTGTCCCAGTGTCTCCGACACTAGGCAAGCCAATATTGAATGGCCAGTATTTTATATTTTATCTAATTTAATTACATTTAGTTTGGAGTTAGTTTAAGCTTTATTTTATTTGTCAAGACATTTTTTGTGACTCAGGTGGTTGACTTTTTTGTGATTCCAATAAGCAAAGATGTCAGATTTTACACAATTTCAACAAATATTGTCCTCATTAAGTCATAACTCAACCTGCTTATCGAGTTGATTTCTGTGAGAAGGTATGTTCTCTGCTTCTGTTATAGTACTCCCAGTGAGCTCTTTTGCTCCCTCGCTAACACTCATGTTCTTTGTGGTTGGTATTTGTGTTGAAATCAATCCCTTGAATCTTAAGTCTAAATCACTTTAGGATCTGTGTGTCTTCTTCTTCTGTTACTGAAAGACCCTCACAGAGCGGCCGCTCTCACACTTTCCCTTAGACGTCACTCACTAACTGTGTGTTTAGACACCTGTGTCCCTTCAGTCAGGGATAAAAGGAGCCTCGGGGGTTCAGGGGCCTCACCTGATCTCTGTGGACCCCTCTCTCTCTTTCTCTTACAGCTGAGGGCTGGATGTGTGTTTCTCTCCCAGAACGGCACATCAAACTGGACCCCCTGCTCCAGAGAGGGCCCTGGAGGTTCCAGTGTCCCAGCATGCTTTGGGAATGTAACTGATTATTCAGAACTGTTGTTTAGACAAGTGTTTGAGGGCTGAGGGTAATCAGTTTGACCAGAGACACTGGTTTAAAGAAAAGACTAACATGAAACCCCCCACCTCCCCTTGCAGGCATCAGGTGGATTTGGGTGCAGAAACTACTGACTGACCTTACATGAGTTCAGAAACTTACATTTGATTTCTTTGTCTCACTGTTTCTTTCACACAGATCAGTTCAGGCTTTGTCCTCTCTCTTCCTAACTCTATTATAACATGGACTTTTGTTGTCCTCCGTCTAACTCCTACCGTGTGTGTTTGTTGGTTTAGGTGGAGATAGATGGAGAGAAGGTTGAAGTGTCTGGAGAATGGAACTTGGCCTCAGCATTGCTGCCCATCACCATCAACGGCAAACACAGGACTCTCCAGGTTTACAAACATGCATATGCATATATAGGGAATAGTTGACTCTGGTCCGTTATTGAAAAGTTATGATGAATTATTTATAAGTAATGCACCCGAGGTGGTAATATTTACACCACAGATGCAAATGCGTTTTTGCAACTGTCCAATCATTCCAGCTGTCCAGATGCCACATAAGGGCCAGGGTGGTTCTGGCCCACCCAGATTGCAGATCAGTCCACTCAATCAATCAAAGCTGCCTAAATATACTAGTGGTGTGGAAATAAAATGCAAATTAACCACATCTGTTGTGTATATAATTTGGAAAGTGTATTTTTATAAATACAATTGTTTTAGTTTTTTTTGCTGATCCGCACACAAGATTTGCGAATGCTGTTTAATGAACGCAGTGTGCAGAATGATTATTGGGTTATCGCAAAGATTGCTGTTAAATTTCAAGTTTTTATTACTTTACTGCCAAGTGAATGAAGGTAAACAAGCACTCTGTTGCACTTGTATGTAGCACTGGTAGTAAATCGATTCGTCCCAAATGCTGCTCCTTCTGTCATATTTAGCTTTAGAAAGTTTGATTCTAGAGAATTTTTATTTTTTTTCTAAACAGACTTCTGTCTTATAGCTGTGTCTTTGTCGCTGCAAGTCGCCAGCGGCTGGCGATGAGGCTGCTAGTGGGCGTTCTCACTACTGGTTGCCTTGACAGCGAATCAGGCTTCTTGCCGCTAAATACAAACATTTTGGAGGCAAAAGACTAAATATAATATGAATATAAATTAAATCTGTACATACAAACAAAAATGAATGAGAAACAGAGGCCTACCTTTTTTCCATTGCATATGTTTATCTACGCCTGAGAGGAGAACGATCACATGAGCTCAACCGTCTTCTTTCCTATTGGCTGTCGCTCCCAAAATTAGCTCTTCATTTGCATAAAGTTGAAGGATTCTGAACTTTGTTGTGTCGCTGGACACGCCCCATTCCAGTCGCCAACGGTCGCTATTGCTCGCTGTCGCCAGAATTCGCCAGCTCTCCATTGAAATGAATGGGATCGTGTTGCTTTGTCGCTGCGTGTCGCTTGTAGTGTGAACGAGGCTTTATGTAGTAAAGTCTGATTCATTCTACATAATTAGTTTGACCCCATGTAGCCTTGGAAAACCTGATTCATTCTGGTGAATGGGTTTGTTCGAATGGTTCTTGTAAATGTTCAAAAAGTTTGAGCATTTCGAGTCCCAATTTAGGATTTCATGCCTTTTTTATAAATTATTGTCTTCAAATATTAAGTTTTTATATTTGTATTTTATTTTTTACATTTAAAGTTACTATAAATGTATCTTTTTGACTTTGATGTTCTAACCCTAATTGGGATTGTTAATTTATTATATACCCATTATATTGCTGAATAGACAAAAACAAACATCTATCAACTTGGAGATTATTTGTCCTTTCCACTGATCCAGAGTCAATAATTCAACCTATTATGCATTTCTTTAGAGTATTTGATTCTGATTGGTCAACTGTATTAAGTTATTTATTTGTCTCTGAATGCAGTGCCTTTTGAGGACAGCGGCTGGAGAAATCACCCTGCAGTATCTGGGCACTTCAGTAAGTCTACAAGCACCTCATGTGTGTCAGTGATTCTTAGCTCGTTTTACTTCAAAACCCAGATTATAGAGATGAAGTGTTGACTTGCACAGTAGCAGAATGTGTCATATTAATCTTTCTAGTCTCAGATGATTCCGTTTGTTATCTGTCTGTTGTTTCCTCAAGTTTTGTTTGTGTGATTTATTCAGTAGCTGCTCTTTTAACCATACAATAATGACTGATGTCACACCGAGGTTGAAAATCATAATGAAACGTATAGTTTTAATCGTTCTGATTCAGTGGGAATAGTGAGGTCCACACCACAACTATAATAATTCAGATTTTTTTATTATTATTTCATAATACATTTAATTTGTAATAATACGTGTTAATTAATGATAAAGTGTTCATTTTTGGCCCTGGTTATAGTTATTATTTTTATTGTGAACGTGACTTAAGACTATATGTTTGTGTTCATAAGCACTCTGCTGTTTTTTTCAGTGCACCTCATGCTGGGTGATATATGTTATATAATGTCGCTCACAGGGCCGTGTATCCTGTCTTTACCCTCGACTTGATCTGCCAAACACGCAAACACACAGACTCTCACACTCAGTGTGGTCAAAGCAATGCACAGGTGTCTCAACCCAACTACAAATCAACTCAAGCCGTCCCGTCTTTATTTACTCAAAGCCACCTAAACAATCAGCATCAACGTTTCACCAGCTTAAACAAACAAACAGGGTTAAAAACACAGTAACTCTGTAAAAGAAGAGGAAATGCTGGCTTCCAGGCTGCACGTGCGTGTGTTTCATGGGGGTCTCTGCTTCAAAGATCTTCTGAGGTGTTTTTATTTTTCAAAGTTTCCCCGGGGGTAACGGCTATTATGGGATGCCTTCCGTTCATTCTGTGTTGACAGGTCAGTGGGGCTGTGGTCGTCAGCGCTTGTCTGTTTCTCCATCAGGTCCAGCAGAAACCAGAGTTTAATAGTTTTCAGAGTTTCCTCCTGTCAGAAAAGTAATATAGATGGTTCTTCTCAGGAATGCCGCTCAGAAATGCTGTGAGACCATTAGTAGAGCACCTCATGCCGCTAACCGCCTTCCCTAACCTATTTCATGCTGAATAAAACATTGTTAGTGACTCCCAGAATCAGTACCACACCTTTAACCTTATTATAAATAATCAAAACTTAATCTTTATCTTATAGGCTGCATCCCAAATTAGCATATTGTCCATCCTAAATGGCATGCGAGATTAGTATTAGTGTGTCCCAAATCACGGTGCATTGAAAATTGTTAATGGTGCAAGGATGGTATAATGTTTCTGGTAGATTTTTTTGACGTGTGCATATTTGCATGCTCTATGGGCTAATGTCGCCCACAACCCCTTGCTCTAGAATGGAGCATGATTTTTCGATTTACATTTCTTCAGTGTGTGTAGTAGAAAGCCTCCATGTGACAGCTGTGCATTCTGGTAGTTGATTTATTAAATATTCAGGTGCAGTTTCATTCTATGTTTTCTGCCGCACTTTTCATTGGTGTGATTGGCTTGTAGGACACTTTATGAACCTTGCAGATAAACACTTAAACTGCAACTCATCTGTCCTTAATAATAGCCAGCTGTAATTTGTCAGTAGCAGAGATTCTTCAGTTTTGCAGATTGTATTTGGAATAGTACGTAGGAATAGCCTAGTCTCCCAAAACAGCAATAGAGAATGAACTGATGGATTTCTAAAAAATGCTGCTTTTTATAAATCAAAATTTGATTCGCAAGTGTACAAAGAACTTCAGTTCACTCAGTGCTTTAGCAGTTAAAAAAGACACTGTCTCACGGTCTCCACATCATTATGCAGCGCAACTATGTTCAACTGTGCTGATAATAAGAATGTGTCTCAAGTACAGTACAGAATGATTTCTTAAGGATTATATAACGGTATTTTGTTAACTGAAATAATTAATGCTGTAAATGGGGCTTTGCCATCACAGATTAGATCTGCCATATCCAAAGATACTGCTGTTTAAAATTCATGTTTCAGAATTTTACTCAAATTGTTATACTGATAATATGTCATATGCTTGGGATGGGAACAGTAAAATAAAATATTCAGCAAGGTTGCATTTAATTGGTCAAAAGTGGCAGAGATTTTAAATAAATGCTAAATGAAAACTGATCATGAAAAAAATGAAAGAAAGAAAAAAAACTTTGTTTTATGGATACTACAAAAATATGAAGCAGCACAACTGTTTTCAACATTCATAATAGGAAATGTTTCTTGAGCAGCAAATCGGCACATTAGAATGATTTCTGAAGGATCATGTGACACTGAAGACTGGAGTAATGATGCTGACAATTCAGCCCTGCGTGGCAGGAATAAAATACATTTTATATTATATGTGACCCTGGATCACAAAAGCAGTCATAAGTGTCACTTTTTTTTATTGAGATTTATACATCATCTGAAAGCTGAATAAATAAGTTTGCATTGATGTATGGTTTGTTAGGATATATATATAACAATATTTGAACAAGATTGAAAAACTGGATTCTGAGGGTGCAAAAAAATATATAATATTGAGAAAATTGGATTTAAAGTTGTCCAAATTAAGTTGTTAGCAATGCATATTACTAATCAAAAGTGTTCCTGTGGCTCGGTGGTAGAGCATTGCGTTAGCAGCATAAAGGTTGTGGGTTCAATTCCCAGGGAACACACATACTGATTAACAATGTATAGCCTGTAAGTCGCTTTGGATAAAAGCATCTGCTAAATGCATAAATGTTAATGTAACATGATCTTTACTTAATATCCTAATGATTTTTGGCATTAAAGAAAAATCTATAATTTGGACATACAATGTGTATTGTTGGCTATTGCTACAAATATACATGTGCTACTTATGACTGGTTTTGTGGCCCAGGGTCACACATATTACATTAGAAAACAGTTATTTATAATAAATAATTATATTTTACACCATATGTCTTTACTGTATTTTTGATCAAATAGATGCAGCCTTGTTGAGCATGGAGAATAATTTATATATATATATAAAAAAAAATATATATATATAACTGACCCCTAATTTTAATGTCGTTATTTGGTGATATAATTTGTAAATATAATGGAAAAATAGTTGAAGTAATTCCAGTCTTTGTCTTTATACATTTTAAATTCAAGTGCCCAAATATGTTGTGGTACTTCTCCTAAGCACATGCTGGCAGCCACTAAATATTTCAGTTGTGACTTCACCTTGTTGCTCGGAGATTTAGTGATTTGACCCCGGTCACAGAACCATCACCCTTCATTACCCCGTGTGACCTGACTTTAGCACAATGATGTAATGCTTCCTTGGTTGAATTCCTGGAAAGCAGACATATTCCCTTCAGAGAGCTACCCAGTGATTAATGAGTGAGAAACCTTTTCCTTTCTGCTAAATATAGCTCAGAAATGACATCACTAATGTACAGGGGGGTCTTCACAATGACACGCTGGTTAGGAAGTGCCACTGAGGGTGAGAAACTTGTAGGGTTTGTTTACACTTGTAGTTTGGTTCTCAATTCAGTCCCTAAATTGATCTATTTAGTCCTGGTTCGCTTAGTGTTCACTCTCTCATTTTTATCACAGAATCTAAAGATATACAACAAAAGGCACAAGGATATGGCCACAGCTTGAATGGACCGCTTTAATGAGGTATATTTTGCGGCAGAGCTGAACGTCCAAAACAATGCCGTGTCCTAGGCTAAATGTGTAAAGGAGTCAAAACAGTGCCAGAAATGGTCAGAATTGCTGCACACATGGAGATCCGCTGCAAGGAGACACCGATTCTGATGCCTGTGCTGAACTGTAAGGTGATGAGCTCATATTAGAACTATGAGTTCCAATGTTGAGAAGAAAATGTTTTTTGTTTGTTTACACTGCCGTTCAAAATTTGGTATTAGTAGTGTTTTTAATGTTTTTTTTAAAGAAGTTTATTATGCTCATCAAGGCTGTATCTATTTGATAAAAAATTCATAAGTAAACTGTAATTTTGTGAATTTTAATTGTAATTCAAAATGTTTTCTTTTTTAATATACAATTTATTCCTGTGAAGCAAAGCTTTGTCACATGACCACCTCAGAACTCATTAATATGCTGATTTATAAACAATGTTGGAAAAGGTTGTGCTGCTTAATATTTCTGGGGACCTATGATACTTTTTTCAGGATTCTTTGATAAATAAGTAAAAAAGAACAGTGTTTATTCTAAATAGAAATTTTGTTACAATATACACTATTCAGTACATTTTTTTTTAAAGAAATTAATACTCCTCAAGGATGTTAAATGGATAAAAAAGTGATGATAGTAAAGACTTATATTGTTAGAAAAGATTTATATTTTTTAATAAATTCTGTTCTTAACTTTTTATTCATCAAATAATCAAAGAAAACAATATCACAGGTTCCAAAAAACATATTACGCAGCAAAACAGTTTCAACAATGATAATAAATCTGAATATTCGAATGATTTCTGAAGGATCATGCGACAATGAAGACTGGAGTAATGCGTAGCAGAAATAGATTTTATATTTCAAAGTATCATTCAAGTATTAAAATAGGAAACCAATATTAGAAATTGAAAATATATTTTATTTCACAATATTACTGTATTTTTTTCTTCTGTATTTTTGATCAAATAAATGCAGCCTTGATGAGCATAAGAGTAAATATTACAAATCTTACAGATCCCACCTTTTGGACCAAATCGTACTAATCCCACCCCGGGAAGTCGTGGCCTAATGGTTAGAGGGTCGGACTCGTAATCCAAATGTTGCGAGTTTGAGACTCAGGTCCGGCAGGAATTGTCGGTGGGGGGAGTGAATGACCAGCGCTCTCTCTTCACCCTCAATACCACGACGAGGTGCCCTTGAGCAAGGCACCGAACCCTCAACTGCTCCCCGGGCGCCGCAGCATAAATGGCTGCCCACTGCTCCGGGTGTGTGTTCACGTGTGTGTGTGTGTTCACTGCTGTGTGTACAGCTTGGATGGGTTAAATGCAGAGCACAAATTCAGAGTATGGGTCACCATACTTTGTCGTATGTCTTGTCACTTGTCACTTTTGAACGGCAGTGTATATGTCTTTGGTCCACGTTGCAAATATGAGTGTCATTCTTGTTTGGTGCACACCAAGCTTCGGATAACAGCATAAGGATAGACCAAGGTTCCCCAAATCTTTCCCTGGAGGGCCAATCTGCTGCAGAGTTTAGCTCCAACCCTGATCAAACTCATCTACCTGTGATTTTCTAATAATCTTGAAGACTCTGATTAGCATTCTCAGGTGTGTTTGATTAGGGTTTGAGCTAAACTCTGCAGATTTGAGGATGCCTGTGATAGACCGTCAGAACATTGAAACATGTTTTCAGACATTTTTTTTATTTATAATTTATGAAGCTTTTTGTAAGTGTTTGAGTTCTGTAATTGATGCTGTGAAAATGGCCCTGGAGGTGTGACCCCCAATGTACTCAAATAACCATATTACAACCCTCTCATCCCTCTATCCTGTAGTGTCAGTGCCCTGTTCTTTATGTGACTGTATTAATTAGCTCTTCATTTGCTCTGCAGGCTGTTATGAGCTAATGGCTCTCCATTAGTGTCTGTATGGAGAGCAGGGGGTGAATGCTCTTGGCATACTGCTGCTACTGTGAGAGGGAGAGAGAGTTTGTGTGTGTTTGCGTTGGTGATCATTAAATTGACAAAACTGCTTTTTATTCATTGAGCAGTGCGGAGGGCCAGGCTTCACTCGTCTGTTAATTGAATTAGACTGGGTACTGACAGAGCCTTTCATCTGTCTGAGACACACAGAGAAAAATCAACCGTTAGCTGCCCAGCATGTGACTGGATACAGTTTTAGGCTGCCATCTAAAGGTGAACATGGGAAGCTCTGAAGAATATCACGAGGTTTTGCATGAGTAAAATGCAATCTCAAACCATTTCTTAGCAATTTGTTGTGAGCTGTGACAGGACAGGGAACTGGCTAAACGTACTATAATAAAATGAAATGTTGGTGTTCAGAAGTTTGGAGTCAGAAAGATTAAATTTTTTTAAGAAATGTAATACTTTTATTCAGCAAATACACATCAAATGATCAAATATCAAAAAAGTATTTTAAATAAAACTGCTTTTCTTTTGAAATTTATATTCATCAATGAATCCTAAAAAAAAGTTCTTACAAACCCAAACTTGTAAAAGTTGGTTGGTAGTTTCTTGTAAAACTGCATTCAGAAGACACTACTCATTTTGAACGGCCATCAATGAAAAGATGCAGTTACAGGATCTAACAATGGGGCCTAATGGGGTCATCATAACCAAATAGACCATCACACTTTGTCTGATATATACTACACACAAAAAATGATGAGAACTGGTGAAAACCAGCAGTTTCAAACACGATGGCTGATGAGTCTGGAAATAAGTCCTGTTTTAGAAGATGAATTACTCTTGTGGATTTACCTAAATGTATGAGTTTTTAAGGTAGTTAAAGCATTAAGATTAAATATACATGGGTACAATGCATGGGTACGTTCTGCAGCATTTGCAAGTATCTGAAAGCCCTGCAAGCAAGTCATTTTCTATAATTTTCTTGGATGCACATTCTTTCAAAGCTTCTGCGATATTATTTAAATGAGCACACAGGGCTGTTATTAAATTATCATTGATTTTGGTCTGAATAAGTTATAATGTGCACTAGACATTATACTGTAAAAAAATGGGTGAAATGTGTTTGTGTGTGGGTTTGATGGTAGTCTTTTGGAGCGTCTGTCATTCGTTTGGTTGTTTGTATCATCATAGTGTTCTTTATCTGTCTGTGTAACCATTTCTCTGTTTCATGTGTTCAGTTTAAGCTGCGTGTGCTGAGTAAACTGGCAGCATCTCTCAGTAAGCACATGCCAGAGAAGGTTCCAGAAGACACCAGTAGTCTCCTCCGCTCTCCCATGCCAGGATCTGTGGTGGCTGTGTCCGTTAAACCAGGAGATAATGTAAGTCACACCCTGGAAATACTGCAAATGCACTGCACAAATTAGTAGAACAATTTTTATCCCCAATTCCCAGTTTAACATATGGATTCACATTTAATTTGGTTTGTTACATCACTTGTTCACCAATGGATCATCTGCAGTGAATGGGTACCACCAGAATGAGAGTACAAAACAGCTGATAAAAACTTCACAAAAAGGAATACGCACATCCATCACAATAATAATAAGTAATGCACAGCACTCCAGTCCATCAATTAACATCTTGTGAAGTGAAAAACTGTGCGTTTGTAAGAAACAAACTCATCATTTTGATGTTTTAACTGTAAATCGTTATTTCCTGCTAATTTTAACCAAAAAACAATTACATGATATAGCTTTAAATTATGGGTTGTTTTTAAATGCTCGGTTCACCCAAAAATGAAAATTCTGTCAATAATTACTCACCCTCATGTCGTTTCAAACCTTCAGACCTTTGATCATCTTCATTAATTGGAACACAAATTAAGATATTTTGATTAAATCTGAGAGCGTTCTGACACTGAATAGACAGCAACGCAACTGACACGTTTAAGGCCCAGAAAGGTAGTAAGGACATCATTAAAACAGTCCATGTGACATCAGTGGTTCAAGCTTAATTTTCTGAAGCTACGAGAAGACGTTTTGTGCAAAGACATTGCTGAAAGTCGTTTTTTTTATTTTCTTTGCGCACAAAAAGTCTTCTCGAAGCTTCATAAAATTAAAGTTGAACCTTTCTGGGCCTTGTCAGTTGTGTTGCTGTCTATGCATGGAAAGAAAGCTCTCGGATTTCATCAAAATATCTTAATGAAGATGAATGAATGGAACGACATGAGGGTGAGTAATTAATGTCAGAATTTTTTTTTTTTTGGGTGAACTATCCCTTGAATAATTTGGGCATTTCCAACAAGCCGTCCTTGTGCAGTTGCTTGAGTCGTTACGTGCTACCATTGTATTAAATTCACCCAACCAGGTGTTCATTAAATTAAGAAAGAAAGTCAAACAGATTTGAAATAGTTTAAATGAGGACAGAATTTTTCTGTTTCGAATGAACTATTGCTTTAATTAACGTGATTTGCATTAGGATGACATCATTTGTAAAGCTGACAGTGCACTTCGGTATGACAAAATGTCTGTGTGTGTGCATGCGCGTGTGTGTGTGTGCTGTCAGCTTGATTTGAATGTGTCCTGACTCAGTTTGTTAATGACTTATATATAATGCACAGACCGACTGGCTCCGGCTAATACATCTCAGCCTTTCCAGTAAAACATCTCATTCACTCAGCAATGTCACAAACACAAGAGCACTGCAATGAAGAGCTCTCACACTGATTAGTCACACACACACACACACACACACACACACACTCAGCAGTGACGTTCACACCACCTGATTTCAGCACTTCTGTATAGATGAGACAGAAATGAGTTCTTGTGGATGGAGGGAAACAGCAATTCCTCAGCGCTCGCTTATTTCCATAATCCATTTCCCTAATGGAGAGTTTGATAGATATAAACAGAGGTTTCTTTTATTGATTTTGCTCTCACGTTAGAGTGAGCTTTGTGCATTTGTTAACTGTTATGACTCTTCTAATGCATGCACCTTTATGAACTGATATTACAATATTCCCCTGCTCTTTGTGCTGATTCGTTTTATGTACTAGACCTGCACGAGTCTATGAAATGAATACATTTATGGAGGGAAGATGCTCTGTGAGTCATGTGTTTCAAGAAGTTATTAGAAAGTACTCATTGTGGAATAGCTGTTGAGGTTTATTCATTCATTGGTGTTCTGAAGGTTTCAGAGGGACAGGAGATCTGTGTGATTGAAGCCATGAAGATGCAGAACAGCATGACCGCAGCAAAGACAGCCAAGGTGAACTCCCTCACACACATACATAAGCTGATACATAATCCTCCTCACTACTCTGTGCATCATAAATCGATATGACATAAAGAACACATAGCTACATTACAATACCCAACACCATGAAAGAGAGAGAGCAGGAGAGACAGCGAGGTCCATTATCCACACTTGTATTCTGACCAGACCACTTAGCTATTGTAAAAAGTCTCCCTCCTTGTAAGACGACTAAAACCAGATTATGGTTTATGGTTCGTGGGATATTTTAATGTACTTCATAATCATGTCAGGGTTGTTATATATAACTAAAACTAAAACCATAAAAAACTTTTTATCTAAAACATTTTTACATGTAAATTTGTTCAGCTAGTTGCCAAGATATTTCTCATTTTGACTTAGTGATGTATTTGATGTACTAATATAACTAAAACTAATTATAAATATAAATTAAAAATCTATAAAAAAACTATGTAGACATTTAAAAAAAACTATAAAAATAACATAAATGACTAAAACTGTAGTAAAAATGTGAAATATAACATAAAAAATATTAATGAAAACTCTAAAGGTCTTTGCACAGAGTCTGAATTTCTCATCCAAATTTCCGCAAGTTAAAAAATAAATACGACCTCATGTTGTCAATCGTGTTTACACACTGCCTCCGAAACTTTCGTCCCATATAAAAATTTGGATCAGGTTCTGCATTTTTGCATCCATAGCAAGCATTTTGTTTGGAAAGGATAGGAAAGGAAATTTCGGATTCAGTGTGCAAAGACCTTAATAGTATCTCAGTGATACTAAAATAATGCAGCTTCATGCATCATTGTATTTTTCTTAAAATAGTTCTCAAGGTTTGTAGTAGTTTGTAGAATCGCTAAAGCATTAACATAGGTTGTATCCAAAAAGTCTTACATTACTTTAAAATTACCCTAAGGGCCAAAAGACTTCCCCTAATTGAAGAATTAGCCTTATGTATTTGTATAGGACGATCTGTCACAGATGAGTGATATTTCTCATGTGATTATACTAAGCAGTGCTTGCTTGCTTAATATGGAAGCATTAGTGTTTTTCTGGAAAACTTCCTGTGTCCAGTGTGTTTGACTAACATTACTGACTTTAACACAAATAACTTGAACAGATGCAGAAATGTTGGACTTTCCTAATATAATGTGTGTTAATATCCAGGTGAAGAGTGTGCACTGTAAAGCTGGAGATACAGTCGGAGAGGGAGATCTACTGGTGGAACTGGAGTAGCAGATCATCTGCAGGTTCTGAGAAGATCATCAGTCGCTGTGGATGAGTAATCGAAGACACTAGTAGAGTAGATGGAACATTCCTCCATTTGTTATTTTTCCCCCTCGTGGTTTTACTCTCTTTTTTACATTATGACTATAATGTATCCATCTCCCTGGGATCTAGCTGGACTCCAGTGAGGGAAATATCAAAACACTTACACTCTCTTGTGCCTTGGCCCTCGGTTGGAGGTGTTTTCATTTCACATGGAACAAACCACAATTTAACAGCAGCAGCAGTGAATGAGTTTGAACGCATTTTCAAATGCAGTCAATGAAAGCTGTTGACACTCCCTCTCTCTCTCTCTCTTTACTCTCTGTGTAGATTTAGCATTGTTTAGAGGAAGTGCTGGGAATGTTTGTATTGCTGCAACTCAATGTTAATTATAAGGTTATATTATGCAATGATTTTTCTGCTCCATGATTATTAAAACATAATATAGGCCTATTCACTCTTCATCCAAAATCACCAATCCCACACTCATCTATTTGTTTCCATAGAACTTGTAATTTCTATCATCAAATGCATTAAACTCAATTTGTGATTATTTTCTGTACTTGGGTCTTAAGTGCACTGTTCAAAGACTTCATTTGCTTGGGCTTTAATTGCTCAGTCTTTTCCACTCTTTCTAAAATTGTGAAATCCGGAGGACCATTAACAGAAGGAGAAGGCAGATATGATTACTCAGAAACTAACAGACAGCTGTGGTCAGGCTTGGAGGAGGCACTGATGCTGTTTCCTGTTTTTTAGCACCGAGACACTTCGATCCACTTTCTGTCTGTACTTGTTTTGAGAAAAAAAAGTGTTATAATAAAAATGGGATTAATGTAAACATTCCAAGTGCTCTTGATTGCTTGAAGCCCTAGGCTTGGGAAGGAAACGCATGAAATGCATCACTGAAATGAATTAATTGATTTAATGCTGTGTGGCAGCAGCTATTTCCAGATGAGAAACAGACGCATACAACAGTTAAACTAGTTTGATTTGTCTTCTTTTTTTAATGTAGTAATCTTTTTCTCTCACAAATTTAACAAATGTAAACAGAAGTCAGTTGACCAAGAATTTGCCTCAAATTGGGCCACTTTTTTGTAGTTTGGAAAATGTTTGATTACTGCAAGTTGTCTCCACTGTAACGTGGTTTCCTGTTATTGTTGTACAAGACTGTCAAAACCAGAGAGGATTGATTTCGCTAAAAAAACGTACTGCCTGTGAGTGTAAACACAATAGTTTGCTGCTTCAATACCACATTCGGTTTGTTAGGAAACAGATTTAGACTTGCTTATTCTCGCAAGTAACATTAATAATAGGATTTTATCTGAAAATACAACATGTAGTAATCGTAAAATTAGTGTGATGTTGCGTGTTTTCAAAACAAACACGTTCGTTCTTCACTCTGAGCTGTTTGAGTCCAGCAGTGGCTGTCGGTGTAGAAACTGGATTGCATTGTTATGGTTGTGCTTCAGAACGGTCGCAGCTCTGACTGTGGCCTTGAGCTGACGATAAACTCATTACACACACGCACACAAACTCGGAGACCCCACCCCACTGACCTTTGACCTTTCTCAGTTGCTTACATTTGAAACTTTATGGTCAAAACCTTTCTTGTGAGAGAAACTGCTTCCTTGTTTTATTCAATACTGTAAAAAATAGAAAAACTGACGCCTTAAACCCGGACAGCACTGCACTTGGTCTTCAGGTAACACTGTTTAATTCTCCTCAGGGAATCCTTTCTTGTAAATACGTTGCATGCAGAGATTCAACCGTAAACTAGTCCTCATGGAGAAGGCCTCACACTGTAGTGACTCTCATGACCAGTTCGCGGTTGCCGTTGCTGGTCTGTCCGCGTGGTTCCTGGGGCCTCAGGTGGTGGCTGAGGAGATGAAGGATGTTGTAAGCACAGTGGTGGTCTGGCAGCGAGAGCTGCCCATTGCTGGGCTCAGACGAGTCCTGCGGCTCTGTCGTGGCACCTGCTGCCAACGGGACGTAGTTTGTAGTGGGGGTTATGGTACCCGCTGCAGCCATGAGGGAGGAGGTGGAGGCTTCACCTTCCGTGCCGGTCGGCCCCAGCCGGTGTGTCAGCGGCAGAGAGAAGGTCCGAAATGTGGTCTTCTGATGCTCCTCATTGTCTTTGACCTTGTCGTAGTTTAAGACTTTCCACTGCTGATTGACAGCCTGCCAGCGGTTAAAGATGCGAAATACGGAGGGTCCTTCGTGGACGATCAGAGCTAAAAGAGAAGGAAAGATGGATTTGCTAAGTGAGGGATAATGTACAGTCAGGCAGTGCCATGAACAAATGGTCCGCCTAGGAAGCAATTCCATTTGCTGAAAGACTTTTTAATGGGTACTAGAAGGAAATAAATACTTTTATTCAGCAAGGGTGCGTTTGATCAGAAGTGACAGTAAAGATATTCAAATAAGTGCTGTTCATTGAACTATCTCTTCGTGCTGAAAAAAGTGTAACAGTTTCCACAAAAATATGAAGCAGCACAGTTTTCAACATTGATCATTATAAGAAATATATATATATTTTTTTTTGCAGTAAGTCAGCATATTATAATTATTTCTGAATTTATTTCTGAATGATCATATGAGTAAAAGCTGCTGAGAATTCAGCTTTGCATCACCAAAATGAATTACATTTTACTTACAGTATACTCACTGTATCTTTGATCAAACAACTGCAGCCTTGGTGAACAGAATAAACTTTTTCAAAAACATTAAAATGATCTTATTAAAATCACAGTTTGGACAGTATGTCCAATGTCTTTAAATTACATGCTTAAATCTTACACTTAGAAAAAAAAATGGCAGTGTATACGATCACCCAAGTACTCTGAATAATGTATTTATTTATTTGATGCCCTGATAAAAAAGATGGCAGTCATTGAGTAAATTTTCTTTAAAATTAAGAGTCACATGATGTGATGCGAGTGACATGAAAATAGGGCTGGTTTCAGATGTCTGGATAACCGGAAATAGCACATAACTTAATGGGAAGATTGACCTATCAGAATCATGCATTCCACAGAGCCGTGCAATAACTAGTAGCTAGTTACTCTAATACTAATACACATGAGCTTCACAGATAAAACCTCACAATACATGGAGTTCTACTTTGTTCTATTTAAAAACACTGAAAGTGAGTACTTGTGGTTTTACTCAATTACATTTCCCAGGCTAAATAATTATACCTTTTACTCCTCACAATTAATTTAGCTTTCCAAAGTGCATATTTCACAGTTGACATTTTACAAGCCAACTGAATTAACATTAGGTAATACTTAATCACATGCGTATTTAAAATAACTTTTTCAGCAAACGTCAAATTTTTTTCTGTATTTAATTACTTTTGGCATTTCATAACCTCTTGAATCCAGTGTAATAACACTATTAGCAAACGTGGCGTGTCTTGAGGCTACAAGGTTAATACAGACATTTTCCCCACACTTACAGAAAACCGTTTACTTTAGCATTTTAATTGCAACATTTAAAATCTCAGTGACCTCATGGATCATGAAAATGTGCAGTGCACAGTGAAGAACAGGTGTTTTGGGAAGAGTTAAAGTGTTGTCAGTGTGATTTTATGTACTTTTACACCTCCGGCTTGGTTTAACTCGCACCATTATTTGTCTCTTCAGAGGTCCAAATAAAAAGACAACAGTGATCTGCATTAATATTTTATGTGATTCTGGGTTCCCCTCTGAATGTCTGCAAGAACTCTACTCTTCTTTGTGCCAGACTATTTTTTCCCTCTTTCGATTTTCACTCTCTGAGCTCTGATGACAGTGAAGCTCCCTTTTTTGTTGTTTCACGTACCAGCTCTCTGCGAATGTTAGATTACGAAGGCTTGTTTCTAGTGGAGTTGAAAGCGATCTCGAATGGCTGTGAAAGGCTAGTGCCCTCCCCAGAGCCCTGAGGTTCTCCTTTCTCTCTAGCTGCTCCAGAATCAATGAGACAGACCACTAACTGACGTTATCGCTGTACACTGCAGACCACTAAAAAAAGCAGTGTGTGAGAAGGTAATAACCCACCGTTTTCAATTGACTTTTCTACAAGGGCAAAAGGCAAAGCCCTAGCGTTGAGCAAAACTATACATGCTGGAAATGCAGTGAATATGTATCAACGTTCATATCACATCAGTTATTTTTTGGGTTAAATTTGGGTAAAATGGAGTTGATGCTGTAGTGGTTGCTATTATTAGCTTTATTGGAACAGATAATTGAAGTTTCAGTAGAAAGGACAGAATTAATGTATCCACAGTGCAGTGGCATTTATATGCAGAAAATGTGTACGAGTTGAAATTAGGTTGTGGAGGAGTTTATTAGCGTTTCAGTATCATGAAGATGCCTATTGCTGCTGCAACCTGATTTTCCAGACTCTCTTTCTCTCGGTCGCTCTTCCCCAGTTGGACCGCACATCCTCTCATTACAAGGAGAGAATGTGAGATGTGTATTGATTTAACACACACACACACACACACACACACACACACACTCATTTTCCTTGAGCTGAGAGGATAGCTGAAGGAAATTCTCAGGGCAAAGCTTGAGTTTTTATCAGCAGTTTATTTTGCTGTAGTGTGGGATCTCAACCAGTCCCACAGAGGATGGGAACAGGACTCGGCTGTGAAAAGCCACTTTGCCACCTGTCTCTTCTCTTAGCTTCACTCTCAATTTTGTTTTCGTTCTCCTTCTTTTTTTGTCCCCATAGGGCTATCCTTTAAGATAAATCTATTTTATGGCAGATGATTTTATACCAATGACTATATATAGGCACACAAATCTGTCATATTTCAATATTAAACCGAAAGCTGTATGAGCAATATTGAAACCAATATTGAAACAAACCACTATTGGGTGATAAATGATAAATTGCAGACTTGTAATGAAACTCCTTTAAACTAGTGATCGACCGATATTGATTTTTTTTATAACCGATACCGATTATTTGTACGTTTATGTACCCGATAACCGATATGCAGAACGGATATTTATTTACTGTTATAAAGTAAATAAATAACAGAGTGAAGTAAGTCCATTCTTCGCTTTGGTTTTTCCTCCTTTCAGTCATCTTAACAACAACAAACAATGATTGAAAATGAACATTTTCATGTAAAATGTTATCTTCAAATTACAACAATAAAAACATTTTATTTATAAAAAGCATCATCAGCAACACTGATATTAACAATAAGCAAAAGAATGTCTAACGTTTTTAAATGGAGAAAATAAAGGACAGGAGTCATATCAACTTCATTTTAAACTACAGTTTTAGTAGGTTTATAAGCTATTGAATAGGCTAAAGAGTGAATAATAATTCACTGGATAATGTTAATTCAATTAATAACATTCTCTGGAATATTGAAATAAGCTATAACAAACAAAACATCGTATTTTATTGCATTTCTTAACTGGCATGTTTTATCAGAATTATTAAAATGTTTTTGTCATTCTAGATTAGGAAATAACTGCTGACAGCGCGGTTTATCTATTTACACAACTATACTCAAACTGCGATCGCTTGCGGAGATAATAAATAATTAATTTCGATAGAGATGTATTTATTTAGATGTTTATTGGCGAAATAATGGTTCTATAGTAAATGTTAATATAATTTAGTGTGTTTCAAACAAGTGAATCTTGTTAAAAGTTACATGCGGTGGCCGTGCTGGAGCTTTTCCTGAGTGAACAGTGTCCACTGCTCCAAGTGTGTGTGTGTGTCCACTGCTCCAGGTGTGTGTGCTTGGATGGGTCAAATGCAGAGAACACATTTCACAGCTGGTTATACTCTGTATAATTGTGTATGTGACTAATAAAAAAAAAAAAAAAAAAATATCGGTTATCGTTTTTTTCAAAACCGATATCCGATTATGGTAAAATGCTTAAATATCGGTAAAAATATCAGTAAACCGATATCTCGGTTGATCTCTACTTTAAACGCTTTATTAATAATTTATTTATTTATTGCATTCAGGCCCATAGCCAGCTATGAATGTTTCATGTTCAAAAATAAAATTAGTTCTCTGAATGACTAATTTGCTGTTTAAAACTCCTCTTATGAATGTCATTCATATGGGCAAAATCGGTGCCTTTTCCACTTGGAAAATGGAAAAATAAAATAAGCTTAATATTTTTTTTAAATATGAAATTAAGACACCTTAAAATGACAAGAAATAGTATTGTGCCATCTAAAGCTATGTAATTTATAACTTTATGACTGGTTTTCTATCTCAGGTTTTGGTATTTTTGTCAACTCTGTTACTGGCACAGAGTCACTAGGTACTATAGTTTAATTAGAACTCATATGCCACTGAATGATATATGCATTAGCTCAATAATATACTGAGGGTGACCTTTAAAATGTTCCAATTTTACGCAGAAAAATCTTTAAAAACAGGGTCAAATCTAATCAATGTCATCCCTGTTACCCACATGTCAAAACCGGTTACTCTAAAAAGTAACAGGCTGACAGTAATGGGTTTGACTATTGCAAACATTTTTTTAATTGCTAGCTAATTGTTAAATGTAATAGTTTAAATTTACTTTTAAAAATGCTAACAGGGAGAGCCAATCTCTCCCCTCAGAGAAACATCAAAAATAGAACTTTAAAGTGAGAGAAACATTTTGTTTTTAAGTGTAGGAATCCTGGTTGAGAGATGATAAACTCCTAGAAATGATGTCACTTGAATGTTCATTTATTTTACAAGTTTTTTTTGATTAAGATAACATGAAATGGGGACACCAATAAAATAATTTATATTTTATAGAAAAAATGCATACTTATGGCAAAAAACATTGGTTAACAATGAGACTATATTAAGAACAATATGAAAATGTGATTTTTATATAATTTTACATTTTGCAAATTAAAAGTCTGAAAAAGTACAATCATAGTGAGGGACAGGCCAAAAACTTTACCCATACCAGCATAAATGCTATTTAAATTATTTAAAATAATATTTAATTAACTTTTTTAATGTAATATTTATGAAAGCATAACATAGTTTTGTATGTTTTTAAACTGCACATTTATTAGTTGTTATATTAAATCTATGTTTGATTGTTTCTTAGGGAAGAAAAAGGCACCGATTTCATGAAATGACCCATGTATAATTCAGTTTAGACAGTTAGCAGGAATGTTTAGCATCTGTTGTATGAAAATGATCGCTGGGAGATGCTGACAGAGGGAACAAGTCTTTAGGGACTCTTTAGGGGGGGCGTGCATGGGTGCAGTTGCCAGATCCAGCTATTATAAGTGTTATTGGGATTGTCTTTTCCACTTAAAGGAATACTCCACTTGCAAAATGAAAATTTCCTGATAATTTACTCACCCCCATTTCATTCAAGATGTTCATGTCTTTCTTTCTTCAGTTGCAAAGAAATTAAGTTTTTTGAGGAAAACATTCCAGGATCTAATGGGCTTAAGTGGTGCTCAACGGATTAAGGTTAAAAATGCAGTTTCAGTGCATCTTCAAAGGGCTCTTAAAGGTCCCAGCCAGGGAATAAAGGTCTTATCTGGTGAAATGATTGGATATTTTAGATTTTTTCTTTACCATTTATTTACTTTTTAACCTCGTCTTGTCTAGCTCTGCGATGCGCATGCGTACTCTGCGCACTCCGGTTCGAAACAGTTTGTGTATGTCGAAAAACTCCCATCTCATTTTCTCCTCCAACTTCAACATCGTCCAACTTCGCTGCAGAAGAACCCGACCCAGTGTTTACACAGTGAGCATGCAAAGAAGGTCAAATGCCCTTTACCAAAAAATGTAAATCAGCGAGGAAGATTTTGTGCACAGAGTGCGCACCGCAGAGCTAGACAAGATGAGCTTTTGCGGTTGTAGCAAAAACAGTAGAATTTAACACTAGTACACAGATATGTAGAACAAGTAGGTTACAGAATGAAATAAAATAGCTTCCTCAAACACTAGCCATGAATAAGTCTATGCTATGTCATACAGCATAGTTACATTTTCAAAAACATCCATAAGAGTACTAGACAAAGTTATCTTTTAAAGCAATGATTATGATTGAAAACTATAACAGTGCAGTATATGTATTGTTGCATGATTAATAAACAACTGATAAATTATCCACTCCTAACATATAGTAATGTATTAACTAATTTTGATGCAATAAATATGGTATAAGTGTTCATCCCTCCAAAACAGAGAAAACATTTTTTACAAACATCTACATCTATGTATTTTTTAAAGTGTTAAGTTGTATTTGTAGGGGTTATCATTGCCAATTCAACTCTTTAACTATTATTAGTATTACCCCCTTTGGATCCCCCCTTGGACACTCTCCTTAAAAAATACTTAAAAAGAATATTCCCAATGTTGTTGATGTTGGCATAGTTCAGTTAAAAGAGGACAGATGGATAGATAGATAACACTTTAATCTCTGTAGCTTGTACTTTGCTCTGTGGCACTTCTCTTGGAACTGCCAGCTTAAGATGTATTATTTGTTATAATATTATTTGTCATATTGTATTACAGCAACACAATTTTCATTTTTCAAAATATGGAAATATGCTGTATAAAAAAATACTTAAAAAAAGATGATAGTTCAGTTTATTGGTAACTAAAAGCATCAGCAATTTTCCAAAATACTGTATAAACACACTTTGGATAAAAGCATACATTGATACAAAAGCATACCTTGTGATACATTGCTCGTAATATTCTTAGAGGACCTGATGCCCCCTTTCTGTCAGGAGGGGAAATAATAAAAGGCTAATGCTATTCCCAGTGATAGTGTTTTCAATGAAACGATCGCCTTTAGGCATTATCTCCATTCTCTCCACCTAATCAGACAGAATGGACTCTGTTTCCTCTCCCTCCCAGTCTGGCTGCTTATTGAGACAGAGCGATACATCACGGTGAGAAACTCTTGAGGAGTTCTGCCATTGATCTACAGCACACGCATGCACAAACGGATGAGCCACTAAAACAATCCCGACATCACTATTGTTCAGCTCTGTCCCATTCACACTCTCTCTTTTTTTCTTGCAGTAACGATTACCCAAGATAGCTCTGAGAAAACCCTCATTATTCCCTCTGAGACACTAGAGAGAGGAAACAGCCATTCCACTTCAGGTTCTACAGCTTTGTGATGCCCATTTATACTGCAGGTACTAGGCGGCAGATATTTTACATTGCAGCTGTCATTTGTGGATGGCGACAATTGTTGACGCTCTTGCTATAATTTCCATTTGACTTTGTCTGATCTGTGTGCTGTCTAAACCTCGTACATCACACTGAGGTTCTAGTGCCAAGTGCTTTGTCCAATACCTGTGCAGTTATTCAGATGGTTACTTTCATACAGCAGCAGGATACAGTTGTCATTGGTGAGTATAGTTGTTCATATGCATTTTTGCTTTGAGACATACTTAAGTGTCACATTAGCATAGTTTCAGCAAGGTTTTGCAAGTCAAAATGTCAATTTTCTACTGTCAATAGATTTTTGAGCCAAGCAGCTTTCTTTTGGTCACTGCAGCAAATTTGACAGACCAACAAAGCCCGATAGAAAATCTGCGTGTGCATCTTTAGCTCTTACACAAAATTCCAGATTGGATTGATTGCTATTGAAATGATTGGATTTTGTTGACAAAAGATGCCCGAACAGCGGTAAATGTGACCTTTAATGAATTAACATACTTGGGGGCTTTTTTTAAATGTTGGTTCAGATCAACTCAATAACAGTGTGACGTTCATCAATCTGCAATGAGTTCGGTTCAACTATAAGCAGTTCTACAAAAGGCAGCAATGCAATTATTCTGTTCAAGTCAGTTAATTGTTGATTTAGATCAGTGCAATATCAGTGGTTCAAGCGTAAGTTTCTGAAGCTACAATTATTTTTTTTCAACATTTTTTCTCTTGTGTCAATCTTATCTAGTCACTGAGGATCTATTCTGAGGGCTTGTCTCATCGGCGTACAATATGCTGATATGAATGTAATAATTGTAATTCTTGGAAGTGAAGCGCTGAATGATATATTTTGTCAAATTTTGCGTCCATGTTTGGAACATTTGCACTACATTCACAGCAGATAGACACAAGTGCTGTTTGGTGTTGACACTTTGCAAACAAAACCCAAAGGCTCAAAAACCTGTAGCGCAAAAGTGAGTCAAGTAACACTATTTATTTTGACACAAACATACTGTTTTGTTCTGATCCAAAAACAGTGTGAACAGAATTAATTTTGGCCGAAGTCTGGTTTGGACTTTGGTCAAGCATTGGACATGATCCTGTTCATATATTGCTTACATAAGCAGTTTGAAAGTGTGAATGTTCTGAATGTATACGAATGAATAGCTAATGTTGAGGGCCTTTTCTGTTCTTGCAATAGCTGTAAATACGGCCTCTAACAGTGATAATAAATATCAAAAACAGTGACTTCCATAAAGCTGGAAAGTCTCATTACAGTTAACATGACGTTATTTGATCCAAAGCTCAACAGAGACAAAAATCCATCCATTATCCGACAGTGGCTTCAAATTCTTGAGTGTAGAGCAAAGCATTCAGGAGGGACCCAGGCCACAAAACTGATAAAGGCTTCGATGGAAGACAGTTACTGGAATAACTCATACCCCACAGGAATATGTGAAATACACACATCAAGTGTGTGAGCAGTGTAGACTGGTTATACTGTAGCACTGTATGATGTGATAATTTGTTTTACACTGTGATTCCATTTACCCAGCACAGCTTAACAAAAATATAACATTCAGGTGTGAGCAAAGAAAATGTAAAGTCCATTTGTCTATAACACAAATTTGTTACTCTCGTTTATAACTTAACATACTTGGCTCTCTAAAATGTGCCTGACTGCCATATTCTGCTGCTGTGTGAGTTCCCTAGTTACTGGCATCTCTCATGTCATTGACCTACAAAAACCTTCAGAATAATTGCAGTAAATTGGTGTTTTGAGTTATCAGGGAGACAGAGCGAAATGGTTGGACAAAAGAGAACAGAAAAAGAACAAAGTGGATTTTTTTTGGCTGCAGTTATCCAGCATTGCTTGTGGTCATTTACTTTAATGGTGAAATCCAGTTATTTCAATAGTAATTTATGCAATTAAAATGTTCACTCACAATTGACCTATCAGTAAGCCCCTCCCCTCGAACGCAGACTAGCCAATGGCAGTCGAGTATCAGTTGCACGGGGAGCAGAACTCGGACATCTTTAGGTTTCAGCGCCATAGAGAAATATATAGTATATTAAAAATATCTTCATTTGTGTTCCAAAGATGGAGAAAAATCTAATTGGCTTGGAATGACACAAAGGTGAGTAAATGATGACAGAATTTTCATTTTTTGAGTGAAATAACCCACAATTAACTTCAGATTTCTGTTTTTCTCCCACACAGTTTTTATATTTGTTGTTGTCTAATACTTCAGGAAAGCATTAGCGAACTGTTTTTGAGAAGTGATGCTCTAGTTTTTGCTGCGGCATTCCCCCCCTCCCTTCTTCCCTGAAAGTGCTTTTGTTACAGCAATGCAAATCTAAGCTGTTCAGCTGATGCTTAATTGAAACACAATTTTATCATTTAATTAGGCGCACATTTCCTCTGAGAGACAAAAGACAGATACAATGTGTGTGCGTGTGTTATTTACTGCCTTAATTGTATCCAGGTCATGAGGGAGCAGTGTGCGTTTTCTCATATAGCGATCACTCCTTAAGCTGGCCTGATTAGACTCTCTCATTGTCTTGCCTTTCCTCAAGAGATCAACCTCAGCATATCCTTCCCTGTAAGCATTTGGACCAGTGCCAACGTATTACATACCACAGAACGTCCTAAACATTTGGTCTGTCCACTTCCAAATTACATATCACAATCATTATAACTTTCTCAGAAATGTTTGAACTGCAAACAAGGTGAATTTCGATCAAAAGTGCATCCATCTGAAGGGCAAAGCACTTGAAATGAGGGGCCATTACTATATCATATGTATCAACCCTTATTTTAAATGGAAATATCCCTTTCAGCTGTTAAGATTGTTGTGGAAAATACATCTTTGCATCAAATTTTTGGCTCTGTGCAACTCTAATTCTTCTGGTAGTCTATGGGTACATGAGAATAATTGAGCATTTTAAAATCCATGGTAAAATCATGTAAATGGCAGACAAACTAAATATTTCCTTGAAGGCATGATTGTCTGTAAACTGTAATAGCCTTCTCAAGAGCCCTTTGTGAAGTAATTCACTTGAAGGTTTGTTCCAAACGAGAGTGAGCAAGTAATGAAAGTACCATTTAGAGCAGAGAGCAACAGTGCTGGTGCTGGAAGTAAAAAATCCATTCATTTTCTCAATAGAAAAATAGATTTTTCTACATAAAGCTTTCAAGATAGACTGACTATTAATACATGGTATATGCTTCTGTTAAGCCCTAACTCATAAGTTTTGTTTTTTTTACTTCAATAATAAAAAACAAAACAAAAAATCCAGGTCAAGCACTACACTGCTAATAAATCCTAAAGAAAGAATTCAGCCAATCGGAGAACTACAACGAACAAATCAGATGCTGTTTAATATTTTTTGTATTCTTTGATGAACGGAAAGCTCAAAAGATATAGATGTATGTCATCTTTAATCAAATTGATGCATCTTTGCTAAATAAAAGTATTGATTCCTTTGTAAAAATATGACGTGTATCATACATATTTTATTTTATTTTTTTATATAACATTTCCGGTTTTACATTTTATTTTTGTATGCATATCAATTGTTTATTATTATTTTCCAAAATGCTAACTAGATACTGTTTGCTGAATTAACCAATGTGACTACTGTGTACTGATGTAGAAAATTGAATTAAGGTACCCAAATTTAAGTTAGTATTGCTAGTGTTGTTTCTAGGCTTTATATTCTGTCATTAAATCTAAGATGGTTTTAAAATGGCATACATTTTATGGATTTGTATATATTCATGTTGTGACAGCCAGTGCATTGTGACCAATTTGAACCGGAAGTTGCTTTGAATCACATCTATTTAGGAATCAATTTCAAGTTCTCAATCTTTCAGTCTTTCCCTTGCTAGACATTTTATTCAGATACTGTTTATAGAAAAAGCTTGATATTAAGTGAAATGCAGCAATTCCTCATGGCTCCCTGTGGCTTGCCTGAAAAAACAATCTTCTCAGTTCTGCTTGTACATTTGTGTTTTAAAAGGAAAGTGGACTTGTAATTCAACATGTCTTATTCACTTTCAGCTGGTCCCAACATATGTTGGTTGACCAGGGAGGGCACCATGTACTCAAAGTAGTTTTTTCTCTCCCTTCAGACATTGTCTGACACTCTCAAACCGGTAAACAAGCAAACATAAAAACACAGCGTTGGTTTTGCTGAGCCAGGTGGCTGCAGTTATTGAGAATCCAATGACCTACCGATGCACACCAGGTCCATGAAGCCGTACATGGCGTAACAGATCTGGAAAAGCAGGTCCTGCCGTTGCCACTTGGCCGATGGGCTGAGGGAGGACCAGACCAGCCAAGAGATACTGGCTATCAGGAACAAGGAACCCAGAACAGCTGCAGCTATCTGTACTTTCTCTATCACCGTCAAAGAGATGGCCTGCCACTGGAGATACAAACAAAATGTGAAATAATAGATAATACAGTATCAGTACCACATTTCAGCACACATGAAAAACAAGACATTGCAAAATATTTATACATTAAAAAAGTAATATAAGTGACTAATCAGTCAGAATTATAGAGAATGATACTATGAAAAGTTTCAAAAGTTTGGGCTCAGTAATTTTTTTTTTTTAATATTTCAGCAAGGATGCATTAAGTTGATCAAAAGTGACAGTAAAGACAATGTTATAAAATATTTATATTTCCAATAAATGCTGTTAGTTTGAACCTTATATTCATCAAATAATCCTGGAAAAACAATGTATCCTTGTTTACACAAAAATATAAAGCAACTGTTTTCAGCATTGCTAAAAAAAAATGTTTCTTGAGCAGCAAATCAGCACATTAGATTGATTTCTAAAGGACACTGAAGACTGAGTTATGATGCTGACAATTCAGCTTTGCATCACAGGAATAAATTACATTTTACAATATATTACAACAGAAAATAGATCCTTTTTTATACTTTGATCAAATAAATGCAGTCTTGGTGAGCAGAAAAGAATTCTTTCAAAACCATTTAAAGAAAATCTTATCAAACCCAAACCTTTAAACAGCATTGACTGATTGATTGATTGATTGATTGATTTTATTAGCACTGTGGAAGATCTTTTATGTAAAAAATGAATGCAATTACATAAGTACATAAAAAATATCAGTATTCAAAACACTGTTCTTGCCTTACTACAGTCTTACAAAAAATATTTATATTTTGAGCAATTAGGGCGGTTTTTATACTTCGTGTTTACATCATGTCCATAATCAAAAAATGGTCTGGATACTTGCTCACAATACGTATTTTTCATACATATGCCATGTAGATATTATTCTAGCTGTCGCTGGATCTTGGTTGACAGATAGATAGAATGACAGATCTAATCATAAGCAATTCAGCCAGAGAAAAAGCACAACAAAACTATTTGTAATACACAAATTGGTTTCAACCACATATGGCAATATAGAGGCCAAAGTTCTGTGGTGCACCTTTAAAAAAAAATAAAACATTGCCTATTTATCATCTGAAAATCAGATCAAAAGAAACTAAAATCAGTAAAAGAGCAGAAGCTTTGAACCCAGAGAAGTATATACAGTATGATAAGATAAACAGATGGGTGGTAAGATCATGGTGCTGAATGACTACCATATACATCTCTGCATCATGGTAACCCAAGATGCACTACATGGCCAAAGTTTGTGAACATCGTTTTCTGATTCAGTCAAGCATAGTCATGTAATATCCCAAAAAATGGGAGATACTATTTTCTTTCCCAACATAACAGTGCTCTCTGCACAAAGCAGGATGCATGAGGAGAATATATACTGACTCTAGTGTAGAAGAACTTGGCTGGACTTCACAAAACGCCAACCTGAAATTCACAGAACACCTTTGGGATGACTGTGAGTCAGGCCCTATTGTACAAAATCAGTGTCTGGCCTCACTGATGCTCTGGTGTCTGAACGAGAGCAATGTTCCCTGCAGCCGTGTTCCACCGTCTAGCCTTGCCAGAAGGAGTGGAAGAGAGGACTGATGACTTATTAATGCCCCTGCTTTTGAAACGAATTGCAGGGTTTTACTCAACATACACATGTGGGTGTCATGTTCAGGTGTCCACAAATTTTTGGCCATGCAGTGTACTTCAAAGAATACTAATGGTGGACTGTAGGGACCCCAAATAGTTAGAAGATTCCGATGCTTCGATAGGAGGAGCCTGATTCGACTACCAATCTCACAGTCGAATATTTACAGAGGTGTTATGATCATGCCATTTTGGCTATATTGGGGTGCTCAAATGTCAGATTTCACATAGGACTAACAGTTTTCTCCCAATAAGTTAATATACAGCCAATTAAGATAATAATGTAAATAAGAATCTGAAAACAAAGTCTGAAAACAAAGGTGATTATCTCTTCAGCGTGCCGCGCGAGCAGGACAAACAACAATGCAGAATATTAATAACTATGACTGGGACTGCCATATACATAACATTATCATGAGAACACTTGTTAGAGTTTAGTTGCGTCCACAAAAGGAGTTAATTCAGAGCCACGCATACACGGTCAGAATCAGAATTAGCTTTATTGACAGGTATGTTTACACATACGAGGAACTTTTTATAGTGACAGGAGCTCCACAGTGAGACAGAATGGCAGGACAGGACACAGATAATAAAAAATAAAATAATGCACAAATATACAAAAGACAATGAGCACAACACAATTACAAAATTGTAGTATGTTGTGTTGTGCAGAGTATATCTGCAATATATATATATATATTTAATTATCTGTGACATTCATGTGCACGGGCAATTTGTGCAGATAGTCAGAATCAGCGTAAATAGCTTTATTGCTATCAGGTATCTCCTGTTTACACGCATCTACGAGGAACTTTTTATATACATAAGGTTATAATGAGAGCAGTATTGTAAACATTTTGTGAATTCTTAGGGTTTCGCTGACTTTAATGTTAAATATTTTTTACTCAAAACATGAAATTATTTTTGTATCTGCGAGGCGTACGTTACACATTTTCCCTGTGTGTTAAACAATATGATTTGTATAAATAACGAAAATTCTTACTCGACTATGAAAATCCTTATTTGGGGACACCCCTAGTGAACAGAAAAGAAACATGTAAACTGTTCAAATTTCTATTACGTTTAATTTTTTTTTACTGACAATCTATTTCATATATGGAAATGTAACGTATGTACATACAATATTTCACATTTGCAGAAAAATATAGAAAAACTTTTTTTTGAAGTAAAGGATTTGATACCTGCTAGGAACCTGATTGGGGAACAAATCGTTCTTCAGATGCAATTCTCAATTATCTGATTCATAAATCACATTTAATGATTAATTTGTGAATTTGACTTATCCGATTGCAGCAGTTCACAACTCACTGGTTCAATGATCTGGGCTGATCAAGCCTCAAATCACTGAATTGGTCTTGTCTGACTCAAAATGAGTCAAAATATGATCCTCAGAGCTCAAGTGTTCAGACTTATAAAAATTCTTAATAATGACAGACCAAGCTCTAAATCTATCCTATCTGTGTAACTGGTGCATTAGACCCCTCTCTCTTAGTAGGATAATCTAAAACAATAAATAATAAGGAACTCTTAGATTTGTGCTTTTACTTTTAACACATACTTTTGCACTTTTTGTACTAAATCCACATAAGCCCAGGCAGAGTTACCTGTAGAGGGTTCTTGGTGCTGATAGCGATGACCTGGTATTTGTAGTAGCAGAGTTCACAGCTCCAGGATCCTCTCTCACTAATCCACTTAATAAGACAGGGCTCATGAGTGCAGCGAACAGAACCACTACAGCGACACGGGCTCAGCATCTCTCCCTGCAAGACACAACACATGCTTACATTACCAGAAGCTAATCTTCCCCCGAAATAATCCCAAAACCACTGTACATAAACACCCGGCTCAATGATAAATACGATAAGATACAATAACTTACAATCTGAATAAATGTGAGCGTATGAATACTTGTTTCCACCACGGGATTAAAACAGAAAGTTAATTGCGACTTTAATGTCAATTTTTTTTTTTAAAGATTAAAATAGTGAGAAATAAACTTGCAATTCTGAGAAAAAAGTCAGATTTCCAAGATATAAACTCAGAATTCAGACTTTTTCTTACAACATTTTTTCTCTAAATTCTGAATTTACATATTGCAATTTAGAAAAATTTCATTTCATATCACTTAAAGATATGGAAAGCTTTTTTCCACCACATAATAAAAAATAAAAAGGGAATTGCGACTTTTCATCTCACAGTTCCTTTTCTTCTCAAAATTGCATGCTTCGTTCTCATAATTCTGACTTCATGTCTTGCATTTCTGACTTTTTGTGAGGAAAAAAATTTGAATTGTAAGTTAAAAAGTCGCAATTTTCAATTTCTCCTTTTTTTATAAATGAAAGATTCTATATCTTTAAGTCAGGATGAAATGAAAATTGTATAAATGCTGATCTTTGATCTTGTGCATATGATTTGTGCATATGTTTCCTTTTAGTTTCTTTATTTCTTTATTTTTGACCTCATATTTTTTAATGGTGACGTATACAGGACTCGTCATTTAAAATCATTTAAACCCCGCCCCTGTGTTCATCTCAAAATCCAACCCCCCGATGTTCAGAACCAAATCCCCACCCTACATTTTTTTTTTTTCAAAAATCCATTACACTTGGTTGTATATCACAGTACGGAAGAAAAGATCTGTTGCTACTTCCATTTCATCACGAATTTCAGCCGCGGTCACATTTACAAAATAAAGTCTTTTTTAAAGGAAATCCACACCATTGGGAGTTAAAAAAAGTCCCCCTTGCAGATTCTGCTTGTGTTTAAGTTTGTCAATTCACTTGAGTTGGCCAACAGAAAGCTGCTTGGCTTGAAAGCGACTTCTGTGCAAGTTGCGTATTATATACATCTACACTACTGAAAAATTTACTTTCTTTAATCGCTATTTAAAAATTGTATTTAAAATACTTATAAAGGTATGTTTTTTACAACTTATTTTATTTTACAATTATAATGAATTATAAATTCATAAATATTACATTTTTGGAGAATAGTGACATTTCACAACCTAAGCTAACCTTGCCTTGTCACAACACAAAAGATCAAATTATCTGATTTGAAGTTTTTCAAATAATAAGCAGTGAAGCAGTTCCAACATCTTCATTATTATGGCAGGACAGTGTTGTATCATCCTAACATTTTTGACATTATGCCCCCAAAAATATCAAAATTAATTTTAATTAAGACTTCGTAAGACATTTTATGTATGAATTGCATTATTAATGTATTTTTAAATAAATGAATAGATCCAGTCCAAAACATGAGCATCACATCATTGACCCATCCATTAGTTGTACAAATTATTAATGAGGACCACTTAAGAGTTACTTGGGACAAGCCCCAGTGACCTTCACAAAAACTGTACCCACGGGACATTCATTTGGGAAAGATGGTTTAACAGTGTTGCATGTCTTGTTAAAAAAGAAACGTGTCCATTTTGACTTCAATAGATAATAAAACTCCAGAATCCCTTTTCAGCAGCAAAGAGACATCATTTGATTGATTACTGCTTTGCAGTTCATCTGAATCATGCATAAACCGAGACAACAAACCCACTGAAATCACACGTCCTACTGCAGGCTTAAACATTTCAAGTGCTGCATGTCAAAATATCTTCACAGAAGCCTCACAGCAGTATTTACGATGTTTCAAAACAGCACACGTTTCAAACGTGCCTCTAGTGAGATTTGTGTGGGTGACAAATAGTTGCTTAATCCAGCCTGTTTATTTTGAGCTCATTAAACCAGTGCAAAGTATATCTATACATCCGTCCGGTGCTGTTTACACAAGATCGAACATTCGTCATAGCAAATTCCATTGCTTCGTAAACAGAAACCAGACACAATGACGGCATCTATAATTTGGCCTTACAAACCCATACACACCATAATGAGGGATGATCAGATAAAAGCATCTGTTTGGTCTCTGGCAACAGTGAGCTGGGACTTGCTCACTGACTGGAGCTGCGTCAAACCGATCCCTATGGCACTGGTAGAAATTACCTTCCTGTGCTGATCAGATTCACTGTGCCGTCTTTTTTAGATCACTTCAGTTTAGCACCTAGATAAGGGGTACTGAATTTCCATCAGCATAAAGTATGAATTATTTACCCACAGTATTCTCAGAAGGAGATATTTAGGGAGAGATCAGGATGGCAACTCAAATTCCCTTCAAGTTATGCATAAGAAAACGCAGATCACTACTTTGCCCTGGAGCTCTGAGGAGCGGCGCTAATGAGCATAGTTTCCAGCAGTCGGCTTGATGTCCCTCACTGAACTGACACACTCGTTTAGTTCTACATGCGCAGGGTTATGTCCAACTCTTTACCATGACGCTCAGTGACAAACTGCTGCAAACACAGTCCCGATCTGGCTCACATTCAAGCAGCTCCAAAACTTTTGTCCGTCATAAAAACATTCGGATCAGGTTCGATTTTCTGCGTTTTCGCATCTGTATCATGCATTTTAATAGGAAAGCATGACGAATACAAAAGAAAAACGGAAAAACGCATGCAAAAATTTGGGAATCAGTGTGCAATGACCTTAAGTGGGAAAGTAAATCTTATAAAAAATATTTGTCTCTTCCTTACATAAGTGTGTTGTATGGTTTTTGAACATGTAAAATAAGTGTAAAATTTAAATCACTTTGTTTTTGTTTTGTGTCAACTATGCCACTGCAAAACTTTTGTCATAGACTAACTAAAAATGTTAATGTATAGCTTTTCTAAGTGAGTATGGCACTAGTAATTGCAATGCTAAGGTCATGGGTTCAACTTCCATATACAAATAAACTGATAAAATGTAACTTGTATTCACTGTAAGTGACTTAGGACCAGTTTGACTAAACAGGCAAATTAGCGCGATAGCGAAATTCCAAAATAGCGCCATTGGGCCTGGACATTTTTGCTGGTTATTTACTGACAATGCGCAACTTAAAGAACACAGACGCAACATCTAATTTCCATAAAGACCAACACAATCTTCCATGCGCAGCGCAAATTAGCGTAAGGATATGTTCGGATTCAGATAATGTGTTCTTCTGGCATTCCAAATAAATTAATACTGTACGTGTGGAAAAATTATCTTCTCTGTTCGCTGCGGTACCTCCTCCTAGCATCATTTCAAGCGTTAAATAGTTTAAGGCAAGCTTTGTTGGGCATTAAATAATGGCAGAAATACCAGTAATTTGACAAGTGCAAACATCAATAAATCACATTGTGTGATTCATTTTAATACTCTCCTCTCATAAATTTTGTGTCTGAAAGGGAAACACCTACAAATGCATATTCAATAAGGTCAGGTACAAAAATAACTGTGTCCATGCCTTTTCAGCGCTAATTCTTCACTGTGTGTCTTTAGTAATTCCTGACAGTACTATTTTAACGCCAAACGACGGTTTGTGCTGGCTGTTAGTAAATCTGCCCTTAAATGCATCAGCGAATGCTGGTGTCTTCTGAGGTTGAATTTTGGATTCATAATTAAATTTAAGATCTAGGTAGGGATACATGATCCCACTTCTGTGTGTGTATGTGCTCTCCGGAGGTCGCATTTTTTGGCTGCATACGTCATCAAGGCTGCCTCATTTGAGAAAAGTAACAATTATATTCCAAGTAAGAAAGGAATAAGAATAATTTACACCTCACAAGGAATAACAGTCAGTTTTATAATGGATACTTTTTCTGAAATGATGCGTCCTCAATGACATATGCAGCACACAGATGAGACAGCTATTATTTTCAAGAAAACAAAACTTGTTATAGCTCTACAGTTTCACTTGTAAGGTGCAGAAACACCTAGCAGAAAGTCAATCATTTTTTTATGGCTCTCAAATTGATTTTGATGAAATTTCTGTGCTGCTCGATACATAAGAGAACTCAGCAGTGAGTTCAACAGCACACTGAGGTCATCAATTAGCAATCTGTGGTCCAGATCCAGACTGGAGTGAGCGTGTTCTGGCACCAGTTCAGATACACTAGTTTTCTTAAATACATTTAGGCCTACATATTTGATTGCATCTCATCCAATCAAATGTGTTTATGCAAATGATTAAGCTGTAGATAAATACTGAGATGAGATGAGACAGAAGTTTGCCAGCTCCTGTGAACAAGGACAAAGTGTCATTCAAAAAAAGAAGAGAAACTGAGGATGAGAATTTAACCATCAACGAAGAATGAACAGAAGAGTTTGCTTTTATTGTCCCTGATTAAAGAGTAAAACTTGTCTCATTTGTTCTAATTTGTTCAATTAATTTATTGTTAAGTGATAAGATGTGTGTTTGTAGGAAACAAATCAATAATTTTGTCGAGGAAGGGTTATTATGGATTATGGACTGGTATTTTAGTCAGCAGCAATGGTTTGAAGTTAAAATCATCTTAATGATGGATTTGTTTCTTACAAACATTGAGCTTTTCCCTTCACAAATTATGTAGTCGTGTGGATTACTCGCAAATTACTGTGAAGTTTTCATTACCTGTTTGGACTCTCATTCTGGCGGCACCCATTCACTGCAATAGATCCATTGGTGAGATGTAATGCTAAATTTCCATGAATAAACAAACTCATCTACATCTTAGATGGCCTGAGGGTGAGTATTTTCAGTAAATGTTCTTTTTTGGGGTGAACTGTTCCTTTAACAAGTTACAATGAAAGTGTTAAAATTGAATCTGAAAATGTTTGTTCCTTTGCCAGTTTTCTGGCCCCGGCAAGAAACTTGTTGAAGAGCCCATGAGTATAAGGTCATTTCAGTATGTCTGCAGACCTCTTTATAAAAGCCAGGCTGTTTTCCAGTCTAGACTATTCAAGGATGGTGTAAATGTAAAAAGGACCTGATCAAAACATTTGTGTCTTTGTGTTCTCCCAGATTGACCTCTACCACTTTTAAAAGTGTTTCAAAGTGCATTTTAGAGTCCATTTAGTTACAGAAACAAACGGGTTTCTATACTTTCAGAGCTTAGAATAAACTTGCATTTATAAAATAAAAATACAAAAATTCATAAAATACTGATTAGTTGAGTAGATTTTTATCCTTTCTCATTATTTTGTTATTTTATTGCCCTTGCAGCGAATTGCTCACAACCCAAGATGGTATTGGTTAGTGGATCTTGTTTCAGGACCCAGATACAGTATAACATTGAAAAACAAGTGCTGACGAAACACAAAAACAGCAGGATAAGCCAAGGTTTATAAGGTAAATTGGCTATTTTTGACTATATTTTTTTGTGACCAAATTTTAGGGTTTGACATAGTCGCATGCTCTTTGATGTCAACATGTAAAGCGTTTTTTCTCTTCCTGTTGATGAAACTATTTATTTTGCCATCCTTTATATTTACCTTGCATGTTACTATTTGCCTGTATCATTGCTATTGCATTTTTCTGTCTGCATCAAAACAGACCTACAACACATTTTTTGGTTGCCCATCCACTGGTTTCAGGTAATCATTCATTAATATTTTTGCATAATCTAGTTGATTTATTTACTCCCTCTGACAACTGATCCAAATGTGAAATGTTCATCTATTCTTAATTTCCTGTACAGGCACATACAGGCTCATAACATACACATGCGTGCCCACACATGCTCACACATTCACTCACACATCACTTTCCTGCTCATACTTTAACACCTTCAGTGTGGCAAATGATCCAGGTATAATTTGACAAGAAAACTACAGAAAGCAGAACTACAGGCAAACTACTCACCTTTTAACTCACTGTACCATGCCATCATGTAGTTTTATAACCATATCACAAACATTTATTTCTCACAATTTAAGATCAAAATCATTCAATATTAGTGAGGTATATATTCATTTAATATTCATTCATTTAATATTAATAGCTGAAGGGAAATATCTAGTGTGTGGCCTCAAGGAAGTCCATGGAAATTTTGAGTAAAATGTATATTTTTTCAATCATTTATCTTGGCTTTAGTAAAATTACAATGTAAAATTAAGTCTTCAACACTTTACAATAAGGTTTCATTTGTCAACATTAACTAACAATGAACAATACTTCTACATCATATATTAATTTAGTTATGGTAATCTTAACATTTAATAACCCATTTCTATGATTAGCAGTTGTATCTGTTAACATTAATTAATGCACTGTGAACAAACATGAATATAGCCTCAACATTTAGTAAATTTGAATATATTTATTCATTGTTAGTACATGTTAGTTAATGCATTAATGTTAAAACTGAGACCTTACTGTAAAATGTTGCCATTAAAAAAAATATTACATTTTAAACAACACATCATACCATTTAGTTTTTTGTTATAACCAAGTCTTAAAACATTGCTGCAACATATTAAGGTGTGCAATTATTTTTCAGGAAACACACGGTTAACATACTTGCGGTAAGGTTTTCACTGCCTTACAGTCCCACATCAATTCGCCAAATGATTTCAGTTATTTCAAAGGTCCTTATAGCCTAAAAACAGCAAAAGATCCAAAACACACAAAGACATTGACCAAGCCAACAATAGGATCAAAATGACTAGGGCTGAAAAAAGATGCATCACAATTAGTCGCATTCAAAATAAAAGGTTATGTTTACATGTGTGTGTACTGTGTATATTTATTATAAATACATACACTATATTGCCAAAAGTATTGGGTCACCCACTTCTAATAAAATGTTTGACTACTTTAGTAATTTCCATGAGTACAAATCTTAATGTTTAAGCATATAATGATATTCTAGGGAATTGTGTGCTTTTATACATAATATAAATTAAATATATATACATACACATAATTGTTTTTTATATTTACACAAATGTGTGTATTTAAATATACACAGTACACACAAATATAGTAGGCTATGTAAACATAAACATTTATTTGGAATGTGATTAATCGTGATTAATCATTTTGCAGCCATAATTGTTACATGTATGTTCTGTTTGGTTTTGAGTTTGTTATCAGTTAGCCTTCTCCCCTGTGACCTAGTTTTCGTTATCCTCCTAATTATCATTCTGTTTACATGTGTTTAATTATCTCGTTTACCCATTAATTTGCTCCCCTACTTAAACCTTCAGTTCTCCAGTTACCGTTGTCTGTTCTACTTAGTTACTTGCTTGATTTTGTATTAGTGCTACTCTACGTTTTTGTTTATTAAAGATCACTTATATCTTCACTTTGAGCCTCCTGCCTTTTCTCCATCCCCACGAGCGTAACAATAATATGATGAACTATTTCCATGTGTTTACCCATGAAATTTAGTTTTTAATGAAAAGTAGACACACGGATACATAAAGACAGAACTTATCAGCACCGCTCTGCAACTTTATCAATAAATTAGTTTTGCAGCTGAAAATCTACATGACATTTCTCATTAGCAAGGTGGTAACGTCACTGTTCTTGAAGAAGTTAAACTATTATTAGAGACGCTGCTGCTGAACACTGTTGAGAGACACACAGACTCAGGTAATTCACAGACACAAGAGCATTTTAAGCACAAAAACCTGACAAATGTCATCAAATACATCCTCTGAACAATGTCTTGAGGTGTGGTAACCATATAATCACAGTATATGTTTTTGGACATGAGTGACAAAGAGAAAACTTAATTGACCAAGTGGATATGTGATAATCTCAAAATAGTTATATGTAAAGTATATGTATTTATCACTACTCTGCATTAACATCAAGATTCAAGATTAAATCAGAAACATTTATTCTCTAGAATAAAAGGGTAGAGTGTTTCCACATCCTCTCCTTGTCAAGGTTCCACCTCTCACCTCATCTCTGTCAGCCCTCGCTATCTCTGACACATTGGCAATGTGTGAACATTTAAACCCCAACTTCTGTAATGTGTTTCTATCCGTTCTGACAGGCAAGGCATCCTGAGCTATTGCTGCTACTGTCATTCATTTCCTTATATGTTTTGAAGCTGTTTATACTTCCATCAAATTAATAATACAAGCCTGTAATGATAGGGTGATATCTCACACGCTCAATACAGCTGTCTAACTTAATGAAGAAGAGTCAAGTTTCTCGCTATGCTGAAGCACACATGTAACATACTTAAAGGAAGGGGTTAATATGTGTGTTATATGTTTTTTTTTTATTATTTAGCCAGCATCATTTGAGTGATCATTCACAGATGCGAACATCTTGCAGACGTCTGTCAGACGTTTGTAGACAGCAGATGCTTTCCAGACCAAGAGATCTTTAACAGACATCTTGCAGACATACGTGTGCTGTCTGGGTAGTTACATGTAACAGCATTATGCAATTTAATTACAAAATAAATGTAAGTGTAATCAGTTACAATTACTGAGGAAAAAATGGTTAGTTAAATAACAGTTACTTATGAAAATGTTAAAGTTTACAAAGGGGGTTACATCTGAATATTTTCACACACACCTACAGATTTAATTGATTTCATTCCCAAACGACATTGACTGCTCTGAAATATGAGAAACAGATGTTTCAGGAGTTTAGGACACATAATAGGATATATACTTACTTGATAACTGATTTATTTCCTATTTGGGTTTATAAGACGACATTTTTGATGAAACACAATAAATGTGGTCATTGCTTTCGGAGGCGGATGCCAGATGTTTGCCGGGGAACACAGTCGTGTAAGACATTATACATAAATACTTTGACAGACTTTCCTCAGGCATTTCAGAATGACATAACAACATATAAGTTAGATGCTGTGAACGAGATCGGTCCATTGGTTAGTCAAGTTATCCTGTCTGATAGCACAAAGTCACATGACTTTTTCGATGCGCATGGAGGAATTTATTCAGTAAATGTGTTTCCATCGTAGTTTATGCACATTTTTTCTTATCAGATAAAAAGTTTATCCAACTCAAATGTGCGCATAAGTTTTGTATTCGCATTTTTATAATTTATGCACATACATGCACAACATAGCTACTAAAGCTAGAAGTAAAGTGTACCCATTTTCTTCTCTTATATCTTTTCTAGATCTACTCGGGGGTTCTCTTCCTGGCTACTGCCACCTACTGGATACCCATTGCATCTGTAAGAATAATACAGATATACATAAATTAATATGTCAGTATATTCTATAGTTCTCCACACGTGTGTGTTCACATATGAATATGAGAATCAGATTAGGAATATGTCATATGCAACCAAAGAAAACTTTAAATGTATAGTGGTCATCAGACTGCATACTGTTGTCTGTGACACTGCTGATGTTGTTGCTGAACTTACTGTGTGCGGGTGTAAGTTTGTGTCATTCCAGGAAAAGATTACCATTTCTGACTATAAACCTCTGATTAATTCTACAAAACACACTTGCTATTAAGTTCTTTAACATATTTATTATTAATGAACTATTTATTACAAATTAATAACTTTGCATGGTGTAAATTTATACATATTTTACAAGTATTTTATTACATTATTTTTTTCCTTATATATAGGACAGTGGAGTATAGTTCAGTATAGACTTGATCTTGGGTCCCCATTTTTTTGAGTAATTGCTTCACAGTGCATTTTTACTTTTATAGCTCCTTATAGATTCTGGGTATATAGGACAGTGGAAAGCTGGGGGGGAGGAGGTCACATTATAATTTGTATGTCAAAGGTAGCAGATATGTATGATAGTTATAGAAAATTAAAAGATAAAATCAGCATTAACATCGTTATACCACAACAAATAATACAAAAATAATTTTACTACACTTTTGAAATCACTTATAATGGATGGGTCATTTTGGGAATTTATTGATTGTGAATTTACATATTAACTGTATGTAATTTGTCACTTTATTAACTTTTGTAATTAACTGTAGATAGATACTGGATGTAGAAACCATATAAAAGATTAGTAAAATCAAATTAACATGCATACTGTTTATGTCTGTGACTACGCTTTTGAAACAGTGAGTTTTTTTACATTTATTGATTGACCTCATTTACATATTAACTGCTTACTGTAACAAATTTCTACTTTTTGCATTACTAGAAAAACAGTTCACATTGTGAAATATTATTACTTGAGATAATTAACATTATGAAACATATTCATTGAGTGAAACCTGGAATAATCATTTAAAATGTATTAAAAAGTCACATGCCATCTTTGATCAAATACTAGCCAGATTTACAATTCACATTTCAAAAATATAAGTTTAGTCTAAAATCAGTCATTAATTTTAAGAAAAACTGTGATTACACTTACTAAGTAAATTCATTTTTCAGATTAATTTTACATTAAACATTTACATGCAAAAAATAAAATACCCCATTGTTTACAGCTTTGACTTGTTTTACTTTATAATTTTTGGAATGAAAAAAATTTATCTTAAGGCATTATTTAATTTAATAAGATTAAAATAAAGTTTAACCAAAATTATTAAGTATTAAATAATAAAAAATATAAGTTAAGTGAATTGTCAATTGTCTCTTAACTTTTTTTTCAATTATTATTTACTTGAAATTTTAAGGCAACTCTAATTTTTTTTAAGTTAAGTCAGCTCACTTTTACAGTGATTGTCTGCTCTTAACTTAAATTAAAAAAATTGCCTTAAAATTATTAAGTAATTACAATTGTCATATAATTTACTTAAAATTTTAAGGCCTCTCTAACGGGTTTATTAATTACAAATAAAAAAAACATTTGAATAGCACTTTTTACAGTATTAAACATCTTATTATTATTAATGATAAAAACTAAATTTTGTGAAAAATATAAGGATTTTTAAATAGAAAGTTCCACATTACATATATTTACTGTCACTCTTGATCCTTTTAAGATCCTCTCTATTTATGTGTATTAAACATCCTAAACATGAAAAGATATTTATGTGTCAAAGTCCATAAATAAAAGGATTTCAACATTTTACATAAATCAGTTTTAATGAGAACACACCTCTAGGTTATAAGTATGCATTCACATTCATGCAATAATTAATTAATGCAACAAACAGCTGAATGTTTTGCTTAAAAGCCACACTCTTCTGGTTATTGGCCCACTTATCCTGTCACTGCTATGTTTATTGTGTGTTCTGTGTCAAGGCCATTTACACTGCTGGGTATGTCACTTCCTCTCTCTATGAGAGGATTTCCATTTTCTTACGAGACTCCAGGTTGACAAACACAGTATGAATGTGTGTGTCATTTCATCCATCATGAACAAACTTAAATTAACAGGATTACCATGTTAGGCCTTAATCTCAGCTCTAGTCTCTGCTCTAAACAGATTACATTAGCTTTGGGAAAATCTGCGTCTTTGATGCAGTTTAGTTCCACAGTTATGAAACCTGTATCAAATGAAGACGCTGCTATTCAGATTCACTCGACTGATTCATCAGTGATCAAATATCCATACTGCAGCTAATTCCCAGCGTAAAGTCCCTCTGATATCATTTGACATGCATTATAATGAGCCTAATCTGAGGACGTGGAGATTTTGGAATTGAATGTACATCTATTTGTCAAGTAAATTCAGATTCACTTGATTTGTTCTACACTAATTATACATAATCACTGATGGTTTGGGGTTGTAATGATACATTGTGCAGCAGAGATGTGTGATGGGAGATCAGAGTGCGACTCGTCAGAGTCGGAGAAGAGGCCACTTTATCTAATTGTGGTATTAAAGCAGAACTATCAATACAATTTGAATGGCTGATCCTTTATACATAACCCCTTACAGCCCTCGGCGGTGAGCGCAGCCTCAATTTATTGCGCTGGATGTTAGGTCAGCGTTACACAGCAGCCAATTCATGGGAGCAGAAAGAAACGAGCACTCGGTCAGAACCAAGCATGGTGTTTTATATTGAGAAGGATGCACTACCTATGCACGACTTTGTGAGTTAAAGAGGCACGAAGGGACAGAAAATAAGGAGAGAAACTGTAAAAGAGACAGCAAGCCTAGGCCAGTATGAGAGGGAGAGAAATGAAAGAGAGAATCCTTGTAAACAGCCCTGAGCGGTGATAAAATAAATCGTATTTCCAGTCATTAGCATACTTGAAGGGTGGCAAAAAAGTGAGACAGTGAGAGAGAAGTGAAGTGTTTTGGCTTTTTGCATTGGGCTGTGTGTAATGTGCTTTCTAAAAGCGTACTGCAATGCAAATTTTAAGTGATTCTTTTTAGCCTAGATATTTTTCTATTAAACACACACACACTGCCAGATAAGGATGCAGTGTTGGTAGTTGGTAAAAGTAGCTGCAGTCAAGGATGGACTGGGACTCAAAAACAGCACAAAACAACCCCAAATGTATTAGAAATTGCTTGAATATAATACAAATGTGCCTTTTGTATTACAGTGTCCTCCAAAAGTTTAGAAACACCCAAGGCAAAGTAGGGTTTTGGAAAATATGACTAAGCATTGAATAAGGAACAACACAAACTATAAAAAAATGTTCAACACAAAAAACAATGACATTCAGAATACAGAACATAACTAGAGCAATTTATAAACAGACTATAAACTATATGTTGTGTAGCCTACCAACCCTAAGTATACAACAGTTCAAGTCATCGAGCTTGATTGGATTTACAGTGTATTTAAAAGTTGCTCAACAGATTCAATTCAAAACCACTAATAATTAATCAAGCTGGTAAAATCATCAAAAAACACTGATTCAATCAGGAATGAATCATGTAGCCTATTTTAAGAGCAAATCATTGAATCATTCACTCAATCAAGTCATTCAAAAACATTGATTCATTCATGAAGAAAGCACAAAGATGTTGAATGGTAATTCTGCTGCGGCTTTAGTTTCACTGGCAGAGCATAAGAACCCCACATGTGAGAGAGAAAAAAAGGAATTTGTTCCCATGACTTGTTAATTTGTGGCCAAGTTTTATTAACTCTATCCATCGTTTTAGTTAAACTGTCACAACTGGAACAAATTCTTAATTCTTGGACAAAATATCTTGTTTCCCCCGCATCATGTACTGAGAGCCAAATAAATAAACGTAACTGGCAATATTCTGTGTAAATGGAAAGTTTCTCCATAATCAACTTCTTGTTTGTTCAACTGTTGTCACTGCATGTTTGTGATTGCCTATGGTCAAATTACACAACAATTTTTAAAGGGGTAATATGATACGATTTGAAGTTTTCCTTTATCTTTGGAGTGTTGCAAGCTGTTTGCGCATATAAAAGATGCGCAAAGTTGCAAAGACTATTTATATTGATATTCTCTATAAAAGTTAAGACTCATCTGCGCCTTCATAAAACGCCTCATTTACATGCCCCCACATATCTACATCACTGTGTTGGACGATTTTCATAACACCGCCCAAATGTTTATACAAAGAAAGAAGGCATAACTTTTATTCTCGCTGTAGTATTGTTGCCGTTGCCACCACGTCATGGAGATGCTGTGTTTCCAAATATAGTAAGGCCGTAACATTTACGTCACACGATTGAGGTATTCTGCCAATCACAGTGCACTTGGTAGCTGGCCAATCAGAGCACGATTTCAGAATAAATTTTTCATGAGCTTTGTAAAAATCGACGCATTTCAGAGAAGCAACAATAATGTATGGTATGGGGAAAATAAAGTGGTTTTTTTTAACCTTAAACCGAATAAAAACCAACCTGGTCTCATAAGAATACGTACCTCTGTGCACTTTCTGTGAGACACCGTTTTACATACCTTACTGCATGTTTCGCCGCAGTTTCAAAGATAAATATCCACTGAGTGGCGCTAAAACACAGGTTAAATACGTGAACCCTGGCACATTTTTATTACGTAGTTATAGGTACATATTGCTGTGTTTTTATTACGTTGCTACAGAAACGTATTGCGGTGGTTCAGAATTCAAATATCCGGGGTCTGTCCATAAAAGTTAATGCTCTATCGTGTTGGAAATAGGCCCTACACCAAACCCAACCCTAAACCTACCCGATAGTGTTAACAAATGCAAAATTGATATAAAAATGAATTTGTTGATGCAATTGTGCCATTTTAACTTCCTTATATGCAGATTTGAATTGCTTTGTCGAACAGTGATTACACGGGATTCGGGCTCCTCACCTCGTAAGTACGTCTCCGTACTTCGTGAACTAGCGAACAAACTTTCCGTCTATGAAAATCCATAAATGCGAGGCTGGATATGTGTGATGCTAACGTTCAAAAGCATCAGCTTTCAAATCTCCCAGCTTTTTAATATTGTTTTGAAGTCGTAACATGATATGCTTCAAGTAATTGTGCGAAAAGTATGCTTTATTAATCAAAACACACTGAAAATTTGTGTGAAAAGGAGTAAAAGGTGTCAGAGTTTTACTGCCTCTAGTGTTTGTTTCTTTTGGAAACTGCAGTAATATGTAGTTATTGGTACGTATTTGGCATCTCGATAAAAAGTGCACCCAGGTACGTAAATGCCATGAGACCAGGTAAATAAAAACACTGTTACGGTCGCCAGCTGGAGTGCCCATGAACTCCATTAGAGGGCACTCCACCTCAGACTCTGGACTCTATTTCCCATGTGTTCCTTGACCCTCATGTGATCTTGTCATGTGATACCCTTGTATGTGTGTCATGTTCTGATTGGTTCCATGGTTGTATGTGTCTTGTTCTCATTGGTTGGTTTTGTTATGTGTTCTCCTGGTCTAGTAAAAGAAGCTCACACTCACTCTAGAGTGCTGATTATTGAATAACCATTTCCTTGTTCCTAGTTCCCGAGTTTTGATCTTTGGACCGGTTACTTGTTTGTTGATTGATTGCTGCCTGCATTGACCACTGACAGTTTATTGGAATACTCTTTTGCCTCTTCCTTGGATTATTCTGTTTGCTGGTGCTCGACACTGCCTGTTTTGACCACGTCTGTTAATAAAGCCTTGCATTTGGATCCTCATGCTCCCCACATTACAAACACATTGCATTACATCAAATACACAGAATAATGTTATTTTTAGCATCGTCATATGACCCCTTTAACACGATCATCAACACTGTTGCCAGTGTGATATTACTTAAAAGTGTGTTGAATGAAACACGGTCCAAGTTGAATCCACTAATCAGGCATCACAGCTGTCTGAGAGGCATTTCTCACTGTATTGATATTATTATGAAGGGTACAGCTGTAACAAAGTACAGTTGTAACAAATGTGAATATTTCTCATGCAAGCTCAAACTGTCATCATCCATGTGCACATTTACATCAGCCTTCTTTCTCTATGTTGAAAATCTGAAGCATGTTTTTTTTTTTTTTTTGCTAGAGATATTTATTCTGGTAACTTTTTCTACAGTAAAAGGTAAACAAACTGTAGGCCTACTCCTTCTACACTAATCAGAAAGAAGATCTACAATGATGATTAAAAATATTTTGATGCATTTACTCCAAAAATAATGATACTGTCCAACAATACCCCACTTTGCCTAGTGTTTTCCAAACTCCTGAAGGGAACTGAATCTAGTTGATATTTAGGCCTATTGACTATATTTTACTGTTTTGCACTGTAAAGAAAATACTTAAATTACAGCACCACTGTGGCTAAACGTCAGCATAAATCTACATATTTCCAATAGAAGATATATATATACACCACACACACACACGTCTTATTGTGAATGATTGCTCTGTACACACACACACACACACAATCATTCACAATAAGACATGTGATATTCAATAAGAACCTTTTCATGGGAATCCCAGAACTATTATTCCTTTGTAATGATTGTATGTTTAAACTGGTTTCGATAACTGACCCATAAGCTGACCGTCCCACTGAGAATAGTCTCGGTGTTCCCTATGGCCAGACCACTCTAGGTGTAGATACGTAATGAGTTTATTCTTGCACAGATACTGACTCTCATTTTGGAGTGACAAAAAGGCACAGCATGGCCACACAAATCTACATTCATTGTTGCTTGTGCATGCAATTCTTTTAAAGGAATTTGAGTCATGCTGACTATGTCCGTTTCAGCTATTTTTCACTATTGATGTATAATAACAACACTCAAAATACTGTAAATTAAAGCTTTTATATTTATTCTGGTAACACTGATGTTGCATGCTTCATGTGAATGATATGTTAATGTGGGTCACACAGATTATACAGCATTCATCAGCATTCTACAGCACCAAAGCACTGAACGCTAATTTTGAAAGAGAGCGAGAAAGAGCAAATGGAATAGAAGGAAAGAATGTGCAAACATTTAGAAGAGGTTGGGTATAGAAGACAAAAAGTTATTTCACACCTAACCACCCCCTCCACCACATGTTTTATTCTATAAATACTCTTTAGATTTCTTTGATTTAGTAAACAACGAATCTATCAATAATAGATAGTGATATATATGTGTATTTTTAGTCTAGTTAAAATGAGACCAAACTACGTTGGCCAAAATGTATTGATATTTTGTAAATTTCTATTTCTGCAGTATCACACTTGGTAGCCCCGTTTACTGTGAAATCTTATTGGTCCAAAATCACACTAATAATTAAACATCAAATATGTTCCCTCCCATTGACTGTTATTAGTATTGTGTTCAAGTTGCGAGATAAACACACATGAACGCCACCACAAAGTGTGCAATATTCTTTTGGGTTCAGTGTTGACTGACAAATTACTTATAAAGACACGGAAGGAAGATTTAACTAAGTATAAAACCAATGGAAACACATGTCCACGTCATGCTGTTTAATTATGCAACTCTAAATAAATGATTTAGTCTGTGTCTTGTCCAATAACATGGGCATGTTGCCCAATTATTCTCTCTGATGAAGGTGAAATGATGTCCATGTAAGTGGCTTCTCACAACAGGGTGCAAGAGTTATGCTACTCAAATCACCTCCAGCATCTGTGACAATACATTCTTGTTTTCACACTGATTAAAATGAGACCATAGGAGGTCCAGGGCATTTTTCCTCAGTGGTTTTGTGGGTGAGAGAAAACAAGAGGACAAGTGGAGAAAAATAAAACTATTATTTATTTTCCCAAGCATGTAATTGTTCCTGCATGTTTTGTGTACACAAGAGAGGAACCGTTCTCACCCTCCCTGATTGGTTTAGGGGAACAGGAGACCCTTCCTTATCCACTACTTGGGGTTCTGAAAGTGATAGAAAAAGGGAGAGGCAGCTGGAGAAAGTCGAAGCATACAGTGCAGAGGAGAGTGAGAAAGAGGAGGAGTGTGTGCCTGGATTGGAGACATATACACAGCTCAGTCAGAGCGAGGAGAATCTCCTCAGTCCCATCTGCTCTCTACACAGCTCTCATTACACTCACAGGCCCATCCATCAGCCCGCAGCCACACAACTCTGCCACATCCCACATTAATGGAAAGAGGAAAGAGAAAGAGATGTTGGGAAAGTGAAAAGGAGAGAGACAGGAAACAACTCAGAGAGAGAAAGAGGGAATGACAGAACGTGGGGGAGAGAAAGAAAAAATAAAACAATTTCACATGCATTTACAGGCTCAATTGGCCTGTGAAGAGGAGGGAGCGATAAACTCTCTGATGCTAAAAATGCAAAACTATCCTACAGCATATGAAACAAGACCAAATATCAAACAGCTCAACAGAGGTGTCCGTATGCCAGTCATATAATGTTCTGCTCAATCTTTGATCAATGTTTTGTGTTCAAACCCTCGACCTTTCAGTCATGTGGTGCATTCCATTAGAACAAATCACCTAGCTGTGGATAAATGCCACTGCCATAAAACCACTGGGGCAGAGTAACAGTTAGACGTATGGGACAAATCACTTCAAGAACAGCAGCAATGATGTGGAATCTCACTTGCAGTATCCAGACACATTTGGATAACAAAATATCAAGTATAATGGGAAGAAATGCATTACTAGACCAGAGTACTTTTCTCAAAACTACCTCCACTTTTCATTTTTCCCATTACTTTTGCAAACTGCACCTTTGGTGATTATGAAGCCAAATCTGACCTTTTTTCTTCTGTGGGGGAAAAAAATATATATTATTTGAAAATGTGAGCTTATTTATTCATTCAATGGAAGTCAATGGGATCCAATGTTTTGACTTTTTGATTGGACAAAAACAGTTCTTTGAAATATAAGTCATACAATAAGTAGTACAGATTTGGAACATCATGAGATTTAGAACAGTGTGAGAAAAAGCTAATATTTGCTTTTGGGTGAACTACCCCTTTAACTATGACCATTTTCAACTAGTGTCCACTAAGAAAGTATCCAAATGCATTTACATTAGTTTTGAACAGTATTATCTACTTATCTTATGAGATACTGTGCTTTAAAATGTGCTTGTGCTATCTTTTTGCAAAATAATTGCCATTGATTTAATATTACATTATGTAATTTAGTCACATTTATACTTGTTTTGTGTGTGACAAGCGTTCGTTGTCTTCGTTTTGAACAGTATATATTTTATAGTGAAGTAATGTTACTTTAATAGCTTGTGCTTTCTGTTTAAAAATAAATGCCTATAAAACATTTTTAAGTCTGATTTAAGTAATACTTTAAGTCATTTTGAATATCAACTGATTGTTTTTTTGTGTTGTGCAAAGTGCACTTCTTTCTTTAAATACATGGCTCTTGTTTTGACATTTCATCACACAAATGCAATGCCACACATACATTTTACATTAAGTGTCCACATACTTTTTGAGTCCACTGTATATGCAGAGACGTTTATGCAGTGCACTTGTCTGTGAAAATGTTCTATTATAACAAAATCTTTGTTTTCATCCATTTAATGTGACACATTAATTGCTGTCAGAGTTTCAGCTCGAATTTCTTCATCTGTAATTACATTTTAAGTGGTCTTAAAAGTGGAATGAACTTATCACTGCAAGGTGTCTCTTAGGCACCAACATAATAGACTTTAATTACAGCAGGTGGAATTGTCAAAGTGAAGTATACCGTATGGACAAATAGGTGCAATAAACAGTCCCAATACATTCACCTTGCACAAATGTGTAGCTGCATGTTGACTCTTTACCTGCTCTGGGCCCTGAAAACAGATCCGACACAAAGGAGTCCTGATTCCACTGTCCGTGCAGCTGTTCAGAGATAACCTCTCGTCCAGCTTCTCCTTAGAGCAATCCTCGGATGAGCTGCAGCAGTCCGGAGTCCTCGGTGAATCCACCCCGCCATGAGTCCAGTCTTCGCTCCCTCGTGTGTCCGCAGCCTCACCTGCTACCGGCTGATAATGTCCGTTGGCTAAAGAGTTGCTATCCGTGGCGCTGCTCGTCGCATTGCCGTCCCCGTTTAGTTCGTTCATGGGTGTGAAGGCAGGTGGCGATTCCGACGGTGCAGGTGGCCTGAGTAGGAAAACCTTCAGGTCACTGAACAAGACGCAACAGCGGCCTTTCTGCTTGCCCTGGCGGCGCAGCATCGGTCTGCGACTCAGCAATCCCCAACACCATACAATGACACCGATAGCCAACAACATGTGCCCGTCTTATGAATAATGGAAAGGCGGTCTATGTTTTAAACGGCCTATAATGCTAAGGCTATCTATTACTGGACTCCAGCAGGTCACATAACATAACTTACTGTTTGGTTTCCAACGAGGAAAGACACCTGTCTTCAGTCTCGTGAGCAACACCGCTTTCTGCTCACCTCACCCAAACTGACCGTTTGGACACGGAGAAGCTGTTTACTTTCAAGTTATTATTCTGAGAACTACATCATCGCGCTAGTGTTTCCATTGAGAAGCTGACGATTCGCACATGTAATAGTAGCTGTCAAAAGTGGTAACACTAGTAACCCTGTTGGTAAACTAATGTTGATTCAGTCATCTTGAGTACCTCAAGACTAGTTCATTCAGATGTTACTACGTGAAGCACATTAGGTTACCTGACAAAACAGTTTACAGGGACATTAACTACAGAGGGCGTTTACAACAACTGGCCTTACAGATACTCAAATCGAACATTTGCGGACAATAACCCGATTTGAACGAAAAATATGAGGGATTCCCGCGAACAGCTTCTGACAAAGGAGCTCCTACCCTGAGGTGCTCTTGCCAGCGGCATATTCATCAAAAGCAGGAAAACAGAAATGCAGGCTATTCGTCAGCAGAACCAAACAAATTGGCAGCCTTGGTTTGTATAACAATTAAACAATTTACGATACACACGCACACAGTACACAATTTCTATTCTCCAATTCACACCGTCCTCGCTTATTAGCCATCACCCAAAAAGCGACTACCGTGTAATGGTGTTAATGTGAACGCAAAGTGTGTTGCGTGAAACCAAATCCATCCACAATCTAGCCAATTATCCAGCAATTGTCCTTGGCGTTCATCTCATGTTTCAGGTCCGATCGCTTATAAATGCAGCCCGCACAAGTCCCCCTCTGAAAGATATAAGGTGCCAACGTCTTGTTAGTGCAGGCAGCCTATCTCCTTAAACACCCAGCCCTTGTTGCAGAAATCCCAAGGCAGTTTAGCTCACTGTCCCGTGTAATGTCAGACGTGTCTTTCAAAAATCAGTCCAGAGAAGAAACAGATTCGCTTTCGACGATGAGGAAATATTTTTGCCATCCACAGTCCGTCGTTTTGTCACATATCCAGCGCCTTTTCTTTGAATCACATTGCTGGGAAATTACTGAAGTTGTTCCTGCGTGGCAAAGCGTTGCGGTTTATGCGGCGATAGGCGTTGTGCTGATCTATCTAACACGAGTTGTTTTGATGATCATCAGTAAAGCCGGAGGATGCTGCTCTCGCTGCGGCTTCAGCACCATGTTGCCTGGGACAGCTCCCAGGCGCGTGCCCGTCTCCTAGTGTGAAGCAAGCAAATCACTTCCTTACAATTTGCGCTTCGTAATAAATAAAGAGCTCAGTTTCACCCGCGCGGGAATCATCCAGTGGGATTCAAATCCAGCTATTGAAACGTGAAGTTTTCTAATTCGAACCTGAGGAGATCGTTCTTGTAGTCTGCATCTCTCATGCATCCGAGCCACAGACGGATTTGGTTTCAGCTCTCATCATGTGAGACCTGCTCACAAGCACATGTGTTTCTAGGTCAGTGTTACCAGCTTTCCTCTCGTCGCCCCCTCTGAGACGATAAACCCGATGAACTCCACCGCAGAAGATATCAAGTAAACGTTGGGCAGACATGAACTTTAAGTCCACAGCTGCAATTGCTGCATGGCATTTTCCAGCATACATTTCCACTGATGACAGAAATCAGACTGTGGAATGATTGAGTCTGATTGCAGCTCTGAGTTTTCACTGGGAAAAATACATTGATAAACTTAAAGTGAAAAAAGTGGTGACCTTCAATTGTTATCTTAAAGATAGTTTAAACAAATAATCTGATTCAAGCCATAAAATGTACTTTTGTTGGCATAAGTTAACGCACAGGCTTGTTCTGCATGTTAAATAATATTGTTTACTTGAATAAATCCAGTTAGACTTAGATAAAATATTTTAATCATAAGACCATTTTAGTTACCATTTTTTTTCTTCAAATGATAAAATACTGATTTACCAACCTATAAGCTATTACATTCTGTTTGTTACTGTAAAATGCACTGATTATGATGCAGGTGGTATAACAGATGGCCACATGATGACCTAAAGTTCATCAAAATTTGTCTTTTGGGCAGTGTTGTTGCCCATACAAACAGAAACAAACACCATCAGGATTTACAATGAGATGTACTAATAAAAAATGTACACATATGCATACCGTTTAACAATATTTTAATATAAAAATAGGCCTATACGTAAATAGACATACCTGTGTAATTATAATGTATTTGATATCTCTTGAAAATCCAGAAAAGGAGCAAACTCGCTGTCAACGATAAGGAAATGTTTTTGCCATCCACAATACGCCATTTTGTCACATTTAGTGCATTTGCTTTTATTCAAATTGCTCCCAAAATACTGAAGAAAACTGCATTTTATACTTTAACCCTCTGGTGTTGTTCAGTCATTTTAGACTTGGAAAAGTGTTTGCAAATGTAAAAAAATCACTTCTTCATTGGAATGGTACGAAATTCTGTGACTTTTATGGCAGTTGTTATCAGACAAAAAAAATTTGTGGACTTGATTTGAAAAAGCTAAATGGTTGTAAAAAAAATGATCACACTTGTGTTGTTTGCGGTCTTAGGAAATAATGGGAAATAGGAAAAAACTAGGAAAATACAGAGATGTTTTTGTATGTGCAATCTAGAAATCAGGCACAACGCAGAAAAAAAGTGCACAGCAATGAAGAGGTGACAAAATTTCAGCAATTATGCCTGAAAACATTGCTCAGTAACTAAGGAATACACAGCCCTGAATATATATGGCTATACAAGAATCTAGTGGCTACACCCTGGTATTACAGATGATTTTCTTATTTGATTTTTTTTCAAATCTGCCTCAATTCAATGGATTTTGAAAACTTTTACTTAATTTTCAATTTAACTTACTGTAAAAATGGCATGAATTGAAAAATCATATACAATTATTTTGTATAATTTTTATAGTCCATAATTTAGATATGAATATAATTAACATGAAATACACTCAAAATGCAAAATATTAAATAAAAAAAACATTATTGTAGTGAAATGTAGTATATTGATTAATACAGGATTATGGCCTCCAGTCAGTTTTGACCATGAACAACACAAGTGTGACTCCCAAATGAACAATATCAGAGGGGTTAACAATATTTTACATTAAAATTGAATTCACTGCCTTTTAAAGAACAATAAAAGTTTTACCATAAGGTAACTTACAATCAATCAATACGTTTCCATTAAAATTACTAACTATTTTTCTACAGTGTACTGAAAGTTTTGCCAGATATGTCATTCATCAGGCAATATCCAGTTTTATTCAGGTCAATAATATAATTTTATATCATTAAAATAACCTGAAGAATTAGGTTACACCAACAAAAGTAATTTGAAGGGTTAAATCATGTAGTTCCTTAAGGTAACAGCTGCCTATTATTTTTTTATTTATTTAAAAATATTACTACTTATATATAAAAAAAGATTTTTCTTAGATTTTTCAAGTCATAGAAACACTCCATTAGATTTTTCCTGTAAGGACTTTTCAAAGGAATTTAATTGGTTATTTACCTTAACAAAAGATACTCTGGCAAAAGTAATTTGGTTTTGTTTAATCAGCTCTAAAACTCTACTCACTTTCAGGTCCACTTTCACCAAGAAGACCTTGAGGGAAATCACAGCTCACAATATTCCATAATCAATTACTGAAACATTTGTCTAGAAACAACCATTATCCCTTACAAACATGTCTATTTGGACTTTGATGAGGATACTGTGAGCTATTCACCCATGATGTGAAGGAGAAATCACTTGTAAATCCCAAACCAAGGCTCTCAGCATTTCTTTTTTAATGCAAGCAATCAAGTTCCCTTTTCTCTTTGTGCTCAAAAAGATGCTAATTTAGTTGTTATAGCCCTTTATGGCTTAATTTATCAAATAACAGGAATTTAGTGAATAATAACCTGGCATTTAATTATTTAAATCAGGAGCTAACTGGCTTGGAGTGACTGCTGGCAGGTTCATTAACACCATTGAAAAAATGCTTTGAACAGATATCAACAAACTAGCTAAAATATGAACACATCAAATTTACAGTATCTAGTATCATTTTGTTGAGACAATATTGATTCACAGTTAATTTGGTTTTGTTTAATCAGCTAGACTCTGAGACAACCAGGTCCATATGAGACAGGAGAGAGAAGATCCAAACGTCCCTCCAGGTAGCAGACTGGCGCCCTCCAGTCCAGACTCCAGGGCGGAGCAGACGTGTCCAGGGCGGAGCAGACGTGATCCATCAGATTCAGAACCAAGCAGACCAAAACCAGGGCGGAGCAGAAACAGTCCAGGGCGGAGCAGACGAGACAGTCCCTGGCCGAGACTGGGACCTAGAGGAAACGGAGACACAAGAGGCAAGAGAGCACATTTGGTTTCAGGAACCGGGGCAAGTTTAAAGATTCGGGCAGCCATGATGGATCAGGGGACCTCATGGGCCATTCCGGGGTCTCCGTGACAACTCCCTCCATGAAAGTTCTTGGTGAACTCCACTACCTCGAGTCTGTAGATTATTATGAATCTCGGTGATGATCTCTTATGCACTCATGGCTCTGGACTCTCATCGGTAGAACTGACGGTACCAGCAGGCATGGTCAGAGCTGACCAGAGGATTGATGAGGATACTTTGGTGACTAAGTGATACCAACATTTCTAAAGAATCTGTGAGCTCCTGAAGATCAAATTCTCTGGACAACTCTGGAGACCTAACTGAGAGTAAATGTTTAGCTCTGCAAATCCTGTGACAGAAACTCTGCAATCCTGGGACTCTAAACATCTAATCACTGTCTGGAGCTCTGCAAGCTGGGATCTGGAGCGGACTCTGCAAGCTCCTGGGAGGAGCGGGCTCTGGAGCCTCTGCACAGCTCCTCTCTGAGAAGAAAGCCATGGAGACAGAAGAAGGTAAACCAGGGATAAAGAGCCATGCAAATCCCAAACCAAGGCTAAGAGAGCTAGTCATGTGTGAACCGGTATCTCATATGACTTTGTTCCAACGTGAGAAGTTCCAGTTAGGATCATGCAGCGGCATGATTGAATGGAAGAGGTTCAGATAAGCCCCCATGAATGCAAATATCATTTTAAGCAGATTTTGTCCATGCATCTTCTCTTGGAAGTTTTGTGTACACAGTTCGATAAGGCCACGACATAGTCCTCAATGGACCACCTTGCACCCTGGCGGAGTAACATCATTACTGCTGGATTCATCCTTTGGCGAAGTCTTCTGTAACAAATGACAGGTCAGAGGCGAGGAGTAGATCCATAGCATCTTTATTAGTACAAGGTCAAACAGGCAAATATCAAGCAGAGGTATCGAGGGCAATGTAGAAAAGGCAGAGTACGATATCAGATGCAGAGCAATGGGTCAGGGCAAGACAGCCATTAATTTACAGTTGTTAGAGAGGCAGGCAAAACGATTATGAGAGGAGCTGTCAACAGTCTGATTTTTCAGGTAGTACACGGAAAGACAAACTAAAAACCGCTCGGAAATGTTAGCCAAAACAAGACTTCGCAGTGAGTGCAAGTGAGAGTGCTGCTTAAATGTGTGTGAGTGAATGAGGTGCAGGTGAGGTGAGGCAATCAAGACTAATGAGTGAATGGTGACAGCTTGTGATTGGTGTAAATGGTGGAAATGTGTGAGTGCAGTGCATGATTTGAGATGAATAATAACACATGATGTGCAGTTTGATAGCTGAAATTGAAGTTGTAATTATAACTGAATTTATTGGTTCCTAATTCCTGAAAAATCAACACTGTTTCTGCTATTTATTGTTGTGTTTGTTGTTAATATGAATGTCCTGACAAAAAAATAAAATAAATAACAATAATACCAGCAGTGACAACATTACTTCTATTCCAGTTCTTTACAATGGAAACTTGTTTTAATATCAAATTAAATGAAGAATTGTGCCAGATATAAAACTTCTAATATTCAAATAAGAAAAATAAATAAAATAAAAAATAAAAACCTTAACCTCAAGACTGTTCTGATGGAATAAATCTCCAAAAAGATAAGATTAAGAACAAAGCCATTAAATATAAGTGTTGAGAAGTAATTTAGTGAGATCTAGGAACTAGTAGTTCTTTTTACACAGTAAGATAATTTTAGGTTTTAGGCAGATGGTAGCAATGATGATATTTAGTACATCAAGGGAGTGAATGAATGTATGAATGATGCATTTATATAGTGCTTTATTGTGTATTGTTGTACACCCAAAGCGCTTTACAATCATGTGAGGGGGGGTCTCTCCTGAACCACCACCAGTGTGCAGCATCCACTTGGATGATGCGACGGCTGCCACAGGACAATGGCGCCAGTGCGCTCACCACACACCAGCTGCAGGTGGAAAGGAGAGAGAGTCATAAAGCCAATCAAGTAAATGGGGATTATTAGGAGACCATGATTGACAAGGGCCAGTGGAGGGAATTTGGCCAGGACACCAGGGTTACACCCCTACTCTTTACAAGAAGTGCCATGGGATTTTTAATGACCACAGAGAGTCAGGACCTCGGTTTAATGTCTCATCCGAAAGACGGTGCTTTTTGACAGTATAGTGTCCCGGTCACTACACTGGGGCGTTAGGACACACACACAGACTGCAGGGTGAGCACCCCCTGCTGATCTCACTAACACCTCTTCCAACAGCAACCTAGTTTTCCCAGATCTCCCATCCAGGTACTGACCAGGCTCAACCTGCTTAGCTTCAGTGGTAAACCAGTCTTGGGCTGCAGGGTGATATGGCTGCCGGCTACGGAGTTTGTGTTGTGTTGTTTTAAAGCTCCTTTTCTGTAAGCAACTGCAAACACTCATATACATTTTCTATCTTCACTAATCACTAATGAGACAAGTGTGACTCTGAAACAATAAAGACTTATAGGCTTTAGTCATTGCAGCTTGGTAGAGTATCCCAGCTCATATGTAAGGAGGCACTCAGCTGTGAGCACTGATGTGCAGACAGGTTTCTTTAACAATCTGAGCTGTGAAGAAGAGAGACGCATTCAGCTGGAAAAGGTATTTTGAAGGAGGATTATCTCAGATCTAACCGAGAAGCTGCTCTACACTCATACATGTCTATTGAACATTTGACCACAAACATACTGTATGTACACACTGGCATATGTACACACACACACTCATTCTTAGAAAGACACAAAAGAGGTCAGGTGTCTGGATTTAATGGTCTGTGCGGCTCAGGAACTGTTGGCTGATGGTATTTTTTTTTCTCTGAAGTCTTATAAGAAAAAGATTAAGTTCAGTCACGTGACTGACAGATTCTTAAAGTTCTGTAGAAATGGTGCTCTCTTTCAGCTTAAAGAAACACACTTCTCTAAGAAGTGACAAATGGATCCGGATGTCGTCTGCTCTTAGTAGAATCAGAAATCAGAGCAGAGTCCCGCTCAATATCATGGTTTAGTATTAAAACAGGTTTCATTTTAAGACTGTTTTGCTTAAATAACAAGATACATGATAAGAAATTGATCATGTTTACTTACAAATCAGGTCTATATTTGGTTAATCCTATAGTCTGAAATGTGTATATGTGACCCTGGACCACAAAACCAGTCGTAAGTGTAAATTTTTCGAAATAGAGATTTCTAAATCACCTGAAAGCTGAATAAATAAGCTTTCCATTGATGTGTGGTTAGGATAGGACAATATTTTTTTAAATCTGGAATCTGAGGGAGCAAAAAAAAAATCTAAATACTGACAAAATTACCTTTAAAATAGTCTAAATTAAGTTTTTAGCTATGCATATTACTGCTAAAAAATTAAGTTTTGATATATTTACGGTAGGAAATTCACTAAATATCTTCATGGAACATGATTTTTACGTAATATCATAATGATTTTTGGCATTAAAAGAAAAATGTATAATTTTTACCCATACAATGAATTTTTGGCTATTGCTACAAATATACCCCAGCAACTTCAGACTGGTTTTGTGGTCCTGGGTCACATATGCTATAGCGTTATTGAAATACTTCTCTAAGCATATTCATAATGAACTAAGATATAGATGTTCCTTTCCTGTACAATAAAAAAGAACTTGTTGGGAAAAGTTAATAATTCAACACAAACCGATGCATTTATTGTTTTAGGTTCTCTCAGTTTTATATGATCTGAAAAATTGTCCTAAATAACACTATTTTAATTTGTTTGTTCATTAAATGCAGAATGCATCGTTCAGCCAATACATTCATCAAGGTACCTAATTAGTAGCACAATAAATTAATCTGTTTATATAAATCTATGTATATATATATACATATGGGAAGTGAGCAATTGTAGCTTTGTTTTTGAAGGCACAATCAAAACAAAGATATCTGGGAGTTTTTTTCTGATTCAGCTGACTCAACCGCATGGTAGACTTTACTTTGAGTATGAAAAAATCTGTCAGTGATTTGTTTAGTCAGTCGCACAAAAGATGCTGATTGGTCGATCAAATATCAGGGTCAAACAAGAAATCAGTTAAGTACCATCAAACCATAATATTAGTAAGTAGAGTCTAAACAATACAAATATGGCAAAATATAAGAGACACACGCATGCACGCACGCACGCACGCACGCACGCACGCACGCACGCACGCACGCACGCACGCACACACGCACACACACACACACACACACACACACACACACACACACACACACACACACACACACACACACACACACACACACACACACACACACACACATTCATTAAGTATTTTATTTTTCTTACTGTGGTGAAAAGAAACACATTGGGTAATGAAAAATTGGTGTTACATATTACAATGGTGCCAGGCAATCTCTGTATCTGAATATCCACCTCCCCACCATACGCAAAAAACAAACAAACAAACAAACAATACACTTCCAAATAGGCTACATTAGGTGAGAAGTACTCATACAAAGGACACTTTTCTTTATCATGAGGCCTTGGGAGAGGATTCATAATTAGATGGAAGCAACACTAGTTATAGCTATGCTAGCATGGTGGATGTATGTCTGTATTTGCATTCATACTATGTAGAACAGGGATTCACTGCTCCTGAAGAGCTACCTTCCTGCAGCGTTCAGCTCCAACACGCTCAAACACACCTGCCTGTAATTGTCAAGTTCCCTGAGCTCCTTAATTAGATTGTTCAGGTACAGGTTTCGTTTGACAGTATGTGATTTTGCAATAGTAATAGTACTGTTTTACTGTTATTGCAATAGTACTGTTTTTTTCACAGTGTGCTATTCTCTTTGAGAAAGACTGGAGATGCTCATTTGTGCCATTTGTCATGCTACATTTAATTCTGCACAGTAAAATACTGTGGATTCTTATTCGGGTCCTTTACAGACAAGAATGCAATGAATTACAGAATGTAGGTCATGATGTTTCTTTTATTTTTTTTAATCAGTTCCGATGCTTTGTATGGTTGTCAATGTGAAATAAATTCAGTCTTCTCCTTACTACTAAAATGTATTTAGTTTAAATTTAACAGTTAACATGAGCCTAAATTATTGTTAGCTATTTAAGTCAGATTTTTAGAAATCAGAGTATTTTTCTTAATTGAGTAACGATCATGTTTACTTGATGATTAAGGAATAATTAATATTAGTAAGTTTTGTGCATTTAAACACAACAATACAGTCAACAATACAGTAATTGTGATGTGATGACTGAATTTTGCCAAATTTTCAAGGAGTGCTTCTGAAAAACTTGATTATTGGGCCTTGATATGGACATATACTGACATATATTGCTAATTAAAAATGTATTGTTTGCTATTTGCTCTACATTAACAGTTTTCTTGCAAAACACTTTCTATTATGCATTGCATCATATAAGAAGTATACGGCACAAGCATCAATATCTAATGAACTTGTGAAGAACCTTGAACCAGATTGTTGAGCAAGCATGTCTCCCTTTTGAAGGATCAATGGGTTTGCCTGCTTCAGCCTTTGGTTGAAAATATAATGCGTTTGCTCTTTCTTTCTGTCTATCTATCTTTCCCTCTGTTGCTTTCTTTCTGACTCACACACACACACACACACACACACACACACACACACACACACACACACACACACACACACACACACACACACACACACACACACGCACGCACGCACGCACGCACGCACGCACGCACGCACGCACACGCACACACACACCTTATTCCTTCTGTTCCTCTAGGGAGTCGGGACATTGGAAGGCCAATTAGTGCTACTAGTATCGTTGGTCCTGTGTGAAAAAAATATTTTCTTCATGAATTATACAGCTCTCTTCGTTCAGCCAGATACAATTATATCTGATTCCCTTGTGGGTTTCTCCATTCTACATAACATTTAGTGAGTTACTCTGTCTGGATGAGTTTCGATTGGAAATGTATGTTTCCGTCCCCTCTCCTGTGGTGTTTTGTCTTGCAGTGAAATGAGATAATGATGTTGACATTTGCCATGCCATAAGACATGTTTTGTTGTACGCCCCCCCACGGTAAATCTATATTATGAACATTTGCTTTATGCCTTAAATGAATAGTTTACCCAGAAATTTAAATTAGCTGAAGATTTACTCACCTCAGGCCATCCAAGATGTAGATGAGATTGTTTTTTAATGGGAATGGATTTGGAGAATTTTAGCATTACATCCCTTGCTCACCAATGGATCCTCTGCAGTGAATGGATGCCGTCAGAATGAGAGTCAAAACAGCTGATAAAAACATCCCAAAAATCCATAAGTAATCCACACAACTCAAGTCCATCAATTAATGTTTTGTGACGTGAAAAACTGCATGTTTGTAAGAAACAAATCCATCATTAAAACGTTTTAACTTTAAACTGTTGCGTCATTCTGATGGCACCCATTCACTGCAGATAATCCATTGGTGAGCATGTAATGCTAAACTAATTCCCATGAAGAAACAAACTCATCTACATCTTGGATGGCTTGAGGGTGAGTACATTTGCAACCAATTTTCCTTTTTGGGTTAACTGGGTTTATTTTTGTGAGATTTATTACAGATATAATTTTCTTCATAAATTGAACACATACAGTGATAGTCTAGAAAAAAGCTTATTTGTCAATTTTTGTCTAATTACAAATTCTGATTAACATTTTGAGCAAAAAGACGAAAAATAGAGAAATAAACATGATTTTCTGTAATTTTGAGTATTTGGTATGTTCCCTTTTTGGGAATATTCGAGCAAGCATCTTTATGTGCTCCAATGGAATCAAAGCTGTTGCTACCTTTTAACTTAGTCAGTGTAACACATTTGCCTAGAGAACTAGAAATACTACAGAGTATTATATATGTTTGTCCTTTAATCACTCACTATGGCTGTAATCACTCATTGTTTTCTAGCTCTAATCGACATTGCTTTTATTGAATAGCCCTTTGACTCTGAGTCACTCTTTCTCCCACAGTCCCGTCTGCTCGCCTCTATTTTTATCAGTACATCCTCTGATCAGCGTTTCTGCCTCACTCATCTCTCTACTTTTCTTTAATGCTGCTCTCACTTTTAGACCTCAGGCTCATTTCAGGCTTTTCAGATTACACCTTGCATGGCCAGTCATCACCTTATTATACAGCAGCCAAGCTAATGGGCCACTTTCTTCCACCGGGATGAATAGTTCCTGTTCTGTCAGATGATCTGCAGGTTTTGGTGAATTCTGTTGAGACTCTGAACTGAATCATGAATAATAGATTGACTCAGCTGGCTTGATCTAGAGACAGCCAGTGAGAATAACCTTGGATGTGAATCGTGAATCATGGCCAGGATACTTGTGTGTGTGTGTGTGTCACCATGGAGATATTCCCAATTTCATTTTCCGATGTACCATTGACAGATTCACCTTCTCTTACTACTGCAATGATAGTGGTAATGCAATGACTACATCTGAAGCCCGAACTTCTCTCTTGAATGTCTAATGTGCAAAAATCTCAGGTGCATGTTGAACGCAGAGCAGCAGCTCCAATTTGTCTCTCTTCAATTATGTGCAGCTGGATTTCTGAAGAGGTTGATGATGTTTTTACAGTTTTTCTCGATTGCTAACACACTATAACTGATTAATTTGGCTCAATTTTCCAAACCATTCATACAGTTCTCAAACCAAAGACACATTTCTCAAAACGTTTAACACATTTTACCTGTTTGCAAACACATTCCAATTTGCTCAGTGTTTTCTGCAAAACTGTACAAAAAAACACCATCATTTTGCACAGGTTTAACCATGTTCTCATTCAGAAAACACAAACACACAATATAATTAATTCAAGCATTAAAACATTAACTCAAACAGCACACATTTATCCATGTGTGAACAATCTCAGGATGATATGAACAAGAGCACAAGTGATTATGTGTTTTGGAAAACCAATCATGGTAGTAGGAGACAAAGAGGAATAGAAAGAGAAAAGAAAAATGAAGGGGAGGATGTCAAAGTTAATTTGTTCCTGATGAAAAAACAAAGCACTATAGTACATGTTCTTCTGCATGAACTGACCATAAGGGAAGTTGGCCTACAGGCTCATCTACAAGGTTTCAGTACTACTTACACATACAATATAATTACATTACACTTTCAACTTTCATTATTCTATGTATAGTAAATACTGTAGCACATGTTGTGCACCCTCAAACTCATTTACTGTACTGTTGAATTGATTTGTACATGTACTCTATTTTTGCAGAACTGAGAGACGACTGTCTAGGAGAGGCAGAGAAATATTTTTTCAGAAGACTAAGAAACTACGATAACAAATAAGGATACTACCAATACTGTAATGCAATTTGGCTGAGGATGCTGACTGCATGAATTATAATTAATTAATTAATTAATTTATTTACAGTACCTGACAGCATATTTCAATGTGTGTTTACTGTATATTCAGTTGTTTGGTCTTTGAACTTTTCTCTTCTAGTGCTTTTCATCTACTGTAAGATCTCTTTGCAGTCATGTAATGAAAGTAAACTTTTATTAAAGTTTATTGCTGAATTTTACTGTATCTGCACTCTTTTATTTGTGCCGTATACTGTAACAGTCATTAACTAGCAAAAGGATTCCTGTTTCCCAAAAGGAGGTTTTTGTAACAGTGTTTTGAATTGATCTCACTAGTGTTCTCTAGACAGGAAAGTAGTCTGAGTATTTGACAGGTTTGTGTATCATCTGAGGCCAAAGTTTGAGTCTGACAAAAGAGAACATGTTTTTGACTAAACTATTTGGTTTTGACCTGGAAGAGAAAATGAAGAATTGTTTCCTGAATTGTGTGTTAGCAATCGAGAAAAACTGTAATACTACTTACACATACAATATAATTATAGTACATAATAGCAGCAGTACTTCAGATGAGACAACTTTCATTAATCTATGTACAGTAAATAATGTAGCACATGTTGTGCACCCTTAAACTCATTCCCCTGTCTGGAGGCAGATAAGTCTTTTTTTCAGAAGACTAAGAAACTGCTATAACAATAGGAATACAACCAATACTGTAATGCAGCTTGGCAGAGGATGCTGAATGAATGAATGAATGAATAAATGTATTTATTTATACATTCATTATTTATCTATTTCTGTAAAGTTACTGACAGTATATTCCAAATGTGTGTTTACTGTATATTCAGTTGTTTGGACTTTGAACTTTTCTCTTATAGTGCTTTTCATGTAATATCTCTTTACAGTAGTGTAGTAAAAGTAAACTTTTCTTAAAGTTTATTGTTGCACTTTACTGTATCTGCACCCCTATATTTATGTCTTATGACTAGCAAAAGGATTCCTGTTTCAGTGTTTTGTATTGATCTCACTAGTGTTCTCTAGGCAGAGGAGTAGTCTGTGTATTTGGCAGGTTTGTGCATCATCTGAGGCTCAATCCATTTTGAGGCTCAAGATAATATGTTTTTGAGGTTTGATACATGACCAGAAGTTTGAAGCTTGCACAATTGGTGTGTAGTTTTGAGAGCTTTTGATAGTTGTGAGTGAAAATTGTTTTTAAATTGTGAGTGTTGGGCATTATTGTTATGAACTAACGCCCCTGCTGTGTGACATAAACCTAATTCATAACCCATGTCCTCTTCATAATCACATTAGGATGTTCGGATGGAAAGAAGGTACAGGCTGTCTTTCTGTTAAGGAGGTACAAAGGTAAATTTCTATAGGAAATTTGTGCCTTTAGCTCTGTGGCGGCCCCTCTCATGCTGTAGGTTTGCTTGCTTTTCTAGAAAGCACTGCTTCACGCATTTGAAGGTGGATGCTTCGGACGTTGGCATTGGAGCAGATCTGCAGATCGTCTCAGCCCTACTGATTTGAAATTGGGCAAATTAATCTAAAACATCCATTCCAGGTGCTAACTGATCACAATGGAGTACATCCATCTAATCCAAGATCTAAGAACCTTAAGCCTGAGAGTCTAAAGGTGTCCGGAGAAGAATGAATTATTCCTGAGCCAGAATCATTGAGAGAGTCAAGGAGAACCAGATCCTGGAGGAGGCCCAGAGAACCGTTTGTAAAGTCTGTTCGAGCTCAGGTTCTCCAGTGGGCTCACACGTATCCTGGGATCTCTTGAGTTTCTGCAAAGGCGCTTTTGGTGGCCTACAGTTATGACGTTACAGTCTTTGTCAAAGCCTTGTGCAATCAGAGCAAGACGTCATTATCTCCTATGCCCATTCATCACATCTCTCACTTGATTTTAAACTGGTGTCTCAAGGCACTACGATATTCCAAGTTCATGCCAAAGAGACTTTTACCAGAGAGTGTCACTTATCGTTTAACAGTGATTAATTTTTCATACTATGTAGGTAAAGCTCTTCCTCCTCCTCGAGTACAGTTAGGATACTACGTTCGTCAAGTTACCTGGGAGGGCTATGGTCCTTCACATCCAGGATAGTTGGTTTAGAGCACGTTCAGGATTAGGAGTCCTGTCAGGTTCTAGATTTGTTGACTATGCTCATTGTAATTAGGATTATTAGTTCCATACTAGTTAATTGTCCTACTCTTATTATTGAACTATGCTTACCTCTGTGTTCCCATTGAATGTAGGTAGCTTCAGTCTACTGCTAAGTACTTTATTCATTGGTTGGGATGTATGCTAAGCAAGGACTATTTTTTGTGACCTTTGTGGTAAATACCTCTCTGTGGATGGTTGGCATCGAATGTTTGTGCATCATCTGAGGCCAAAGTTTAATTTTGACTAAAGATCTATACACGTTTTACAAGTTGCATGCCTGTAGGGCACCTTGGTTGATCTGGGTGGTAAAGATATTTGAGCAAGAGAAGGCAATGCTGTAAATGCACTGATATTTAAATAATTGTGCGAAATTGCTTTATATTTCCTGAACTTGTAAGTTGAAACAGTTACAATTTTCATAACAGTCATTATACCACATGCACTGCTAAGTGTTACTTGCAAATTAATAAATTGTGTGGGGGGCATTCATTGGCACATTACGAATAATATGAAATATTGGCAAAGTGAGCAAAAATATTTTAATATTTAATTTAAACAAATTGACAAAATTCTAACCTTCCATTGAAGTAAAACAATTAAAAGTGGGGGAAACTTACATTATGAAATAAATGTTTTTCTCCAATGCATGATGGCTACATTATTGGCACCCCTAGAAATTCTTATGAGTAAAATATCTCTGAAGTATATTTATTCATATTTACATTTTGCAGCACACCAGGGTGACTAAAACTGTTTAGCCATGACTTCCTGTTCCACGTGATTATAAATATAAGGAACACAAAAGGCCAAATTCCCACAAGGAGTAAAAGATTGTTGAGCCTCACAAAATAGAAAGTGGCTGTAAGAAAAGAGCTAAAGCATTGAAAATCCCCATTTCCACCATCAGGGTAATAATTAAGAGCTTCCAATCAACTAAAGATGTTAAAAATCTGCCTGGAAGAGGATGTGTCTATATCATCCTAATGCATGGTGAGGACGAGAAGTTTGAGTGGCCAAAGACTCTCCAAGGAACCACAGCTGGAGAACTGCATAGATTAGTTGAGTCTTGGGTTCAGAAAGCCTAATATATATATATATATAAAGGAGTACACCCCCTTTGAAAAGTAACATAAACAATCAATGAAAGTAAGGTTAATAATATAACAAAAGTAAGGTTAATAATATAAACAGTTTTCAGTTTACTAAATTAGGGTGATGCAAAAATGAGTACACCCCACTGAAAGTCTCTGGAGCAAAGCTACATTTTAGACAAAATGTCTAATTTAACAAGAATTCAACCACAGGTGAGTCTAATTATTCATTACACAGGTGACAGTTGACTATAAAAGGGTGTTACTTAAAGAAAACCCCTTCCCATTTCATGCTGTCAGCAATGGCCACAAAAGAAATGCCACAAGACCTGAGGAAGAAAATAATTTATTTACCAGAAAGGTGAAGGCACAAGAAGATCAGCAAAGCTTTACTTATCAGTCAGAATACTGTAGCAAAAGTGGTACAAACATTTTAAAAAGATGGAAATGCCAACCATCTCACAGAGACGTCCAGGTCGTCCACGGAAGTTAACACCTTGTCAGGAGCGTCTTCTGATGAGAAGGGTTGAAGAAAATCGACATGCAAGTTCACTGCAGTTATCTAAAGAAGTAGAAAGCCAAACTGGGGTGACTATTTCCCGTGACACAATACGGCGTACACTGCAGAGGAATGGCATGCATGGGTGCCGTCCACGAAAGAAGCCTAGAGCCCGCCTAGAGTTTGCCAGGGCCCATGCTGACAAAGATGAAGACTACTGGGACTCTATACTCTGGAGTGATGTGACCAAGATAAATGTTTTTGGAACTGATGGCTTCAAAACTGTATGGCGTCGCAAAGGTGAGGAATACAAAGAAAAATGCATGGTGCCTACAGTGAAACATGGTGGTGGCAGTGTCCTTATGTGGGGCTGCATGTGGGGCTGCAGTGCTGCTGGTGTCGGGGAGTGCTGCTGGTGTCGGGGATCATTTGGCATATGAATTCACAAATCTGAATTCACAAATTGAAAGAGAAGATGCTATACTCCGTGCCCTTGGTCGTCGTGCAAAGAGAAGATGCTACCATCCTACACACATCTAAGACTGTTGGATTGAAGAAGAACAGGGTGAAAGTTGGATTTCTGAAGAAGAACAGGGTGGCCAAAGTGATTCGTGAACCCAATCGAACACCTTTCGAAGAGACAAGTTGAGCAATCGAACACCTATGGGGAATTCTGAAGAGACAAGTGAGCATCACTCTCCATCCAGAAGAATAAAAGAGGTCATGTTAGATCCATGACTTGGTGCATTCCAAAAGACAATATGAATACAAAGTGATTTAGTAGTTTTTGTTGTGGGGTATACGCATTTTTGCATCACCCTAATTTGAGTAAAACTGAAAAATTTGTAATCTAAGTTATATTATTAACCTTACTTTCATGTTATGTTATATTAAACTTTTGAATTTTGGAAAATTTTTTGTGTTCATTGAGATATTGTTTAAAATGTTACTTTTCAAAGGGGGTGTACTCATTTACGCTGAGCACTGTATATATCAAACAGTGCCTACATCACCACATGTTGTTCAAACGCGTTTCAAGAAAAAAAACCTGGTTTTCCAAAAACAAACTCCAGCCCATTGCTACCTGCTACCTGGTCTCATAGCATTTACGTACCTGGGTGCACTTTTTAGCGAGACACGAAATATGTACCAATAACTACATATTACTGCAGTTTCCAAAAGAAACAAACAATAGAGGCAATAAAACTCTGACATCTTTTACTCCTTTTCATACAAATGTACAGAGTTTTGATTAATAAAGCATAATTTTCGCACAACGAAATTATTACTTGAATAATATCATGTTACGACTTCACAACAATATTAATATGCTGGGAGATTTTAAAAATTATGATTTTGAACGTTACTGTTAGATTTAATTTCTGCATAAGTGAATACAAAGCTGCATATGGTAAAAAACTTGCTGATTATGTGGCTCGTGGCTATAAGAGGAGGTCGCTAGACAGGTGGCTCCTGGCTATAAGTTGAGAAAGAATGCATTCATTCTGTGCCTGTCATGCTATGTTTTCTGTACCTTATTTGGTCATTTTGTGAACCTCCTGTAATACAAAACTCTCTGGTACCATATATAAAGACATGCTGGTCTTATAATAAATGAGTTCAAAAGCCATGATGCCTCTGTGTGTCTTGTCTTGGGTTCTCCCGGATCTGTAGAAGACTGCGCTCACAACATCCAACCTTTGTTTCTGATTTGATTTAGAAGTGATCCAAAACACAGAAAGAAAACTTAGTTCATAAGGGAACTGAAGTTTTACAGTTACCATCACACATATCTAGCCTATGGGTTTTCGTATACTGTAAGTTTGTTTGGTAGCTCACGGAGTACAGAGACGTACATTAGAGGTGAGGAGCTCCGGTTCAAATCCTGTATAACGTTAAACACGGTTCGACAGAGCAGTTCAAATCTTAGGATTGGGTTTGGTGTAGGGCAAGATAGAGCATAACTGCAACCATAGATATTTGAATTTTAAACCGCTGCAATACATTTCTGTAGCAAACATAATAAAAACACAGCAATATGTATCTATCTTTTTAATAAAAGCTACGTAAAGCTAAAAGTCCATCACCCTGTAACCTCTTCACTTTGCCAGGGACCACAAGTTGAAAGTCAGTTCGTCCATCACCCTTAGGAGCCCTAACCCCACGACTGTGTTTTAGCTCCACTTCTATCATTAAATTTGCTGATGATACTGTGGTTCTGGGCCTCACAACAATCCACTTCTATCATTAAATTTGTGGACTGTGGTTCTGGGCCTCATTTGATGAGGCCAGGACAACTCTTTGAACGTGACTGTGGGACGTCTCTCTCTGAACGTGACATAACTAAAGCAGCGGCCCTGATCAGTGAGTGTCCTGTGGAGTAGCTTCAAGTACCTCGTGTAAACATCTCCGAGGACCTGACAGGACTCTTCACACATTCAGACAGGTTAAGAAAGCAGGCAAAGACTGTACACAGACAGCTGCAGGGTCACCAACAATACAAATTTAACAAAGCACTTATCAAAATAGAAAGTTGTGTCAATAATGTAAAATGATAGGATTTAACTGACTCAGGTTTTCATTATAGAATTTAGTGGTATGGTAATTCATTGTCCAGGACAGCAAAGCTCAGTCAGTTTAGTCCTACCATCTGACATCTACCTCAAACGAGGAAATTCAGAGCTCTCACCAACAATCCTGAAAACTTTCTATTCAGAAGAAAGTGTACTCACCCCGTAATCTCAGTGTGGTATGGTAATTCCTCAAACCAGACAGCAAAGCTGATGAGGCTGAGAGACTGAGGAGGAGCTTCTTCCCTCAGCACATCTCAGGTCTGCTCTCCCCTCTCTGCAGTTTCATAATCATTTACAAGAAATTAACATAAAATCTGTATTGACTCAACTCACCCCGAACCATACCCGGTTTTGCACATCCCTCTCATCCCTCTTGCATATTACTATTTATTAAGCAAACATGATGGTAAAAACTGAGAGACAGGAGGAGCTTATTTGTTTTGCACTTTTTATTCTATTGATGGGTTTAACACAAACTCAGTTTCATAATCATTTACAAGTTACTTTTATTTAATTTTTATTTGTAAAACATTCATATTCTCATTATCTGCAACTGACACCTGATTTGCACATCCCTCTCATCCCTCTTGATATTACCCTGTATTTATTAAGTACCCCATATCTATGTAATAAAAATGCCACAGTTTTAAATATACTGCTGGATCTTTAATGTTGTGGGCCTATTGAACTTCTATGTAATAAAAATGTGCCAGACGTATTTAACCTGGAGCGCCACTCAGTGGACATGAAACTTGGCAAACGTGCATAAGGAATGTAAAACGGTGTCATGCACATGCATCATGGATTCTAGACATCAAATGGGACCATGGTCACATAAAAAGAGCTTTGTGGCAAAAAATGTGTTTGATGCTAAACCTGACTGCCTTTAATGTTGTAGGCTGTTAGAAATCTTATAATAGACCATGTTTGAATCTTCCATCAAGACAAAGATAAAAAACAACATCAAAATCAACACAAAAATGTGCCACTGACTGAGAACAAAATACATTTTCTGCCATGGCTGTCTCAGTTCCCTGACCCGTACCCTATTGAAAATAAGTGGAGTGAACTGAAGAGGAGAAGCACCGTCATGGAGCTGGGAATCTGAAGGATCTGGAGAGATTCTGGATGAGGAAATGGTCTCTGATCTCTTGTCAGGTGTTCTTCAAACTCATCAGGTATTATAGGAGAAAATTCAGAACTGTTATATTGGGAAAAGGACGTTGCAATAGTTGGGTGCCAATAACCGTGGCTAACGAGAACTAGAGAAAAAGATTGATATCATAATGTGTGTTTCCCCCCACTTTACATCGTTTTACTTCAATGAATGTTTAGAATTTAGTAAATTGTTTGAACGAAAGATGAAAAGGATAAACAATGCAGATTTATTTTCACAGCCAACTTTGCTCATATTTACCAAGGGTGCCAATATTAGTGGGCGATACTGTAAACGTGTATGCAGATCCAATACAGGAATGTAATATATGACATTGCCCTTTATCAAGAGTGATATTGTCATAGTTAGCTATAAAGCTATATATAAATTTCACATATGTACATTTTCTTGGAAGATAAAGATATACGTTTTCAACATATAACGCCATTTCATTTCAAGCATGTCTTATTAGATTCTTCATAAATCCAAATCAAGCAAGCATGCAGATCTTACCAATTACAGCTCAAAAGTGGTAAATGTTCCTTCATCCATGCATTTCTAGGTTAACCCATCCTCTTCCTACACCAGCACAGGTAGCATACCAATATAGTTGATGTTTGCCATACTGCAGTCTTGTGGATGGAGTAGTGCTGTCAAAGGATTAATTGCGATTAATCGCATCCAAAATAAAAGTTTTTGTTTACATAATATGTGTGTGTATTCTGTATATTATTATGTACAAATAAATATACACACATGCATGTATATATTTAAGAAAAATATGTTATATGTGTATATTAAATATATTTATATATAACATAAATTATATAAATATAGATACAGTATGTACATTTAAATACATGTAAATATTTTCAAAATATATACTGTATGAGTGTGTCTTTATATATACATAATATACACAGTACACACACATATATTATGTAAACAAAAACTTTTATTTTGGATGCGATTAATTGTAATTAATCGTTTGACAGCACTAGTATGGAGTCTTTAAAATCAAACTAAAATAAGGAATAAAATATTGAGGAAGACAAAATAATAATAAAACAAATGTTTTTCACAATTAAATCTATTATGTGAAGAGTCCTTGTAGACTGAAATACAATATATGCCTACAATGCAATTGCATAGAACAGAAATCTGGTCTTAAAGTGATTTTGGATCAGACTTGGTCTTTTCTATTTGGAAAGTATTGGAAAAGCTGGATCTAAATATATGCACCGATGGTGACCGTGAATGTGAGCCAGAAACACCACCCTGTCTTTTGGATTCCTCTCCAGATCTTCTCTCAGCCAAACAGAGAGCTGTGTAAGATCATCCATCTGTGACTACCAATCAAATACTTCTTCTGGAACCCTGAGAACCGGCATTTCACTTCTGCATTTTGCATTTCACTTCTGATTATACCCTGTATAATTTAGTATGTGACGAATAAACAAACCTTGAACCTTGAACCGAAATATGCTTTCTCTAAATGAGATATAGTACTGTATCTCATCAACTTTACTACTTCAGACAACAAATGAACCTTGCTGAATGTTTAGCATTAATCATATACAGTAACTACACCTGCTGGAATTCTATTTTCACACCTCTCCCACATTTCAGAAAGGAAGTGAACAGAGCAGTAACAATGTGAGGTCTGTCATTACATATGACACAGAACCAGTGTCCTTTTTTTTCAGAGCAACGAAGTGATGAGGTTGACATTTGCCTGCTGTCTCTGGTCTATCTCTGCCAGCAGATGAAAAGAGGCAAAGGTCTCTCATTAACAAAGGATGGGTTAGTGTGCCATAGCTAACTCATGCATTATACACTATGGTATAATTACTCCACTGTTTCATAAGCAGTTAGGTTGTTTTTTTTAAAATAACTGTCACTGCAATTTAGCTCGATATGACTGCAAATCTGATCTGACCTAATCAATTTATAGGCCTAACCATTATTTAGATGGAGTGCATTGTGCAAATTTGTGCGTTAAAAGCAGCGTGAAAGCATTACCGTGCATTGTTGTGTGAGGAACAGCAGGCATAGAAATGAATAGAAAGTATCTGATTTTATATCCGAGTAGGCCTACTAATTATAAGTGAAGATGGTTAAATTTTAACAAAGCATACAAACTATTCCACAGTGCTACTCTTCTTAAATTGGGCAAACATTTTAGAGATGTTTTCCCCCAGTCTGGATAAAAAACAACACCAGGTTCGATTTCTTCCAGAAATGCCTAAATGATCTTCCCATAAACGCACGCAACAACTGAAAACTCATCTCTTTCAACACTACTTGGCAGCAAAACAATGCCCTTGGTGTTAGGGGCACTTCCTCTGTTGTTTGCCTCTTCATGAGATCATAGCTCGGAAATATATGATTTGTGGGCTTCTTAAAAATGTAACTTTAATTTAAATCGTACAACATGATTTCAATATAAAATATTTTTTATTTTTCTTTAAATTTATTGTATTTTTTATTTTTTTTTACTTTTCACTGCCTATCTTTAACCGTATTTCAGCCTTTGCATGATATGAAACGTTATTTATAGCCTATAATGTTCTGTGTTCGGACGCTAAAAAATAAAAACAACAACAACAACAATTCAATCCGTAAAAGAGCTATGTATCAAAGCAGTATATGGTCATGATATGAAACTGTAAATAATTTATTTCTTACTTAGAAATAACTATTAATTATATTTAAATTCATATTATAATATTAAGAACAATCTAGTTTTTATAACAATATACATTTTAATGATAACAATAACTTAAAATATATATTATTTTTATTAGTAGTAGTAGTAGTAGTAGTATTTTGCGGAATATAGGGCATTAAATCGAACTTTACACGTTTCACAATAAAGGCAGAAAAAATGCGAAATTAAGGTTCAACTAAGAAGGTAGTGAAAAGTAAAAAAAAATTGTAAAATAAAATAAAATTAAAAAAACTGTATAAAAATAATAATTATATCAAAATATATTGTACTATTTGATTTAAAATTGATTAATTTTATCAATTTATCACTAACGATTTGTAAACAGGAAGTGGAATGGTTACGTATGCCGTTAGGTCCCGCCTCTTCCGACACTATCAGGGATGTAAACTGCTGCTGCAGAGCATAATGACTACGTTTGATAAAGATACATAATACAATATAAATGTTGTGACACTCGATAGCTAATATCTGACTGTATAATGGCTGAATCTCCGGACAGTCGCAGTCTTGTTTCTGCGTCCTCACAGCTCAATTTAATGGAAATAGAGGCGGTAAGACTGAGAATTGACTGCTTCAGTTTTTGTCTGTATGGTTTGTTTCATTTAGTTCATTACATGCTTCGTGTTGTTCTTAATGACAGTTTACTAATGCTGCGTTTGAGATCAGTGCGTTTAATATGTGCTTGATTCTCATAGTCCGTGAGTTCGTGATTTGTTTAATATGTTTTTGTAAATGCAGTAATGCTTTACATGAACAAAACATTCACATTATTTGATATGTATGGTGAGAAACTTGAAGTATTCACAGCGAAACATGTCAGTAATTGAAAACAGAGTGATGCATGTATGATTTAATACGAATGACGTATTTATCTTATAGATTGATGATAAAGAGTTTGACATCCCTCAAGTGGACACGCCTCCGACCTTAGAGAGCATCCTGAATGAGGTCAGTATGTCTGGTTATCATACTTCCACAGTCTTTTTACAGCACAAGAGATATATTAAAGTTGCAGGTATAACAGTCAAAAAGTAGGACACACCTGCTTCGTTGTTATACGAGTATTTTACACAATTCAGAACAGTAGTAAAAGTAATACAAACTATGAAATAACTTAAATGGAAGTGTGAGAATTATGTTATAAACTAAATATTGTCCACTCATCCATTAAAATGGTTAATAAATAAATTAATATGTAGACACATGCAGACTTGTCTTTACCTTACCTTATAAAAGTCTCTTGCTCATCAAATATGCATTTAATTAATCAAAAATACAGCAAAAACAGTAATATCGTGAAAAAATTATTAGTGTTTAACACAACTATTTTTAAGTGAATATACCGTAAATGTAATTTATTCTTTTGATGCAAAGATTAATTTTCCGTAGCCATTGCTCCAGTCTTCAGTTTCACATGATCCTCAGAAATCATTCTAATCTGCTGCTTTGCTGCTCAAGAAACATTTCTTATTATTATCAGTGTTGAAAACAGTTTTTTTGTTTGTGGAAAACTTGATACATTTTGTTTTCAGGATTATTTGTTGAATAGAAAGTTCAAAAGAACCGCATTTATTGGAAATAGATTTTTGCGTAACATTATAAATGTCTTTACTGTCATTTTTGATCAATTTAAAGGATACATGCTGAATAAAAGTGTTAATTTCTTTAAAAAAAACTTACTGAACACACAATTCTGAATGATAATGCCCAATGATCATTGGGGCAGTTGTGGCTCTAATGGATAGAGCGTTGGACTTGTAACCCGAGGTTGTGGGTTCGAATCTCGGCTCCGGCAGGTATTGTCCACGACTGAGGTGAGACCCTTGAGCAAGGCACTGAACCCCCAACTGCTCCCCGGTGTGTGTGCACTTGGATGGGTTAAATGCAGAGAACACATTTCACTGCTGGTTATACTCTGTATAATTGTGTATGTGACAAATAAAGCTCATCTGAGCTTAATGTGTTTATCTACAAAACTAATGACAAGCATTTAAGCTCAAGTCTTTAGTCCATGATTATCTAAATTCAGTCCAAGTGTTTTCACAAATATACTTTGTCCTGCAGTACAATGAGAATACCATAGTACTTGTATATGAAAATCTTTAAAGAGCATGATATAACCATAGATACCATTGCTATACCATGGCACTACAACAGTACTCTTTTTCTAAGAGCAGTGATAGTGATAAATGCTTTTCATAATATTTGAATGGTAATTTTTTTCTTATCTTGAATCCGTTCTTTTAACATCTTTTAATTCAGCAGACATGTAATTTATTCATTCGTTCAAGATGCTTTTATACAAATGAGGAACACGGCAAGCATTTTATCATAAAAGCAAAGTATTTTTTCTAATATACAATACCAAGTCTCAAGTACAAGCTAGATTACTAACTAGAGCAGAAGTGAAATGCACAAACGTAGAGAGAGATAAAACATACCCCCCCCCCAAAAAAAAAAACCCCAATGGAATTATTATAGAAATTCATAATAATAAATTACTGTTTTTTGACAGCAGCTATTTTGTTTTTCAACACTTGTTTTCAGCCTGAAGACGAGGATGAGCCATTCATTCTGGAGGACACTTGTCTTTTGAACACCGAGAACATTGATGCCCACTCGTGTGAAACCTCATCTCTGGCCAGCTCTGACAGTGGAGACCGCACACATTTAAAGAGGAATGGACACTTTCTTAACCTGGCTACACATCAACAGCGCTTGCTCTGTATTGATGTTGTGATGCATGTTTGGTGATTGAATAAAGTCTTTTCTTTTCAGTAATTAGTCTGTGTATGTTCACCTCAGGAGGAGGAAAGCAGTGGAAACTAATGCTACCGTACATGGATCTGTTCTTAGACGAAATGTGCTGAAAGGCATCTCAGCTCAGATAGTTTCAGCTGCGGTAAGACCAATTAAACTTAATCTATTGCTTGTGCTGTACTATGCAAAGCTATTATATGTATGCTGTGTGTAAATGTGTTGTGTATATGGTAATGTTTGTGGGTAATTTAAATAACATTACATGATGAAAAGCTACACTTACAGCAGTTATATGATTTGTTTGTATTTAATTAATTTCCATTTCTTTCCTCAGATTAAATTCAGACATTGTCAGTTTAGTTGGCAATGGTGCACAATCCTGTTTTAATCATTCAGAACTATAAATGAGACTCTTCCAACAGAAATGTCTTCTATTCTAATGAAATTGTGTTGCTCACTTTATAATTTGGTGTTTTTATTCTTTCTATCGCTTTTCAGGATAAAGTCGATGCTGGCTTGCCAACGGCAATAGTGAGTATTTGATTTTATTTGTGATTTCTAATTAATACAAAAAAAAACAATACTTTCATGTCTGAAATGCTTTTGTGTTTGCAGACTGTTTCAAATGTGATCGCTGTGGGGACGTCACATGGTCTGGTCTTAGTATTTGGTAAGCATGTTTCAGTCCTTTGCGCTGTTGAGGTAAAGTTGATAAAGGGCACCGCAGTGGAATTTATTTTAGATTTTCTGAAGGGATGTTATATGTTTAATCATAACCGTCTGTCTGGAACTTTGTTTTTCTGAGTGCTTTATTGTTCATTAATATAAAACACAAAATGCACTCTTTGTTTTAGTACTCTTTATGTGCACTACTGTAATAGTAGCCTATTCGTCAATGAGTGTATTTTAAACGACTCTGGGACTATCTCTCTGCCTTGGCTTGTCTTGGATGGAATGTTCAGGAAAAGGTAATGTATTAATATAGTGCAAAATGTGTTAATACCACATTTTTTCCATTGCATCATGTTTAGCATTGCTACACATTAATGCCCATTTCACACTGGACGTGTAAACAGAGCAGAAGCGGCATTCACTGTGCCTTCACATTGGCAGTGTTTCTAGTGTACAACTGAACCACAGCTGATTGTGTTGACCCCCAGCTATCATCAGTCTGTCATTGTGTCCTCCCTCCCACACACAAACACACACTATAACCATATGATGCTAAACCATGTAGCATGCTGTGTACTGTAGTGTAGTTCATGTATGGTAACATTTTTGAAGATATATTTCTAGTTAAAATAATTGGTAATACTTTATTTTACCCAATTCTCACTATTAATTAGTTGCTTATTAACATGCATATTGACTGTTAATTCATATTTATAAAGCACATATTAATGCCTTATTCTTCCTAGCCCATACCTAACCTTTAAAGCAGCAAATTAGGAGTTTGTTCAGGGAAAACTCTTAGTGAATATGTGTTCCCTATTTTAAACTGTAACCAAATCATTTAAATACACTCTATTCTAATTCTATTATTATTAAAAAAAATAAACTAACACTAGTTTTTCTAATTATTTTATATTGTCTGTTTTCTTTTTATTTATTATACAATTAACAAAAGCAAAAAAAGGCCTCTAACACTAGCTTGCTCTATTCTTTTTTCTATTATATGTGTACTGCGTTAAGCTAACTGAAACTTGTTATAGCACTTGCATATCATTGCTCTTTTGTTGATTTTGATTGCTTCCATTGTCCTCATTTGTAAGTCGCTTTGAATAAAAGCATCTGCAAATAGCTAAATGTAAATTCGCATCGTCAACATTAGTGCTTGATGGCTATTAGGTTTTCACTAATTCCACTTGTATATTTGCTGTTATGATGGGTTTTCCCCCAAAACTTTTTATTTAAAAGGAGAGTCCATGGATTATTATAATGATAATTAAAACTTAAATTATAAAATTTTAGGATTCCAGGAGTTTTAAAAGCTCAATGTTTTTCAGGGTTTTCACTTATTTTAACCAGTGAATTTAGATATATTTTTCAGTCGTTCATGATTTACTGAATAAGGATTAACGATTTTTTTTTTTTTTACACAATTATAAATATTTACATATATAAATATTTAAGATTTACTTGACCAGCTCAATAAATCCTAATTTTAAAACTAGGCAGCCTCATATATCCAGGCATTTCAAAATTGTTGGAACCCTGTTTCTTCAAAGGAAGGAATAAATCAATACATACATAACGTTTTGTTGTATTTAAAAAAAAGTTGCAGAGGCTCCCTACTGGACACAGTACCCCTTTTTTGAGAGCACTCTAGTAGACACAACTTGCATGCTTTTATGCTGCTTTTTCATGTTAACGCATGTGTATTTTGGCCAGGAACAGTGCAGTGTCACTTTAATTCAGTGTGAACCACACAGCAAGAATAGGAAACGATCACAGTGCTGTGCTGTCTCACCTTTCACCTCTAACCTGCTAACATGGGTGCAGGCAAAAATGTGTTTATGTGTCTAGTGTGAAATAGCCTAAGAGCATGCTAAACCATTTAAAGCATTTTTTTTTAATAGAAAGATATGGGCTGAGAAGTTTGCCATGGCTGTTTGCACGCTCTTCGTCTGTTTGTGTCTTGCTTGCTGCTGCATTTGGAAGTATTGTTACAAAAACAAACCACTGTGTGTGATTTTTTTTTTTTTATTATGTTGTTGATAAAGCTTGAAGAAGGACACAATTGTTCCATAATCTGCACTTAATGCTGTTTTGTCTAAATGGTCTATTTGGATTTCAGATCAGAACCAGGCTCTGCGTCTCTGTCTGGGCACCACAGCGACAGGAGCTGAGTATGGGGCGGTGTCAGCTCTTAGTGTTAATCATGATTGCACACGACTGCTGTGTGGCTTTGCCAAAGGACAGGTGAGCCGCAACAAACCCTTAAACTCACAGGCAATCTGGATGGCAAATAACTTATTCATAATTATCAGGTCAGGTCAAGGTATGTAAAGTGTCATTTTATTCCTAATGCAGATCACCATGTGGGATCTGGCCAATGGGAAGCTGCTCCGCACTATCACTGACGCCCATCCACCTGGCACTGCCATACTACATGTGAAGGTTATGCACTGTACTTATGTATGTACTTTACAAGCTTTGTTGTTCATTGACATTGAATAAAGCACTTTTCTCTCTTTCTTTCCACAGTTCACTGACCACCCAGCACTAGCCGTGTGTAATGACAGTGGCGGATCAGTGTTTGAGATGTCATTCAGGTGAGATTTACTTCAACAATCTTGAATTTTATATGCATTTTAAGCACATTTATAAGGCACATTTATAACATTGTAGTGTTACTGGTGTTTAGGGTGTAGTAGAGCCTCATCCATCTGACCAGGGATCCTCAAATCTGGCTCTCGAGATCCACTTTCCTGAGTTTAGCTCCAACCCTGATCAAACTCGCCTACCTGTGATTTTCTAGTGATCCTGAAGACATTGATTAGCATGCTCGGGTGTGTTTGATTAGGGTTAGAGCGAAACTCTGCAAGAAAATGGATCTATTTTATTTACTTAAAATAAACATTAGCTGAAATAAAATAACATGAAAATGTTAACTTATTTTCTTTCATAAAACTAAATTAACTAAATCTAAAATGTAGAGTTGTACAGATATTAAAAACACAACAAAATGACAAACTTTGACAAACATTCAAAATAATAAAATTTTCAGTGAAACACTGGACACAGCATAAAGAAGCCTCATGCCGCTTAAAAAATATTCAACAAACTTCTCACCCCCCCCAAACAAAATAGAAAGCAAGCTGTAAGTGAGCTGATATAGCTGATATAGTATTTTTAATTTACATAAATGATTCAAACTAACATACAGATTAAAATATTTACTTATTGAAATCAAATAAAAAAAACTAATTCAAATTTGTCAGTTCTACTTCATATATCTATGATTTAAGAGAAAACATTTTCCTGTATTCTAGTATCTCCATTCAATATTACTACTATATATATATATATATATTACACTCTCACCAGCCACTTTATTAGGTACACCTGTTCAATTGCGGGATAACAAATTGCTAATCAGCCAATCACATGGCAGAAACTCAATGCATTCAGGCGTCTAGATGTCAAGTCACCTTTATTTATATAGCGCTTTTAACAATACAAATTGTGACAAAGCAACTGCACAATAGCAAAAAGAGAAAATAGTGTCAATAATGTAAAATGACAAGATTAAACACTCAATTTTCAGTTCAAGGCATTTCATTATTGAATTCAGTGATGGCACATGTGGTGAACACGACTTGCTGAAGTTCAAACCGAGCATCAGAATGGGGAAGAAAGGGGATTTAAGTGACTTTGAACGTGGAATGGTTGTTGGTGCCAGACGGGCTGATCTGAGTATTTCAAAAAAACTGGGATTTTCAACAACCATCTCTAGGGTTTAGAGAATGGTTCGAAAAAAGAGAAAATATCCAGTGAGCGGCAGTTGTGTGGATGAAAATGCCTTGTTGATGTCAGAGGTCAGAGGAGAATGGGCAGACTGGTTAAAGATGATAGAAAGGCAACAGTAACTCAAATAACCACCCGTTACAACTAAGGTATGCAGAATACAATCTCTGAACGCACAACACGTTGAACCCTGAAGCAGATGGGCTACAGCAGCAGAAGACCACACCGGTTGCCGCTCCTGTCAGCTAAGAACAGGAAACGGAGGCTACAATTCGCACAGTCTCACCAAAATTGGACAATAGAAGATTGGAAAAAAATGTCTTGGTCTGATGAGTCTCGATTTCTGCTACAACATTCAGATGGTAGGGTCAGAATTTGGCGTAAAGAACATGAAAACATGGATCCATTCTGCCTTGTCTCAATGGTTCAGGCTGGTGGTGGTGGTGTAATGTGGGGGATATTTTCTTGGCACAGTTTGGGCCCCTTAGTACCAATTGAGCATCGTTTATACGCCACAGCCTACCTGAGTATTGTTGCTGACCATGTCCACCCCTTTATGACTACAGTGCACCCATCTTCTGATGGCTACTTCCAGCAGGATAATGCACCATTTCACAAAGCTCAAATATTCTCAGACTGGTTTCTTGAACACAATGAGTTAACTTTACTCAAATGGCCTCCACAGTCACCAGATCTCAATCTAATAGAGCACCTTTGGGATGTGGTGGAACGGGAGATTTGCATCATGGATGTGCAGCTGACAAATCTGCAGCAACTGTGTGATGCTATCATGTCAATATAGACCAAAATCTCTGAGGAATGTTTCCAACACCTTGTTGAATCTATGCCACGAAGAATTAAGGCAGTTCTGAAGGCAAAAGGGGGTCCAACTCGGTACTAGCAAGGTGTACCTAATAAAGTGGCCAGTGAGTGTATATTCTTGCTTCTGTTCTTAACCATCTTTTTTTCTGTTCTTTCACTTTCTTTCCTGCATATTTTTTTCCATTCTGTAAATAAATAAATGTAAAAATATTATGCACTGCACTACACTGTCATTTTATTGCTATATTGTTAATATCATGACTTAATATGCTGGCCCACTTTGCCAATATGGTATACCCACTCTATTTCAACATAAATTATTATATTGAACAATGACTTGCATTCAATTTTTGTGCCATATTTTACCTGACATTTCTCATTCATTTTTCTTACCATTGCTTCTATGGCAGAGAATAGAGCTCCGTCACATCCCTCAACTTAGAGATTCCAACAGAAACCTAATTATCTGAATCTGTATCAGTTGATGAATTCTCTTATGACTGTAGTCTTATTGAAGGAGGAAATTGTCATTCATTTCCAACTGAATGCTTTTGTTGAGTGAAAAAAACATTCATTCTTATATTAACCTGGCCGGTATCTATCATTCACTGCTATAATGCTGGGACTCTATTATAGTGGTTCTGAATTATGAATGTGCTTCACATTCTTTCTGTCTCTATCTAGGAGGGTAATGGGGATGAGGACATGTGAATCCAGGTGTTTATTCAGTGGTTCTAAAGGTGAGGTTTGCTGTATTGAGCCTCTACATGCTGGACTTGAACTGAAAGATCATCCCATAACCCACTACTCCCTGCTGGCCATGGCCTCACTCACCAAGGTACTCATACATTCAGTACTTTCTACTGCTGACTACTCACTCCCTAAAGGTCTAGGGGTGTCACAATATCACTGTTTTTGTTCAGACCAGTTCTATATAACATACAGAATCTTTTATTTGGCTCAAAAGTGGGGTTTATCTTTTTGTGTGTGTGTGAAAATACTTTATTATTTAAACTGTAAAGATTTTTTTATATATTTTTTTTCAGTTATTATATCCATTATTGTTGTTTTAGAAGATTTTGGTGGTTCCCATAAAAGCAGCATGTAAACAATCAAACATGCTTTTGTAATCACACCAGTGCAACCAAAATGTAGTTGAACCGGTTGGAGAATTTGCTAAATTGGACCATTTAGTTACAGTGTGTGCTGGCCAGGTTCATTTACTGTGAGAATAAACATGTTTTGTGCAAAATGAAATCTCTTGAAAAAAAAGTGCACTTAATGGCTAGGTATTTCTCTTATTCAGCAACCTGATACATTTTTTGGCCCAGTGTTTGTTTTCATGTGTTCCGATTGTCAAAAATACCTCTCCTGCTCTACAGTTCCAAAATGGCCAATATTCCTTTTCAGCCTGAAATAGTATCTTGATGGGTCTTTCAGAAAAATGTATACATTTTGGTCTTTGGTTTTTCCTTGTTTTTGTATAGTCAACATTCTTTGCTGTGTTTTCTATTAATGTAACATTTGGGTCTTTGAGCACATGCTTTAATGAAAGGATTTTGAATGGTTGTTAATGTCTTTTTCATTCATTAGCTAGAAGAAAATCACTCTAAAAAGTGATTGCAAAAATATTATTCCTCTGTGTCAATACTGTTATAGTTGTGGCGTGGACTCTGCTATTATCTAAGAGGCGTAGCTTTTTATTTAAACATAATGTTCATAGTCGTCATTCTTCATGTGAATCGTCATCAAAGGCCTATTTCCAATGGACTTATTAACAGTTTCTCTTTTAACTTCATTCAGCTAAAAACTCAATGTGTCCATAACTGCCTTTCCATATTGTCTCAGAGTACAAGTAACATATAACGTGTAACAACAGTGACAAACAAGCTGACCAAACGAAGTACTGCAAAACGCAGCTGCTGGCATAATAAGAATGTTTGATATATTTTAATATCATGCGATGCTGAAGACTGGAGTAATGGCTGCCTTAAATTCAGTTTTGCATCATCGGAATAAATTGCATTTTAAAATATATTAAACGGAAGAGTTATTTTAAATGATAATGACATTTCACATTTTTACTGTTTTATTGTATTTTTCATTAAATAGTTGCAGCCTTCGTGAGCATAAGAGCCTTAGAGACATAAAAATCTTACTAACTCCAAACTTTTGAGCGGCGCTATAGATGTCACTGTATCTGTATTATATGGGGTGACATTTGTATTTCACAATTACTTCTATTTTGGTTTTATGTGCATAAACTAACAGTATTGTCTCATATCTTGTGAATTGCTTGTTTGTTTGGGGCACCAGTCAGTCAGCTACTAGCATCCAAACACACTCGATTGGTTTCTGTTTGACTGCAGTTTTATTCAGCCTCTGAACTCTTTATTTTGACAGATTCTGCTGATAGGACTGAAGCCTTCACTCAAAGTGTGGATGACTTTTCCCTACGGCAAGGTGCAGTGCACACTTTCATTCTTAGTGTTCTTGTGTGTGTCTGTTTGCTTTTCCAACAGCCATCAACACGCCATCTAAATGATAAATTTATAACGTCTGTATTCAAGATTTATGTTAGCATTTGTTTTCACAGCACATACATTATTGACTGCATCTCTAGTGTTTTTCCTCTTTTCAGCTGTAAATATCATATACAAGTTATCATTTACCTTACCTTTCATTACTCAGCCCTGATCTCAGTGTCACTATAAATATTTTAAAGGGATATTTTGCCCAAAACTCAAAATTCTATCATCATTTAGTCCCTGTCATGTCGTTCCAAACCCATTAGACTTTCTCTTATCTTCAGAATCATAACTGTACTTCCAATACAGCGAGTGATCATCATGCTTTTTAACTGTATTAAAAAGAAAAGTTTTGTTGCATTTACTTTTGTTGCAGTTCTGTTGCATTTGCCTACACGAGACATGAGAGTGGGTTTTTAATTTCAAGTTTGCATGAATTCCTAATTTTATCTTATTTGTTCCTTTAATTTGGATTAATGGTATTACTGTGAATAATTGACCATTGCACATATATTTGTATTTTACATGGAAATACATCACAATATGGAAGTCAGTCCTAATTTTTGTTTTATGGTGACTTTAGAGCAGAATATCTGTAACGATTGTTCACAATTATTGTAAAAAAAAAAACATAAATCACTAATTAATAAATGCTTTTATTGGAAGTTAATTAAAATCCACACAACTCTCACACAGAGCTTCATTGTGAGATGCCATTAAACATTTTTTGTTCAAAATAAAGCAAACCACCTGCTAAGATTTCTGTAAACCTCTAACAAAAGTTCTGAAGTGACTGTTGAAATGGATTCATCTGGTCTATTGTCTCCTTTATGCCTGTGTGGAGGTTGTTCTTTTCAATTAAATTTAACTAAATTAAATTAATTTAGCACAGAGCACATGGACCAGCTTCCCATTAGCACGCACATATCACTCAATTTGGCCTCACATGATTGATTTGGGTTATGAAGGAGTTTTGAGGTGCCGCCAAACATTTTCATGGCATCTTCTCATAGGAAAATTTGCTGTAATAAATAGTGATGATTATTTCTGCTGGTAGAAAAAGGTGCCAATTAAGTGCGAGGTCCAAAAAGCACCAGCAAGTATGACAATAAGAACATACAATGCGAACAAGGAAGTAGCAGGATACCTGCGTCTTTGGTCTGGACTCTAACCATTGCAGTTCTAAATATCTCATACATTTGAAATGTTTTTGAATGCAGACGGATCCTGCGAGTGTTCCCTTGTTGGCTTGGCAGTTTGTGGCAGTACATAAAGCAATCAACCCAGTTCTGTCTTTCTGTCGAGGAGACACCATCCACTTCCTGCTGGTCTGTTTGAGCAACACTGTTTTCAAAATGATAAAATTAATGTAGACTTAAAGGTGAAGTGTGGCATTTCTGTTCTGTTTGAACATCTCTAGTGGCCAGACACACCAATAGCGTGAGTTTGGAGAGGGATAACTGTTTGAGACATTTCTGATATTTATGAGTGGCTGAAAGTAGTTAGAAAACAAGTCATACATCTGTTTAGTTCTGCTAGTGGAACAGAAATGACATATTTCACCTTTAAATAAGGTCATACAGTAATCAACCCACTCTGTTGTTTTGCTGCTCAGGTTAAAAAGGATGAGTCTGGCACCATCCATGTCATCAAACAGAGACAGCTTCAACTCAACTGTGACCTCATCAGTCTGAACGTGAGTCAGACCATCACTAACATTCATATGAGTTTGATTACCTTTATGGCAGTGTGCATTGTTTCATGTTGTCTCTTGTCTCTTGGCAGTGGATAAACTCCCGTACGCTTGTGTTAATGGACAGCAAAGAGAAGCTGCGAGTGGTGGACAGGCCCAGTCAGGAGGAACTGGAAACAGTGGACATGGCTGAGCTGCAGCTGGTTTATAACAGCAGCCATTTTAAATCCCTCGCTACCGGTGGAAATGTCAGCCAAGCACTGGTAAAGGCCAGGGTCTTGATATGCCAGAGTTTTCAGCATTTAGTCTGGTGCATGTTGCACTTTATTAGTGTGAAAGAGAGAATGCCCCCTTTTTCCCAGACCATATTTTCTTCATAAGGATTCAAAAATATGAAGAATGAAGTATATGTGGCCTTCAATCAACCAGCTTGATGAGGAAACATAAATCACTGCATCTAAGATACACCATGACATTACAATTTATTGAGTATTAAAATATTGAAAAATGAGAGAAATTGTCTTAAAGAATACTTGAAGAATAAACTCAAGTTTGCACAATGTAATTAAATGTAAATGAATAAAAAAGACAAATTTAAGTAAATTAAAATATAAATATTCGATAAACTTTAGCATAAAAAAATGCTATTAAAATTAGACATGTTGCCTGGACAACTTACTGATATAAAGTAAGTTTAAGTACTAAAATGAAAAAAAATTAAGCAAAAAAAAAATAAATAAAAAAGCTAAACATTACAAGCAAAGACAAAAGCTAAATATTAATATTAAAAATTATTTACAAACTATAATATTATAGAAATAATGCTCAAATAGCACTTATAAAAAATGACAGTACATTGCGTTTTGCTACTAAGCACAACTTTTTAGGTAAATTATCATTCTAGAATCACAGTGACTTTTATGGAAGCATGTATACTCCCATTTAACAATCTCAGAACGCATGGTAGGTCTGTCTTGAAAAATCTCTATGACAAAAAAATCTCTATAATAAGATAATTTCTCTATGAAGAAAATGAATACAAATTGTACTTGCATGTAGACAGGTGGAGTTATTTGAGGTTAGCCTGTATACAATTTACATCTGATAGACCATGAGGCCGAGGCTAAGATCTGGTTGTTAAGAGCATAGATTAAAGATTCAGAAGTCATCATAAAGACCCTTTACCTAAACGTTATATTCATAAACACACAAATAACCCAATGGCCAATTCATAAGATATAGAGGAACTATGGAAGGAAGCTTCACATTGAGTGTCTGGCATATAAAAGTCAATTATTTTTTCTTTGCATATAAAGGTGAAGACATTAAATCACTATTCCACTGTACATCTTTAGGCTCTAGTTGGAGAGAAGACATGTTTCCAGTCTGTTTGCAGCTATGCAGGCCAGATCATGTATCTGGGAACAAAGGTAAAGCCACTCATGATAACTCTGAACACAAGCACAACACGTCACATAAGAATGGACTTCCTACATTGCTAAAATTTCAGTTCTATGCGAGCTTCCAGTATAGTATTCTCCCATAGCACACTGTGGTACTAACAAAGTCCTTCTGTCATATTTCTAACTGCTAATCACAGCTAATTATATGATTGTCCAGTGCCAAAAATAAAATGATTTCAAACCAACCAGGTGTTGTAAGGTAAATGCTGATAATTTTTAGGTGTTTCTGAGCAGAACTATATATATATATATATTATATATTCATGTGTCCTTATTGCCAAATGGAAACTGCTTAGAACAAAATTAAATACTGTTTAATAATGTTCCTTTTTTAAATTAGAGTACCCTGTGCTGTGGGCAGCTACATCATTAAACAAATTCATGCTCTTAGCTCTGAATTTGTATCTTAATTTAACAAAATTGCAAAAACAAGAGTGCTACAGAATCTGGCACAGTCCCAGCAGTCAACATGTGACATCATAAGAGCCTGCGGCAATGCAAGGACTAAAACAACAGAAAGAGGTTGTAATTCTGAAAGATTACTCTGAGAATATGTTTTGATCTTCGTTTTGTGAGAGGTCTCTTACACTAATCGATTGAAAATGGAAGAGGGGTGACTTCAGTTACTTTGTTTAGTTTTGTTTACTATTATCTTTAATGGCATTTTTTACCCTATATAGTATACAAGTTTAATGTTAATATCCGGTATTGGTTTTAAAATATAGATCCTCTGGCAACAGTAATATAGGACTTCATACCTTTATTACGAGACTAATCTAATCCGTCATACTTGGGTGAATTGTCATCACAAGCGATAATTTGCCAGAAAAAAGCATATAACAACATTCACAAACGTGTAAGCTCTCAAGAAATGTTGATATTCTCTATTGTTTACATCAGATTTTGTCTAAAAAGATTCACTCTCCATTATGTCTCTCAAGAAATGATGCAATCTGTGTTCATGTTATAAAACTGTACATGACACCATAAATTACTCTCAGAAACAAAATGAGCTTGCCTTCAGGCAGTGCAGTCAGATTTTGTGACATTTTTAGAGATACATGTATATCCTATAATTTTCACCGTAAACTGCCAGCCTTTGGCTTTGTGATACATTTTTGACAGACAAAACATTTAGCCAATGAGAAGATGATTTTTAACAATGTGTTGGATGTTTATCGCAGTAAGTTGAGCGAATCGTCTGAATCTGGCTAGTGACAATTCCATCTTTAAAAAGCTGATTTGATGTTGTCAGTCATGTATATTTAACTAATTAAAGGAATAGTTTACCCAAAAATCTACTCGCCCTCTGGCCATCCAAGATGTAGATGAGTTTGTTTCTTCATGGGAACAGATTTGGAGAAATGGAGCATTACATCACTTGCTCACAAGTGGATCCTCTGCAGTAAATGGGTGCCGTCAGAATGAGAGGGCGAAAATGACGAAATATCACTAATCCACAAGTAATTCATGGCTTCAGTTCAGTCCATCAGTTAACATCTTGTGATATGAAAAGCTACGTGTTTGTAAGAAACAAATCCATCATTAAGATGTTTTTGACTTCAAACTGCTGCTTCTGACCAAAATATGAATCCGTAATAATGGTTCTTCTGATTAAAATGTCCATTCCCTGTTGTCCTCTCACATCAAAATCCACTAACATATTTGTTTAGCACTGTCTTTGCTTGTAAACAGTGCTTGATTTCTTTCCTTATTAAGTGAGAACTCTTTGTCACTGGAGAAAGCAATAGAGGACTCATTTTAGCTAGAAGTGACAGTTTAAAGTAAAAAAAAAAAGAAAATTGAATGATGGATTTGTTTTGTTATAAACTTATAATTTCACAAGACACTAATTGATGGACTGGAGTCGTGTGGATTACTTGTGAATCATTGTGATGTTTTTATCAGCTTTTTGGACTGTTTGGACATTCTGACGGCACCCATTCACTGTAGAGCATCCACTTTTGAGCAATTTATGTAATGCTAAATTTCTTCAAATATTTCCATCAAGAAACAAGCTTACCTACATCTTAGATGGCCTAAGGGTTAGCTCATTTTCAGCATATTTCCATGGTTGGGTGAAGACGTCCTTTTAAAACTTTTGATCTGAACTAGATTATCAGGAATTAAGTCCAGTCACCATGTCACTCCATGTGTTGTCCACAGCAGAATAATCTTCTCATTTGTTCATCTTATGAAGATTTGCAATAATGAATACATGGGATTTGAAAGGGCATCTCGTAAACTCTCAGTCTGGTAGCACATGTTGGGTGGCTTGTGTTCAGCTGTAAGTTTGGCTGACTCCTCCAGCACCCCTCTGACTGAGCTATGGCACACTCAAGTGCTATTATGCTAATCACACATCACGCATACCCTGAATATTCATTGAGGTCTGCTCTCCATGATGTCCTCACTGAACTTCCTGTTACCTGCAGCCAGAGGGAGGGAAGGGAAGAGAAATGAAGGAGAGAGGGGGGGAGAAGGAAGGACTGCATTAAAATTGCCTGTGGGTCATCCATTAGACATGGTAGAGGGCCAGCTCTGGGAGGTCACATTAATTCCCGCGGCCTGTATCACTTCCCCCAAGTGCTGCTTATTTAATAACTCAGCCAGTGCTTGAATAAACATCCAATGTGACCTTTAGTTTTATGAATTATTCCAATTTTATGCTCTATTAATACATTTAATGGCAAATACATATACCTCACTGGGCTTTGTACATTTTCACTGGTCCATTCTAAATATAATAAATGTTTTAGGGGTATTTAAAAAGTATAATTTTCTATTATTAATATTATTATTTTTTAAAGTTTGGGGTCAGTAAGGTGTTTAATGTGAAAAATGCATTAAAGTAATGTTGTAAAATAGTATTAAAAATGAAAAAAAAAAAAACATTATTATTAATGTAACTATCATCGTCGAAAACAGTTGTGCTGCTTAGTGCTTAATATTTTTGTGGAAACCATGACATTTTTTTATTTTATTTTCAGGATTCTTTATTGAGTAGAAAATTCAAAAGAGCGGCATTTATTTGAATGATAGTGTATATTTATTTGTATTTTCAGTTCTTTTTTCCTCACCAAATGTACCAATTGTTTAAAATTCCACCATTCCTATATCAGTGATATAGAAAATTTGGCAATGTATTTAAATAAGCACAATTTGCAATAACAATGTTTAGTTTAATACAGACAAACTAATGTTTAATTTTTGAATATGTATTTATGTGATGAGCAATTGAAGATATAGCAACAGCGCAACATCTATCTGGTAAAATTGACAGTTCTATCATTTGGCTCAAAACTTTCTTGCACTGCTCTGGGTGATCAGGCCTCCCTTATTGGTCAATCCTGTTTCAGATTTGTTAATTAATCCCCGTTTGTATTTTTTTTTTTGTAGTCTGTGCACATCATGACCCTGAGGAACTGGCGCGAGGTAAGGCATCATTTTATAGTACATCACAAAAGTTATATGTGACCCTGGACCACAAAACCAGTCTTAAGTGTCAATTTTTCGAAATTGAGATTTATACATCATCTGAAAGCTGAATAAATAATATTTCCATTGATGTATGAAAAAATATTGAGAAAATCGCCTTTAAAGTTGTCCAAATGAATTTCTTAGAAATGCATATTACTTATCAGAAATTAAGTTTTGATATATTTACGGTAATAAATTAACTAAATATCTTCATGGAACATGATCTTTACTTAATATCCTAATGATTTTTGGCATAAAAGAAAAATCGATAATTTTGACCCATGCAATGTATTTTTGGCTATTGCTACAAATATACCCTAGCGACTTCAGACTGCTTTTGGGTCCAGGGTCACATATCTGAGTCACAATAATGGATCTGATAGTAATGGGACTTCTGCCGTCCTGCAGCGTGTAGACCATCTGTTGAAGCAGGAGAAGTTCATGGATGCTCTGTCTCTTGCCTGGTCCTTCCACGAGGGCACCGCCAAAGCTGTGTTAGGTCGGTCCTTCTGTTCACATCCTCTCTAAAATCTACGCTTCTGTTGAACCAAATGACTGTTATTTTCTCAATTTCTGTCAAAATGATAACAGCTTTCAGACCTCAATGCTTTTAATTTGTAATTATCCAAGTTACAAATTATATAGTCTTTAATTTTCCAAGAACTTCAGAATTCTTGTTAATCACAATAAAAGGATTTAGAATACTGTTTGATAGAATTAAGATTCAAATGCTTTAATGATACCACAAAATGCAGATAGTAATTTAGACCTAATGTTTATGTAACAGGGCTATTTGCAGACCCTGCTAAAAGAAAAGGATTGGTTGCAGACAAGGTAAGATTCTTATTAATGCAGTGACACTGCTGTACATGCATCTTTCCCTCAAATAAAAAAAAAATATTTTATCCACCATTTTCTTCCTGTATAAATGGGTTATCCCATTTGTAAATTCTATGGGTCTAGCTTCCGGTCTCATCTGTGTCCAGCTATTTTTAGCTGTACAAAACAATTAGATTTGCTGCTTGATATTGAAAATTGGTGTGTCTTACCATATTGTTTTAATGCATTATCTTAATTACGAACACACTGGTTTGTAGTGCAAACAGTTTTACCGTTTACTGCACATTGTTGTTCTTCTCATTATTTCCCTATAGCAGCTAATTAACCGGAAGTCTTGCCCATAGGCTTACTTTATACAGGTGAATAGGAAGCATTTGGAACTAGGGATGCACAATCTATGCACTACCTGTGAAATATTTTAGAACATCTCCATGTTCTAAATAAGAAAAAGAAGCTTGTCTAGGCCATGACATACCACCGAGTACTGAAGAATGGTAGAAGGTCTTATGGACCAATCTTTGGTTCATCACAGTGTTTTTTATGCTGCAAGTAAAGTAAGCCCTCATTGTGTGACATCAGACATGGAAGTGGAAGCGTATTGGTCAGGGACGTTTTGCTGCATCCAGTGTTGCTAACCTTATACTAAAAATAATTGCAGCACCCTCTGGTTTACTTTGGTTTATTTGCATCTTAGTAAGGGTTTCATCCTTCAACAGGATAATAGGTTGTTTGCACATGACGTAACTGCTGTGGCGCAAAATGCAGCTGGAGTGCAGGAAGTGATTTTTCTCCGAAGGAATCAGTAGCAGAAACTCAAGATGCCTGTGTTTTGAGTGGTTAATGAATGTTCAAATTGGTCAAACCGAAAAAACACAAGGACCTTTTATCGTGTACGAAATGTGTTGTCCATAAGAGGGGAAAAGTCAAGAAATTGACTGAAAAACGCAGGAAAAAGTGGCTTGTAAACCTGCGTCTGCGGTCGGGAGGAGCCGAGTCGGATAATGCTCATGTGTGCAAATGGTTAATATAAGATATAACATTAATACAGATATAAATAGCCTAGATAATCCAGGGCTGCCACCACAAGCAGGGTTAGGAGTCAGAAGTCACTCAATGCTAAACGCCACACGTAGACACGATGTAAATAAGATATAATTTGCAGTTCAGAGAGCTTTATTGATTATAACGGAACATTGTGAGATTGCAATAAATTGAAGGGAGTGACAGCTTTTTAGTGATTATATACAAGCACTATTAACTCACAGTCTAGGCTGTAAACAGAATTTAATAAAACTTTTGTTTTACGTGCTGCTAGGACCAACATACACTAACCCTGTACATGCAGCAACGCATCAGGAGTGACTGATAAAAAAAGAACGGATGAGATGGAGGAAAGTCCATACTGTATTGGTTTAGGTGCTATAACAAGAGAAAGGTATAAACAGAAAAACACAATGTTATGTGATCCTTATGTTATAAAGAGGAGCAATTTTTGAACTAAATTGAAATGCTTGCATGCCATTGAAGTGGTGGATATAGGCTAAGCAACTAACCCTGACTGCAAACAAGCTATTTCGAAAGTGAATCCCATATTTATAAGAGGGATTTGGGATATATGTCGCTCTTGAAACTGCTGCATGTACAGGTTATGTGGCCGTGGGCCCTGTTAGCAGCACGAAAACAACTTCTATTTAAATTCTGATTTGATTATAGCCTAGAAAAAGAGCAAATTGCGCTTCCATGTAATCACGAATGCTGTTTATCACAATCTCACAGTTCCTTCATAATCAGTGAAGCTCTCTGAACTGCAAATAATATCTTATTTACATCGTAAATATTTTTACATTTTTTCGGTTTGACTGATTTGATTCATAAACCACTCAAAACACTGTTTGCAAACAACCTATTGCCTAAAACAGTAGAGTAGAACAGGATAGTAGCTTCAAATCATGAAATGGCCAGCACTGTCTCCAGAGTTAAACCTGGTTGAGCTGATTTGGGGTTTAAATCCATTTGTTCTCTTACTGAACTAAGGATCCTATTGGAATCCCACTTCTTTATGCTGTGAATTTATTTGTTTCTTATTGAGACCGTATTTGATTTTCCTGTATAACAGATTTCAAAATGAATTTATCTGTAGCGCTGTAAATGATAGTCATTATGATGGCAAAATTAACTTGTGCAAATGAAAGACAGCTTTCTCTGATTTTCTTTCTTCACAGATGGTGGAAATTTTGTTACAGTATGTGGATCGCTCTCTGAAAAAATGTCCAGAGCAAGGGAAAATCCAGGTGATGGAGCAACACTTCCAGGTAATGGGTCACCAATAGAAGCCCTCTCAAATGAGCCTCAAATGGTGTTATCTTATCAATTTAACATTATTATTTATTATTTAAAGATGTAGATATTATTTAACGAGACTAAGACAGAGCTGACAAGTTTTTACCATTATAGAGGCTTTTAGAGAGGTGAGAGTGAGGAGAGCAGACTGAGAGAGCGATGCAGACAGTTTCCTTTATGTCAGTCCTTAGGCCTGCGGCATCCATTTTTAAACCGCATCTCATCATAAGGCGGAAACCACATACAATAATGGCCCACTAATGTCATCTCTCCCCTGCCCCTGGGTCTCGCTCGCTCTCCGATTTCTTTTTGCCATTTAAGAAGCACTCTGTCATCACAAAAATAAGGCACTCACCATGGCCAAATGGCAGATTTAGCTCTGTATATCTAGGGCAATGTGGAATATTATGCTGCTGTAACTCCCTGTCTGTCAGACACACTTTCTAAGTCAGTTTTACCACAAGAGAAATGTGCATATTTAATTACTTTACCCATATTCGTTGGACTGTGGTTCTATAGTAATTAAGGCTGGGATATATATCATATAGATAAGATTCTCAATATTTGTAAGAATATTTGTTGCTTATTTATTGATTCTATGAATCTGCATTGTTCTAGTTCTGTAGAAATCGGTTAAGCTTTCTTCCAAGTTCTACAAACACAGATTTCTTTCTCATTTTCTTGTTTACTTTGGTAGCCCTGATGTTATTAATACATGTTATTATCATGAATTAATGAATTCTCACTATCTTTTTCTTGTTCTTTTATTCCTTCAAACCCCATTGCTCCATCTTTTCTTGCTGCTGCTTGTTCTTTCTCTCTTCTCCTCTGCAGGACATGGTTCCTGTCGTGGTGGATTATTGTCTCCTTCTGCAGAGAACGTGAGTGTAAACACACCTCTTTTCCTGCACACATATAGTACACACACTACAGTATGTACAATGCTGTTGCATGTGTGTACTCTGAGCCTGTTGTTTTTCTGGGAATCATCCCAGAGTTTGCTAAACAAGCCTGAAGCATTAATTAAATGTTCTGGTTTCAATATAATTTAAGCAATACATCATTTACCACTGAAAATCATTTCAGACCCTAAGTAAAAAAAAAAAAGAAAGATAAATCAAATAAATAACACTACCATTCAAAAGTTTGGGGCTGGTAAGATTTTCACAATGTTTTTAACATCATCTCTTCACCAAGGCTGCTTTTATTTGATAAAAATACAGTAAAAATAGTAATGTTGTGAAATATTATGAAAGTAATTGTAATTTAAAATAACCATAATAATTGAAAATACCTGTTTATTGTCGGTTGTAATTGTAAAATGTAATTTATTCCTGTGATGTCAAAGCTGAATTTTGTAGTGGCCATTACTCCAGTTTTTAGTGTCACATGATCCTTAAGAAATCCTTCTAATATGCTGCTTTGCTGTTCAAAATAATTTCTTACTATTATCAAAGTGGAAAACAGCTGATTAATATTTTTTCTGAAGCCATACATTTTTGGATTCTTGGAATATAAATATTTCAGATATAGATTTTTGTTCTGTAATGTATGTATTTTCTGTCACTTTTGTTCAATTTAATCCAATTTAATTAAAATGTAAAAAATTGTGGCAAAATAATTCTCACTGACCCCAAACTTACTAATTGCTTACTGACCTTAATTGTATAGTTATTGTGTAATATAGTTGTATCACATTTTTCAACTTGAACTATGGAGCTTTATGTAGTTACATTCATTCATTCATTTTTATTTTTTGCCCATAACACTGGTGCTAGAGTTGGAAAGTTGTGTGCTACAATATGGCCTGCACTACAAGTGTAAAACATATTTTACCATCTCTGAAATAAGAAACGAAAATGTAAAAGGTTAAATTGTCATAAAATGAATCCATTTGAATCAAGCGGTTTTGTGACCAGATGCGTTTGCATCATATCATGAACAGATTTATTTTAGGCTTTTATTTACTTGTCTGTTATGAATGGAATGAATGATTTTGCAAGTAATTTTATTGTATCAGAATGTCAATCATTTTAAAAGTGCAATGTACGAAACAGCTTATAGACAAAAGGTTTAAGGTTATTTATGCAACTTTCACACACTGCTTTATGTAACAATATATTGAGCTTTGATGCCATGTATAAATATGTGATATAAATAAGTGAAAGGAGTGATAGAAATTATTATTGAAATTTTCATCATTTTCAGGTGTAGTAAAATTTTCTTTTAGGTTTATGGTTTAGAATATAATTGTTTGGCTATTTCTGTTATGTTTCCAACTTGAACGCATGGCGTTCATATGTGACATCCATTTAAGTTTCCCAAGTGCACCTGAAGGCAACATATGCTGCAGGGTATGGGGAAAAACATGATCACACCTGCAGGGAGTGAAAGCAGACCAATCTTTTCATAGCAGTTGGGACATATGTCGCACAGAACAGCTCTACCCCTTCAGTTCTGCTACAGTCAGATATATTTTGCTTTGTGTGTGTGGGAGTGCTAATGAGAATCTGAAGATGGTGAGTGTGTGTATTTGCATGTATGTGCTTGGTTGTTTGTGTTTACTGAATAGCAGGTGAGAGAATGTCTTAACTCTTCTAACAATGTATTGCACAGTGGTTAGCGCGTGTGTGTCTTTGTTTTTACACTCGCACAAGTAACTCAGCAGAGCAGAGCTTGTTAACTTAAGGAAGAATTGTGATGAAGAGCAGATCTCTGCCCCTCGATTAACCCGGCTAAAACTCCCTATCGTGTTAGCTCCACCACCTCAGCACAATTTCAGCAGCAGCAGCTCTGATCAGTGGGATGCAGCACCGCTGATCACCCTTCCCTCAAACTCCAGCTGTTCCTATATTAGTCTAACCACATTATTCAGACAGCCACACAGAATTTATAGCAGTTTTGCCAAAGGATTATCTTCCTGTTAACAAATTGAACAACATTTATTCCGAGGTGGTACTTTGATGGTATATTGTGGTAATACCACAGTGCTTTGAGCTATACCAAACTGAAATACTAGTATGCTCAATCGAATTGCTTTGGAATGATGAACTCGTCATCCCACAACCGACCAATGATTAGAGTAGTCCAGTGGTTCAGGATCTTAAGGTTTTTAAGAATGAGAGAAGTTTCAGGACAGTTATTTGTTGAATACCGATTGTCCCTTGAATACCTATATTCTGTGAATAATACTGTTAAAGAGCTGCATTTTGTATCTTCAGCAGTGGTTCTCAGGCTTTTTCAATCAAAGATCCTCCATTGTCCAACACAATATTAATGCCCCCTCTCAGTATAGGCTAAAATTAGTTCCAATATGTTCTGCAGTTATGACAAAGCAGCTTTTCAAATCTTTTTATTAACATAATAGAGCATTGTGCCTAAATGTATGTATTAACTAAAATGTGTTCTGTTATTCTAGAAGTTTTAGGAACTGTATGGTTTTTGATAACAGTAGATGGATTTAATTATTGATAGTTATGCGTTTTTAATTTTTTTTATCTAGAGCCTCTAACACTTTATTAGTACCTTTTCACATTTTAATTTAGATTAGAGATAGATTAAAAATACATACATACATATACAATGTTTTAGTAAATAGACATAAATGTGGACCCTGAACCCAAAACCATAATCCATTTTCTAAATTGCGATTTATACATTCATTGAATGCTGAATAAATATATTTCAAAGTATGGTTTGTTATATAGACAATATTTAAAATCAATCTGAGGGTGCAAAAATCAAATATTAATATCCTTTAAAGTTGTTCAAATTAAGCTCATAGTTTTGATATATTTACAGAGGTTACTAAATATATTAATGGACATGATCTTTATTAATATGCTAATGATTTTTGCATAAAGAAAAATTTGTAATTTTCCATACAATGTATTGTGGCTATTGCTACAATTTACCCAGCGACTTAAGATGTTTACTTTTGTGCCTCATGCAGGGGTCACAAATGTTAAATGTCATAAAAAAAAATTCTAAAGATATTTTAAATGTTTTGAACACCAGTAGGTGTCAGCAAGTCACCGATAAGTGAATCATGCGATTGAACAGAATCATTTAAACGGTTAATTCATTCAAGAACAAAACACCGTCATTGCTCAGAGTCAGAGACACAAAACTGTTTAGTGGCTTGGTTGGAATATTTTTGTTGCGAAATAGAGCAAAAACAGGCAATATGGTGTCTAAAAACGTTAAGTCTCTAACCACCAATGCAACGATGCATATTTACCTTAGTTACCTCTACATGATTGCGACGGTTGATGTAGAGATTTTTAGCTGCTAGTTCGGTCTCCGAGGCAGTTACTCTGCATTAGAGCATGAATATATGGAGGGGTTCACTTCATTTCCTACGAGCAACTTACGCAGGTATGACGGGGTTTGGTTTTCAGCTGGGTCGCACCAATAACGCCTGTCTGTCCGTCTGCATCTTTTTTGTGATTTTTAACGCAGTTTCTTCTTCCGCCCATTATTACTGCAGTGATTCACGGAGCGATTTTTTTTTTTTTACTCAGTAACGAATGTGTTTTAAAATGTAGCGAAGTACAATACTTCACACAAAATATACTTAAGTAAAAGTAAAATACAAGATTAAAATTACTTAAAAAAAGTACAAGTAAAAAAAAGCTATCAATTACATAACGCGAGTAAATGTAATTCATTATCACCTCTGTATATGTTCTTCTCTTTTTCGAAAGACATCCTGGATTTTTAATGACCACAGAGAGTCAGGACCTCAGTTTAACGTCTCATCCGAAGGACGGTGCTTTTTAGTGTCCCCGTCACTATATTGGGGTGTTAGGACCCACACAGACCACAGGCTGAGCCCCCTGCTGGCCTCACTAACACCTCTTTCAGCAGCAACCTAGTTTTTCCCAGTAGATCTCCCATCCAGGTACTGACAAGGCAAAACCCTGCTTAGCTTCAGTGAGCAACCGGTCTTGGGCTACAGGGTGATATGGCTGCTGGCTTTCATCTAACTCCCGCCAATCCGTTTCTGTGGTTGCTGAGGTGCCGCATGAGACAATCACTTGGGGTGACACATGCGAGTAAGAGCCCATGGAGAGCGAGATGACGGAGTATTCTCCTTTCCTCACGCTCTCGCCCGGCCATGTTCAAGAGCTCAAATAGTGTTATGTGGAGCCGGTTGTCTTTGTCATTGACGATTTGCAGCCTATCCTGGAGGCCCGTAACGTGGTTTCCTTCGGTTGTCTTGCAGTTCTCTTCCTCTAAGCGGACAGAAGAAACGCAATTCCTCATCTTACAATGAGTTGTTAGACGTTGTGACACGCACGGTGGACAATTTGGATTAGACTTGGACTGTGAGCTGATGTAAAACCAGGCCCAATCTAAATTGGATAACCGTTTTTTTACTAGCCGTACTCCATCCCAGCCCCGTAGGCCTCTTCCCTTCTTTCAAGATCTCCATCAAGAGGTTTTGAGGTCTTGGAAGTAGCTTTTTTCAGTGCACATTACAAACGCCGCTGCCACTGATTTGCCACCTTGTCTAAAATGGCGGATCATGGTTACGGGGCGATGCCGGCCATCGAAGAAACTCTCGTGACACACCTTGCGCCTAATTCAGCTCCATCTTGGAAGTGGCGCCCTATGTTGCCGTCCAAGCCATGTAAGATCACTTCCAGTTTAATCTGGAAATCTTACATGGCCGCTTGGCAGGCTGTATTACAGCCGGTATTTTGCTGTGCCCCTAAAAATTGTGGTTTACATCTGATTTCTTGCGCTCAGAGTAGGGATGTCAATTTTCAATCATTTCCATAATCGATCGGCGTTTAAATTATCGATCAATTAATCGATTAATATTTAACCTTAACTACTGCAAAATGCATCTATTGCAGTGGCATATAGTCACCGGCATGACAGAATGTGCAAATGCCACTCAAAACGCCAGCTTCCTCACCCGAATGAAAAGGGTTTTTAGTCTAAATAAAAGGCTAGTGGCAGGATGGTAAAATAAATGAATGTTATTACAATCATTTGATAAAAGGAAGAGAGCGCGCCGTATACGCACGGGGTCATTATACTTTGTGTGCTGTTTCATATCCTGCCAAGGAGACCACTGAATGCGCCTTTTTAAATGGTTTCATGGTGCTCGTTTTTTAATTTTTTAAATATCATAGCAATGTTTTTAATTGACATTATCGGGATTTAAAATAAAATGATCCCAAGCGCAAGTACAGTGCGCGTGGGGCTGTGACGTGCGTAGAGGTCTGCTACCCGACCCGAGCCAGCGGGTCCCGAAATACTTTTGGGTCGGGTTCGGGTTAATGTTTAATGGATAGCTTCGGGTCGTTGCCAAACCAAAACTATTTTCAGAGGACTACGCTGCTTTCATAGACGCACGCACACACATTATTGCACACAGATATCAGAGATATCGCACAAACAAACAGCAGCGCACAAACAGCACGGAAACCTTTATTAGTAAAATAGCTTTGATAGGCAGGGACTCGAAATTGCGACCATTTTGGTCGCATATGCGCCCGAAATGTAATCTGTGCGCCTCAAAATATATTTGGAGCATTTGTGCGAGTGCAAATAATTGTCGTGGTGCGACCTCTAAACTAAACGTTTGCGAATTACTGCACAGCATGTGCCACGTGACCGGTGCTGAGCTAAAAGGTTAAAATTTTTATTTGCGCGCTTAATCTGAAGTGCTTTTCTGAAGTTACCCGAAACGTAATAAAAAAAAGCTGTCTAACAACCCGCTGATTACTTAAACATTCTTTAAGCTAATACTGTAACCACAAGGTTTACAATAGACTGGTTTATTTTGAAATGAAAGTAAACCGTAGTGGAACGGATGCGTGCCTGTAAAATGCGTTGCACTCTTAAAGGTAGTTAAACATGGCCACTGTCCTTAAGGCATGTTCCCTATACTATTTCTCGAATTATCACTCACTGTTGTCCCAACCTGGATTAAATTATTCATGTGCTGAACACAAAATAAGATATTTTAAGATGTCAGGGTAACCAACAGGTGGTCATTTGTGTATAAAACAATACTATGGAAGTCTTCTGGTCACAGCTTTTGGTTTTCCAATCTCTTCAAAAAATATATGTTCAGCAGAGAAAGAAACTCAGGTTTTAAAAACTTTTTTAGTAGTAAATGATGGTTTAATATAAAACTTGCCAGAATCGACAGACAGATGGACAAATATTCTTTATGTTTAAAGAACAACACAAAGAGAAAAACATATCACTACTCTTGAAAAATAATACATTACTTTAATAGGAATCAATCTATATAGTGTTTTATATTTGTTAATGCTTTTTATTCCTGCTAAATATGTTATTGACCATGAAAATTAACACGCACTTTGTTGTATATTATCTTTTGTATTGTATCTTTGTTCTTATTTTTTCATAGAAAGATAAATAATGAAAAATATTTTTATCTCGCCCAGTTTGGCCTAAAAAAACAAAAAAATTTCCAATTTTATTTTTATTTTGTAACCTTGAAAGGCTGTCTTTATATAGGAAAATTGTTTGGCCGTATGCTCAAAAAACTGTGTAAACTAACTGCCAAGAATTGAACATTGAAAATGTCTAAAAAAATGTATATTATATTTTTGGCAATCGCCCCACACCCTATTGGAATGACGGTTTTTTGACCACACTTTTATTCCAAAATGTAATTTGTGTGGAAAATCAGAAATAACCCAAGACAGTAAACAGCATAACAGAAGCCAGAGACGAGATGGACACAAAAGAAAGAAAATATTGTACAGCCTGAGCAAGCACCGAACACCCCCCAATGCGAAATATAGAAATTAAATCCAATATTGAATTGCGGAGTGGGGGTCTATATGAATGTATTTCAGGGGAACTGTTTTGAAGAAAAGTTTAATGACATTTTCTATATCTTGCCTCTGTATATTGCATGTATAAAAAACAAGCACTAGTTAAGGATCAGGTTTAATTTGATGAAGCTTTTAATCTTCAGGAGGATGTTGCGCCCTTCCGTATTGGAGTTGTGTTGCTCCCTTAAATAGGTGGGTGCTCCTAAAAAAATTGTGGTGCTCCTATTCTTGAAAGTTGGGAGCACCAGTTACCAAGCAAAAAAAGTAAATTTCGAGCCCTGGATAGGCTACTGACTCGCAACTTTATATTTTTCTGCAATGAGGGGATAAAAAAACAACAACTTACGTTTAATACTGTGCCCATTCTGGTAACCCATCAATTGGTCAGTTTTGAAAATACATAGTTTGGCTTTCCCTATACTGAATTATGAACATTCATAGATCATGGTATTTGTGTGACACTTAAAAAAAAATCATGGAATTAGTAGTACTTATTCAAATAATCAACGTATTAACATTGTGCTTTTTATTGGTGATTTGTTCTTTATTCTTCTAGACTCTAAATTAATTTCATGGTTGGATAAACAAACCTAGAATTGAACATTGATAATTATGAGCACACGCACATTATTCTAAACTAATTAACATCTAATGTAAATCCAGCCTCACATGAGACCACTAACTTACAAATCGGTATTGGAAAATAATATAACTTCTCATCTTATTGTCATGGTGTTTTCATTGCCTGTGGCTCATGGGGACCTTGGAATAATATACACATGAGCACGTGCATGCATACACATGCACAAACACACAAAGATAAACTGGCATCTCACTATCCTTGGGCCAAACTCTCAGACATCTCATTACTGCCCTGCACTTTCTCTCATGCTGATTATCATCTCCATCTGTTCTCTCTCTCTAACAATGTGTCAGTGTTAGTCAGTGTCAGCAGATAACCTCATCTCCCCTCAGATCCAGGACCAGTGTCCTAAAGCTTTGCCCCAAAGTATGTCAGTGGAGTGCAGCAATAGCAGTTCCCTTTCAATATTTCACTCATACTGTAAGTATGGGAAAATCCCTTTTTCCCCCTTCACTGAATAAGTTATTCACTGCAGTTATAACTGCATGTGATTGATTCGTGTAAGATGAAAGAAACGAACCATCCACGTGCAGGTGGCGAGCGAGACTATGGCTATGCAGCCCACCATAGCCCGCCAAAATGGGAGGAGTGTCTGGCTATAAACTCTTGGTGAGAGAAACTCTGCATGTTTCAAGTTTTATTACTGTTACATAAATATTCCTAGTACAAGTGAAGATCACTTGGCAGCATTTCTGGCATAAAGTTGCTCAACACAAAATAATTTAAACTCGCCCCTTGTCATAGCACTTGCATATTATTGCTCTTTTGTTCATTTTGATTGCTTCTATTGCCATCATTTGTAAGTTTCTTTGGACAAGCGTCTGCTAAATGACTTAATGTGAATGTTTTCAAAGATCACCTTTGTGGAGAAGCATAATACAATGTAAATGTGGCCACTTTTTGGAGGATTTCAAATCAAAGGTTTAGTTTTTGATTTACTAAAAGCCCTTCAACTGATTTGTCTGAATAAACTTTACTGAAAATTCTTTTTCAACCTTTGTGGTTGTTTTAGGGGTTAAGTTGTCAAATTGGTAAACCTAACTTTATATATTGGTTGGTATCAGTTTGAGATTTCAACATTTTGCAAGGTGCTGAAAACATTCCATTCCATGACATTGAAAGGTGCTCAATTGAATTGAGATTTGATGACATTGGTGGACATTTAAGTATAATGAACACATTTGTCGTGTTCAGGTAACCAGTTTAAGATGATTTGAGCTTTGTGACATGGAGCCTTATCCTACTAGTCATAAAGGGAAGGACATGGCCAACAACAATACTCAGGTAGGCTGTGGTGTTTAAACAATTCTCATTTGTCATTAAGTAAGGCCCAATGTGTTCTAAGAAAATATCCCTTCACCATTACACCACCACTTGCCTGAATTGTAAATACAAGGCAGGATGGATCCATTCTTTCATGTTGTTTACACCAAATTCTGACTCTAACATCCGAATGTTGCAGCAGAAATCGAGACTCATGAGACCAGGCAACCTTTTTCCAGTCTTCTATTGTCCAGTTTTGGTGAGCCTGTGGGAATTGTAGCCTCAGTTTCCTGTTCTTAGCTAAGAGAAGTGGCACCCAGTGTTTTATGCTGCTGTTGAAAGCACTACACTCACTGCTTCAAGGTTAAATATGCTGTGTTTACTTTGTATTTTGAGTTACTGTTGCCTTTCTATCAGCTCAAATCAGTCTAGCTATATTGTTGCTGCCATGTGATTGGCGGATATTTGTGTTACGGAACAGGTGCACCTAAGAAAATGGCTGGTGAATGTATTTGTGCATTAAATTATAGTTGTCACAGGATGTATGCGTATTTGTGTAATGTACTGAGAGCTTTTAAAAACTTGTATGATATATTTGTTAATTTTGTTTTATGAATGGTGAATTGCATTGTGCATTTAAATTCATGATATTTAAACTCTTGCACTTGTATACTGGTACTAACAAATAATACCAAAAATCGTGCAACATCACCATCAGCATTGCAACACAGCCATTTGATATTTCTAGCCAGTGTGACATGTCATGTAACTCCCAGGGAATGCATAAACTGATGTAAAAAAAAAGGGACACCTTGAAATGCAGTGCAGGTTGCTTTTAATAAAAGTGAGTGTGTGCCAAATGCATAAGGGTAAATGTAAATTGTGCAGTGAGGCAGATAAGTGATGGCTGTGGTGGATAATGTGAACATTTTGCTCGCTCCTCTCAACTCTAAAAAGCAGCACTGTAGAAGCAAAATATACACAACCAAAATGAAACCGGTTAACCTGCAGACCAAATGTCATAAATCTGCAATAAAAACATGTGCTGCTTCAAAAAGATCTTCAACAAGGTTAATCAGACCTTGCAAAGCATCTGTCCTGTGCTCAATCCCAATTATACAAGTACTTCAGAGATCTGCAAATGACATAAACATAAATACACATATTCTTAAAAAGTTTGGGGGAAAATAGTTTAACTGCTTTTTATTTTATTCTGGATTATATTTCATTAAGCTTTTTATATTTAAAAAATATATATATATTTTATCTTAAGTTCTATGACAAACTGTTATTTATATTCCAGATGAGCAGACATTGAAATGCTCCTCATCTTTCTCCTCATATTCTGGGAGTTATTATTTTCTATCCTTGCGACAAGCCAATTTCCTGCCTGTGTTATTTTGTTTCTTGTTGTATTATCAGTGCCAGTAAAGGTCAGCAGCTGCCTTTATCAGACCTGCCTCACACTTTCAACCTCCACTCTTCTGTGCCTCTCCTCTGTTGTTATCATCATACACTGCTGAAATTCCTTGTTATTATGTTGTACATGACTAGACACTTCATGGTAATCCATCTGAAAACATTTAAGCAAATATAACAGTAAGCTATAAGTTGGCGTTATCCATCAGGTGAAGAAAACTACTATATAGAAGTAAATAAAATGGACTTATCGATTATTATTATTAAAATAGACTTAAAAATATGATGTCAGTTTAATGTTGTGCATCTTTTATGAAGATTGTTAATGTAACTAAATTTAAAGAATTTTGAGACTTGTTACCCATTCATATTCTTTGTTTCCAGAGACACGTTGATCCATTAATTTATATGCATTTATTTACAATCTGAATGTAATTATTTGGAAAAATAAATATTAGGAAAATGTACTGATATTAATGACATAGAAATGCACTATACTTTGTGGTTATAAGTATTTGAAACAAAATGTTTGTAAAAAAAAATTTTCCTCTAAAAATGTACAAATACAAACTGAATATAAAGATTATGGGACAGATTTACTATCAGCTTGTGCCAGCACAAACCCACATTTGGCATTAAAAAACTACTTTTTACTAAAGACACGCAGTGGGAAATTAGTGCTGAAAAGGCATGGACAGTTATTTTTGTGGTTCACCTTATTGAATATGCATTTGTAGGAGTTTCCCTTTTGATTGGTTAATTTATGGGAGGAGATTATTAAAATGAATGTACTAATATTTACGCTTGTCAATTTACTGGTGTTTGTGTTATTACGCCCAAAAAACAGCCAATTATTTGCGCTGCTCTTGGTAGATAATCTATGATGCATAATGCTGGTCATTAATGTGCACATTGTATGTATCATTTTAATGTGCACATTGTTAGTAAATCACCCGAAGAACATTCCCCTCCCATCTGCGCTTTTATGGAATTGCGCTCTAATGCTAATTTTCCCTTTTCAGTAAATATGGTACACGTGTTTTTTAACTAAATGTTTCTAATGATTAGATTTGGGTACTGAACTCTGTACTTTTAAGGGTACCGACCAAATTGTGTCGGTACTACCGAGTACCGATTCACATTAAATCAATCGTACCAAATTTTGGTACCTGAGAACGCATCTGATCGCGTACGTTACACAGAGAGAGAGAGAGAGAGAGAGAGAGAGAGAGAGAGAAAGAGACCCTGTGACGTGATGTCACCCCTGCAACTTGTTCAAACACAACACACAGGGCAAACCAAAATGTTCTGAAGTGATATTACTCTATAGCACGGAATGCCATGAAATTCATTATTTTTTATTTCAAAAGTAGGTCTGTCACGTAACATGAATCGCGATATAGATTACTGTCTGTGAATGTTAAAGTGCAAAAAAGAGAGTTTAAATATGAATCCTGCATGTTCAGCTTGCTTCAGTATATATGAATGGCAGAGATGCGGTTTTGTTTACATCACAGAACAGCAGCAGGAGTCCGATTTAATTTAAGTGAGGAGAGTGAGTCGAGCTGACTGACTAGAAGAGTGAGGTGAGGAAGAGAAGACGATGGCAGAAGAAACTAAATGCAAAAGCACCTGTTAGGCAATAGGCCCATGTTTGATTTTGAAAAACCTGTTGATTTTTGCTATTTATCAAATTGCTGCTAATTTGAAAGTGAAAGTAAAATGCGCACGGCGCTTTTACGCTATTTGAAAGAAAAGGAAAGCGAGGAAAAACTCAAACAAACTAACCTGTTTTGGGCTTTTTTTTTTATCTGAAATGTTTTTATTACATGTAGAGTATGTACCGAAAAAGGTACCGTTGGGTACCGGCACCGAATTTCAGGTACCGGTACCGTACCGGTTAAAATGTGTACCCAACCCTACTAATGATTTCTCATTTTTACTGTCTTGGACATCATTATTGTTTTTGACGCACACACAAAGGGAATGTTTATGCAAGGAAATGTCTCATTTATGTGCATGTTGGATGGTTTCTGCTTTTTGAGCCGTTGACTCATGTTTGAGCTAGAGATGAGATTAATGGTGCTGTGTCTCTAGATGTGAGACGTACTGACAGCTGTGACACTTTGTGTCAGTGGTTGCAGTGAGTAGGTGCATTCACTGATGTTGTCGTGTTTAAAAAGCCCTGCTGTTCACAGAATGCCAGAGTCTCTCATCATAATTCTGTGAATGTGTGTCTGTGTGTGTTGACATTGATGTGTGTATGTATTTTGGGGCTCTCAAACACTGATGCCCTTCAGGGAAATGTGTTCTGTCATACTGGGACAAACTGTGATCCTCTTGAGCAAAACACCATCTCTCTGGGTGGATCTAAAGTAGTTCAGTACAAGGTTCCCACGGCCATAGCAAACCTGAACAAATTCAGGGAGATTCAAAATTGTGATTTTGAATGACTGTAATTAAATAAACATTAATAATATATTAATTAATTCGATTTAAAAAAAATAAAAAATATTTACAAGTCATGGGAATTTCTATGTTGGATATTATATATATATATATATTATATATATATATTATATTTATATATAAATTAACTTAAGTGTGTAGCAGAACTGAAAATAACAATAATAATAAATCATCAATAATAATGTTTTTAGAATGATCAAGTATAAAGAATATACAATTATTGGATACAGTTGATGGATTTAATAAAAACATTGAGTAAAGTTTTTTTATTTGTAGAATATTAAACACTCAAAAACACTTAAATACCACAATTTTTTATGCTTATACGTAGATACTTTAAATTGTTTTCCTATCTTTTAAAATTCCGGTGTAAGGCATATTGCGAGTATTTTTAAACATTACTTCATCCATTTATACTTGTGTTAAAAAATAAAAAAATCATCATAAGTCAATAACATTGACAGACAACATTTTACCTAAATGTATTTTATTTAATGTCTGAATTGTACATTTCTATAAAAAACTATTATTAAGAAAAAAAAAAGGTATGGATAAAACTAATATAATATAATATCCATTTCAATCACATGATGATTCCTCAGTCAGATTCAGAACTGATGTCCAGATCTTCCTGCCAAAACAATTGTTCTATTTTAGGACATTTAAGGCTAACCGAGGTACAAAGCAAAAAGAATAGACTCAAACAAAGTTCACACAGTTCTAGTGCTCATATTTACATTAAACATCTGCCTATATTATGCTAATATGTGGGAAAAAATGCTTAAAAACCAGATGTTTTCAGCACAGGTGTGGTTCGCTATCAGTTCAGATTGACTGCATTAGCTAAGCTAATTGGTTCATTAGTTGTTAAATAGTTATTAGCATATTTCATAATGTTACTGAAATCTTGAGCAGCTACGATGAATAAACTAAAGAAATTACACTATAACTGTACTGTCATTGTACTGTATATTTTACAGCTACGTTTTAATGCCCAACTGAGTGAAAAGTCTCCCACTGTTTGGTGGATCAAGACCCTTACTATTATCTCAAATTCTTGTTCACAATATACTGATTAACAAACTGATTCAAAGACTAAACTCTCATCCCACCTTTCTCTCGTCCTCTCCCTCTCTTTGGTTCTCTGTTCTCTCTCTTCTTTTTTATTTGATGCACATTATTTGACATTCTCTCTTTTGAGCTCTTTCTTTTTTCTCTGTGAAAGAAATAGGGAGAGGAACAGGATGAGATGAATAATAATGCTGAATGGCTTTGATTCCACAATGCTATCAATAAAACATCCTGTTTTTCACGAACCATGAAAAAAACACCCCCAAAAAGTTGTGTAATGTAAAAAGCCATTTTCTATCATTTTAATGTAATGGGTAGTTTATGTGGTAATTGGGAATAATAGCATTTGGCCTGTTTTCTCTTTATTACCTCAGTGTAACTGGATGGGCCAAGAGTCTGTTTACTCTATAGGCATCAGTAGCCATGTTCAGAACACAGAATTTAATTTAAACGTAAAACTCTGAAATTGTTTGTTTACATATGCATCACATAGTGCTGAACAAAAGTTCTGTGCATCTATTGTCTGCGTTACCATAGCTACAGTACAAGAAGCTGTCAGAGCACTTGTCAGAAAAAAATATTGGGTGTGGCTTCACAATCTGTAATTGTGAATTGTTTCCTATTTTGACATCTAAAAATATGTCAAAAATCTATTGTTTTACTTTTCTGCCATCTAGTTTCTCAGAACACACTTTGTATGTCTGTTAGTGCTAGGGACAAATATTTGAGTTCTGAAACTTATATTGTGATTTAATTAAGGCAAAGCTAAATTTAATTTTTATTTTATAATATATTTTTTGACAATTTTTGTTGAATTTATTAATTGTTTGATTGATCATGCTCTATAATTTATATTAATAAATTATGAACAAAAACAGAAGTCTTATAATTAGCAATTTAGGCCTATTTAATGTTCAAAATAATGGCTTTTAAAGGTGCAGTAGGAGATCTCGGAAAATGCTAACTTTAGCTTGATAGCGCTGAAAGTGAATGTCCCACCCTCCCTGTAATCGCCATCCAAAGCCACGCCCCCTGAACGCACATACACTCAAAAAGCAGAATACCAGAGACATTACATTACTACAATAGGCTACATCAACGTTTCCTAATTACAGCATTCACGCCCTCCCTCTATTGCACATTTCATATGTATATCTTATCACGTCCGACGTTTGTTCTATTCAACCGTAAGTCATAAGTGCCCTGCGAAGTGGACATCACCAGATATTCTGCCATGATTCCAGTTCAAAGCGAGCTTATATGTTCCATACAAAGGGCATTAAAGTGTGCGAGACGCAAATTTAAATAATTTATTTACAGAGGTATTTTATGTCACACTTCACACTTCTCTAGTAAGTTTCCTCTGTGTGTGTGAAGATGCTGCGCTGCGCAATCCATGAGCAAATGTTCCGAAGTGAAATAAACGTCAACAGATTTGCCCTACTCAGGGAGTAGGGAGCAATGAACACTGTGTAGGAAGCAATCGGGACACACTTCTGTGTGAGATACTGTACGTGCATGAACTGAGTACACCCCTCACATTTTTTGTCAATATTTTATTATATCTTTTCATGTGACAACACTGAAGAAATGACACTCAGCTACAATGTAAAGTAGTGAGTGTACAGCTTGTATAACTGTCCCCTCAAAATAACTCAACACACAGCCATTAATGTCTAAACCGCTGGCCACAAAAGTACACCCCTAAGTGAAAATGTCCAAATTGGGCCCAATTAGACATTTTCTCTCCCCGGTGTCATGTGACTCGTTAGTGTTACAAGGTCTCAGGTGTGAATGCGGAGCATATGTTAAATTTGGTGTTATCGCTCTCACTCTCTCATACTGGTCACTGGAAGTTCAAAATAGCACCTCATGGCAAAGAACTCTCTGAGGATCTGAAAAAAAGAATTGTTTCTCTACATAAAGATGGCGTAGGCTATAATAAGATTGCCAAGACCCTGAAACTGAGCTGCAGCATGGTGGTCAAGACAATACAGCGGTTTAACAGGACAGGTTCCACTTAGAACAGGCTTTGCCATGGTCGACCAAAGAAGTTGAGTGCATGTGCTCAGCATCATATCTAGAGATTGTGTTTGGGAAAGTGACGTATGAGTGCTGCCAGCATTGCTGCGGAGGTTAAAGGGGTGGCGGGTCAGCCTGTCAGTGCTCAGACCATACGCTGCACACTGCGTCAAATTGGTCTCATGGTTGTCGTCCCAGAAGGAAGCCTCTTCTAAAGATGATGCACAAGAAATCCCGCTAACAGTTTGCTGAAGACAAGCAGATTAAGGACATGAATTACTGGAACCATGTCCTGTGGTCGATGAGACCAAGATAATCCTGCCGACTACGCTGCTTGCCTTAATGCCAAGGAGAAGTGGTTGTGACTTTTGGGGCAGTCGTGGCTCTAATGGATAGAGCGTCGGACTTGTAACCCGAGGTTGTGGGTTCGAATCTCAGCTCCGGCAGGATTGTCCATGACTGAGGTGAGACCCTTGAGCAAGGCACCGAACCCCCAACTGCTCCCCGGTCGCTGCAGCGTCAGCTGACCACTGCTCCAGGTGTGTGTGCACTTGGATGGGTTAAATGCAGAGAACACATTTCACTGCTGGTTATACTCTGTATAATTGTGTATGTGACAAATAAAGCTCATCTGAGCTTATTTTTTCTTTTTTTTTCTTAGATAAACTTCTTTGGTTCAGATGGTGTCAATCGTGTGTGGTGGCAACCAGGTGAGGAGTACAAAGACAAGTGTGTCTTGCCTACAGTCAAGCATGGTGGTGGGAGCGTCATGGTCTGGGGCTACAAGAGTGCTGCCGACATGTACTGTGAGATACTGAAGCAGAGCATGATCCCCCTCCCTTCAGAGACTGGGCCGGAGGGTAGTATTGAAAACACCTCCAAGATGGCCACTGCCTTGCTAAAGAAGCTGAGGGTAAAAGTTGATGGACTTGCCAAGCATGTCTACAGACCTAAACCCTATTGAGCATCTGTGGGGCATCCTCAAACGGAAGGTGGAGGAGCGCAAGGTCTCTAACATCCACCAGCTCTGTGATGTCGTCATGGAGGAGTGGAAGAGGACTCCAGTGGCAACTTGTGAAGCTCTGGTGAACTCCATGCCCAAGAGGGTTAAGGCAGTGCTGGAAAATAATGGTGGCTACACAATATATTGACATTTTGGGCCTAATTTGGACATTTTCACTTAGGGGTGTACTCACTTTTGTGGCCAGCAGTTTAGACATTAATGGCTGTGTGTTGAGTTATTTTGAGGGGACAGCAAATTTACACCATTATACAAGCTGTCCACTCGCTACTTTACATTGTAGCAAAGTGTCATTTCTTCATTTTTGTCACATGAAAAGATATTATAAAATATTGACAAAAATGTGAGGGGTGTACTCACTTCTGTGAGATACTGTAGCTCTCTTCTAACGAGCTGGATATCTGATTCAGGTGTGTTAACTAAGCAAGACATGCAAAATATGCAGAGCGGGGGGCACAAGGACTGGAATTGGGAACCGCTGGGCTACATCATGTGTCATTCACCGGTGAGAAAACTTTATAGCATAGTTAGTAAAAGTACTACAATACCATGAAGGAAGATCGGGTTGTTGATGTTTGCCATTCTCGCTCTGTCTGCACAGCGTGCATGAACGTGCTGATGACGTATTCTGTCTGCACGAACAGGGTGCGCAAGGGTATGCAAATATATACATTGACAGGCACCTACCTGCCTGTTAACGTATGTATTTGCATACCCCTGCGCACCCTGTTCGCGCAGACAGAATACGTCATCAGCACGTTCATGCACGCAGACAGAATGTCATATTTTCTTAAAGAAGTCTCTTCTGCTCACCAAGCCTGCATTTATTTGATCCAAAGTAGGTACAGCAAAATATTATATTTTTATTTATTTAAAATAGCTGTTTTCTATTTGAATATATGTAAGTAAATATAATGTAATTTATTCCTGTGATTTCAAAGCTGAAATTTTAGCATAATTACTCCAGTCCTTCAGATCCTTCAGAAATATATCTAATACTCTGACTCTGATACTCAAAAAACATTTATTATTATTATGTTGAAAACAGCTAAGTAGAATTTTTTTCAGGTATCTTTGATGAATAGAAAGTTCAGAAGAACAGCATTTATCTAAAAGACAATTTTTTTGTAGCATTATAGATATCTGTATCATCACTTTTGATCAATTTAAAGCATCATAGTTAAAAAAGTATTAATTTCAATAATCCCCCCGCCCCACACCAAAAAAGATAAAATAAAAAATTACACTGACTCGCTGTTTTTGAATGGTACGGTGTATAATGTTACAAAAGCTTTTTATTTCAGATAAATGCTGATGTTTGGATCATTCTACTAATCAAAGACTCCTGAAAAAAATTGACTCAACTGTTTTAAATATTGATAATAATAATAGATGTTTCTTGAACAGCAAATCAGCATATTAGAATGATTTCTGAAGGATCATGTGACACTGAAAACTGGAGTTATGATGCTAAAAATTCAGCTTTGAAATCACAGGAATAAATTACACTTTAAAATATATTTCAATAGAAAACCATTTCACAAAAATATTTCACAATTTTACATACTCGTAAACACACACACACACATACATACAGACACATTCATTAATTAAATAATTAATAATGTAAAGTAAAACATTTCAAAGGTTTTTTATTTTATTTTGATGATTAGTGCTTACAGCTCATGAAAGTAAAAAATTCAGTATCTAAAATTATTATAATATTTACATTTGAGTTTCATTAAATGACATCCATACAGTATAAATTCTGGGTATATCTTATTATTTGAAACCACAATAATGGGGAAGACTGCTGACTTGGCAATGGTCCAGAAGACAATCATTGACACCCTCCACAAAGAGAGTTAGTCACAGAGGGTCATTACTGAAAGGGGTGGCTGTTCACATAGTGCTGTATAAAAGCATATTAAATGCAAAGTTGACTGGAAGGAAGAAATTGGGTAGGAAAGGGTGCACAAGCAACTGGAGTGACTGCAAGCTTGAGAAGCTTGTCAAGCAAAGCCAATTCAAACACTTGGGAGAGCTTCACAAGGAGTGAACTGAAGCTGGAGTCAGTGCATAAAAAGTCACCACGCTCTTATGTCTTCAGGATAAGGGCTACCAAGCCACTTCTGAATCCGAAACATCATCAGAACATCTTATCTGGGCAAGGAGAAAAAGAACTGGACTGTTGCTCAGTGGTCCAAAGTCCTCTTTTCAGATGAAAGTACATTTTGCATTTCATTTGGAAATCAAGGTCCCAGAGTCTGGAGGAAGAGTGGAGAGGCACAGAAATCCAAGCTGCTTGAAGTCCAGTGTGAAGTTTCCCAAGTCAGTGATGATTTGGAGTGCCGTGACGTCTGCTGGTGTTGGTCCATTGTGTTTTATCAAGTCCTAAGTCAATGCAGCCGTCTACCAGGAGATTTTGGAGCACTTTATGCTTCCATCTGCTGACAAGCTTTATGGAGATACTGATTTTCTTTTCCAGCTGGACTATAGCACCTGCCCACAGTGCCAAAACCACTTCCAACCATTTCCATGATATTACTGTGCTTGATTGGCCAGCCAACATGCCTGACCTAAACCCCATATGGAATATTTGGGATATTTTCAAGAGAAAGATGAGAAACAGTCGATCCAACAATACAGATGAGCTGAAGGCTCAATAGTGCCTCAGCAGTGCCACACCTCACTGATGCTGCATTTGTGCTAAAGGAGCCCCGACTAAGTATTGAGTGCATAAATGAACATACTTCAAAGAACTTGAATTTTCTGTTTTGCAAATCCTTTTTTTGATTGATCTTAGGAAATATCCTAATATTTTGAGATACTGGATTCTTAACTTTCATGAGCTGTAAGCTCTAATCATCAAAATGAAAAAAAGAAAACTTTGAAATGTTTTACTTTACATGTAATTAATCTAGAATATATGAAAGATTCACTTTTTGAAATGTTACCAAAAAATAACTTTTTTTCATGAAATTAAATTTTTTTGAGATGCACCTGTATATATTCACAGCCTTTGTACTCAAGCTTTACAGTCCCACTGACTAGAGTTGCTATCATGCTGTCTTCACAGAGACTTTAATCCCTGTCATCACTTCCTGTTTTCTGGTAGAGTTCTGTTCCTCTCTTACATTTAAGGTGCTTGTGACAGTGTCGCATCATTAACTGATAAGCTCTTATCACAGTAGGTTTGTTTTTAAATGTTTTTTGTTTGGTATTTGCTTGAATAATTTTTTTTATGCTGTTTATACAGACTTTGAATTTTAGTGTTGTGTGATATTTGCTGTTTTTGAGTCAGATTTTAATTGTCAAATGTCATAATTCAGTGTTATACAGATGCAGAATACTATGAGAGTTTATATGTCAGTTTTCAAATCTGCCACTAATGCATTATAATGAAGTATAGTTTGTATGTGCATTTTAAGACTGCTTTGTTCTGTGTTTGTACTTTGATCAGGGAGCTCGCCAATAGCATGTGACAGACCTCTGCACTAGATAGACTAGCTGCCCATGTGCTTTATGCATAACACTTGACTTTAAAATGATCTATATAAACATATCATTTGTGGTTGATTTTTGAAAGTGAAATTATTGCTGACATTTGTAGACTGAATGAAGGTGGATGAAAACCTTATGATTTTCACATTTCTTTTGTATTTAAAATGTTTAGGTAATTTGCCTTCTTTTGTGTTTTGTATTTAATGGGCTTGTCCAAATACCCAAACTTGCAGTCTTTGCACTTAACCCCTTGTCTACTTACATTATGCATTTCCTGTGTTTGGCCCAATAGTTCAAGTGAGCATGAAGACCACAAGTGTGTGTAGAAATTTGCATTGCCCGATGGGACACACATTTTAAATTAAACTTCAGTTTAATGAACAATTTAATTTGTAGTGCTTCTAATGAAGTGATAAAAGCAGTTGGACATGTCAAAACATGCATACTCATCTTTACACCAATAAAATGAGCAACACTTTGTTTTATTACTATTATTTATTATTATTATTTAACCTACACTGAGATATTGGCAATAACAATTTATTTACAGAACATGCATTAAGGGTACTGCACTTTGGCGTTTTTAAGACCTGGGACAGTTTTACACACTTACTTCCTGTTGTGTGCACAGGCGCTCAAGTGGCTAAGACAGTGTGGGTATTCGCACAGACCCATTCTTTTTACATAGAATGCAAAAATATTCACCCACTGTCTCTTTGGCCTTGGCTATGGAAGTATTTTTCCCCTTCACTTTGTCAGTAGGCATTACAAGAGTAAAGAGTTTTAAGACATGAACCAAAGTAATGAGCTCAGTGATGAATCACAGTACTACAACCTTTAATTCCAAGCAAAAATCTGAAGAAAAATACAAGACTACACAATTATTAAATTCAACCTTTTGTAAGTGAATGAACTAATGATCCCACTGTGAAAAAATGATGGCACAATATAAACTATCTTCTCAAAATTACTAATTATTGTTGAATTTAAAGTGCTAATGAATTCATAAAATGTTAAATTAGTTGAAGTTTATTAAAACAAATTCAAAAGTATGGAAGTATATAAGTTGGTTATGAAAATATCGGACAATGAAAAAAACATGGACAAAAAAGCTCTTGAAAAAATGCAGAGAACCTATAGTGAGCTGCTGTGGGAAAAGTGCATGACCTAAATTGTCCTAAACATGAGAATGCTTTATATTAAGAGCTTATAACAAACTTCTGAGCATATAGCTTAGAATGGTTTACTGTCAGCTGATTTAATAGAAGTATTTAAAATATTTTCCCCAGCACACGACCAACATTTTTATAGTTACATCCTTATCTGTAAAAGTTAGAAAGTAATGCGATTTAATGCAACAAAGTCTTGACAGCATCACAGACTACACTGAACGAATGACGGAGCGCTATAGGAGCATTTGTATGAGAGCGGTGTCTCTAAAGGAACTACTGTCATAGGGTATACAAATTTCTATGTACAGATTATCATTTTACTATGAAGTTATTTCAGTTTGTTTGTTTTACTACAGTACCACAAATGTCTGAGCACAGGAGCAATAAACAATACTTGGATAAAAATAACTATTTTGAAATTATTTTCAACTCATTTGAAATTGTTGTTGTGGTCAAGTCAGTGAAACTTTTTGAAGGCAAAACAAAAACAATATTTTCTATAAACCACGTTGAGGGCAACCAAGACGATTTTTCTTGGTCTGTGCAATAAATTTCAATCTAACAAATCATTCCAAAATAACCCAATGCAAAAAATACAAAGGACAAATGTTCACACTAAATTCCTTATTCATGTGGGTTCATATTGAAATGACTGGATTTGATAGGCAATGGTAAATGTGATAAGCAATCTCATTTTTAAAACAATCTCTCTTCTGCTCAGGGACCTACTGTTTAACCAGATCTACCCTCGGCTAGTGGAGAACTCAGTGGCCAGGGGGGTGTTTCTGGAGAGTCTGGAGCCTTACATTCTGAGCGAGAGGATTGGTTGTCTGACTGCACCCGTCATGAGAGACCTCCTCAGCTACTTCCAGGAGAACGGCATGATGGATAGTGTGGAGGGATGCCTGGTCCATATGGACATCACCAATCTGGACATACAACAGGTGTGTATGAGTAAACGCTTCATAGTAGCAACTCTTCAACATCTGTATTGCTTAAGTCAGCATATGTCTACTGGTTGTCTGTAGGTGGTGCAGATGTGCTGGGATAACCAGCTGTATGATGCCATGATCTACGTCTTCAACAGTGGCATGAACGACTACATCAGCCCCATGGAGGTATGATAGTGTGCTCAATCAATGTTTGTGTTAATATTTTAAAACACTAAGCTTGCTTCATGCACTTGCCGACTTTGTGAAGGGTTACAGAGATGATCTGGGCATCATACACTAAACAACTGAAGATCACACAATACCAGACTTTTCCATTCATTCTGAACTTAACAGACTCATAGAAACTTGCTAGAAGATGCATGATGAGAAAAAACAAGCCAAGCACATTCAGATCTGATCTGGGTAGGTAGATGTGTTCGGTCTGGCCTGCACAGACTACAGCATGAGTTGGAAGTGAGTGACTTTAGGTCTGTTAAAGGGATAGTTCACCCAAAATTAAATTTGTGTCATCATTTACTCATCCTGGACCACCAACTGTTTGATTAGTATTACTTTCCATACTATGGAAGTCAGTGGGGACCAAGAACTGGTTGGTTCCTCAAAAATTCTTCAGAATATCTTCTTTTGTGTTCAACATTTGAAAGAAACTTATACAGGTTTGGAAAGACATGAGTAAATGATGACAAGATTTTTGGGTGGACTATTCCTTTAAATGTGTTCACCTGAGAGTGAAACCCTGAGATCATTCTGCCCTTCCATTAAATCTGTTCATCCTGTAAAGCGATCGTGTCTCTGCAGTTGACTTTAGTAGATTCATATGGATTTCTTTTACTGTCTCTTCTTGAAAATTCTAAAAATAAGAAATTATAAGAAATTCCAAAATCACCAAAAGTTTTGGTGGAGTGAGCTTTTAACTCTCTGGTGTTGTTTGGTCATTTTAGACTGGAATTTTTTTTCTTCGAATGTAAAAAATTCGCTACTTCATTGGAATGGTACGAAACTTGGATACTTTATGACAGTCACAGGAAATAAGCAAAAATAAGAAAATACTGAGTTTTGTTTTTTGTGTGTGTACAATCTACAAATCATTCACGATGCAGAAAAAGAGTGCACAGTGATAAAGGAGTGACACTTTAAAATATCAAGTTCGCAAATAAGAGGTTGAAATCAGATTTATTAATCTCTGATAAAGCATTCCTGTTCATTTTTGTTGAATGTTGATGTTATGTGTAACAAAATGCTAAAATGTCTCTGTGTTCAGGTTTGGCTTTAGTAAAATTAATGCAAAAACTAACATATCAAACTAATAAATCAAAACCTTTACAAAAAGTTGTCTTTGAAAATGTCTAAATATATATACAGATCCACAATTTAATAAAACTAAGTCTTTATGCCTAGAAACAACTAGATAATTTATAAGCCTTTTATATAGAACTAAATAGGAATCTAGAGGCTAAACCATGGAATTGCAGATGTTTTTCTTTTTTTACTCCGACCAGATGGCACTGATCTGACTTCAAAAATGGATTTTAAAGGCATTGTCTCTATTTTAACATGAAATACTACCATAATTGAAAATATATTTTTTTTTCAGTGGGAATAAAATGATAATAATTATTGCATAAAAATTAAGTAGTACCATGAAATTCTCTCAAAATACAAAATACAAAACATTATGGAGCAAAAATATATTACATTGATTTTACTGAAAAAAAGTAAATTTTGGGTCTTCGGTCAGTTTTGACTGCAAACAACACAAGTGTTACTCCCAAATTAACAATACCAGAGGGTTAATCTTGTATTTTACATATAAATATGATAAACATCCACTATGATCAACACAAGCTTGATTCATGAGAACAAACTCAAACGCAAAGCTCAAACATGCTTGCGTAACGCATGAGAACAAGTCTCATTGGTTCTCGTGTGTCAAACAAACATGTTTGAGCTTCTGTTTATCATATTTGAACTAACCCTGAGTGTAAAGCACATCGTACATTATCATATGTCGCTATGATATGTCTTCTAAAATCAGCTGAAAATATTATTTATTTTCAATGTCTTTCAACTGGATGGAATCATGTACTGAAGCTAAAATATCTGTGCCCATCATACACTATACTGCCCAAAATCTGAAGACTGGCTCTGACAACTAGCGTCGACTTGTCTAGACTGTAAATTGGGTCAAAAGCTGGGCAAAAGTCACACATTCCAGCTTTAAATTGTTATAATTTTTTTAATGAATGCACTTGATGGTATAATTGCCACACAAAGCAGAAACCACTCAATTGAACCAGGTAAGCCTTTAGGGACACATCAAGGGTGTGTGTGTGTGTGCACATTTTTGATCCACATGTGTGTTTTTCCCATAAAGTGTGTGTTTTTTTTGTGTGTTTCTCACTATTAAGCTAGAAAAAAGATGAAAGCCTTGTTGTCAGGGGAATCTTCAGAACCCCAGATGAAAGGCGACTGAGACAGGGATTCATTTGTTTCATGGCTAAAATGTCTCTCACACACACACACACTGACCACACACACACACACTGACCAAACACAACAGCACTTTGCTGTAGTGGGTGTTGTGCTGGATTATGTGACCATGTCTTGCAGGTGCTGCTGTGAGTCTGGAGGGAGAGTAGACTACAGTGCTGGATATAGTACATCTTTAGCACAATATGAGAAACTCTCTCAACATGCTGTATATTTATGTGTGTTTGCTGAAAATATAAATTAGATTGTCTTAAGAGTTAAAAGTCAAGATGAAATCAAAAGAGCATATTTACAGTCGTCTTCTGGTTTTATAATGAATAATCTTCCAGAGGAAAAAACATATTTCAAATTGTGATGACTTGCTGTCTACGTAGTGACTTTCCTTAATAGCTTACATTTTATTTATTTGCTGGTTGTTAGAAAATAGCAAAGTAATTATGAAGCCAAGATGAAGTGTTAAAATTATTTATTTTTTAAATTAGTTATGCTATTAATGTTCATGTTCACTTGTAACAAATAATAAAAATGAACTGCTTCTGTTTCCTGGTTTTTCAGAAACTCTTTCAGGCGATTGGTCCTCCTCTCCGTGAAGGAAAGCCTCTCACAGGTAGAAAAGAGAACCAGCAAATATAAAAACACATCCCACATACATCAAGATACTCTGATAAACTAGAGGAGCTGGCAAAAGCTATCCCAGAAAATGTCAATTTTTTGTATTTTGTTTAATTTAAATAAATCAGGAATTGTGATATGACTTCAGTCAAAAATTGTGTAAAGAGGCTTTAAGGGCTCCCTGCGGTTTTCCTTCAAAATAAAAGTTCTGGTTTAACATTTGGAAATTAAAAAATGTAGACAGCTTTAAAGGGGTCATATGCTGTTTCAAGTTTTCCTTTCTCTTTGGAGTGTTACAAGCTGTTTGTGGATAGATAAGATCCCTGATGTTGCAAAGACTAAAGTCTCAACACCAAAGAGGTGTTCTTTATATAAAAGTTAAGACTCGACCACTCCCTCCCAAAACGGCTCATTCAAACACGCCCCCACATGTCTACATCACGGTATGGGAAGATTTGCAAAACACTGCTTGAATGTATACGCAAAGAAAGAAGGCGGAACTAATATTCTCGCTGTAGTATTGTTGCTGCCGCAGGCGCCATGTCGTGGAGATGTTATGCTTCATTGTGAAAGCGAAGCTACTTTGTTTGGGCTTCCAAAAGAGGACAATCAGTAGTTAAGTTGTATTTACAATACTGTTCCAGAACAGTTCAACCAAGAGTAGAGCAGTGGTTGTTGTTTGTGTTTCTCTGATCACAAATGCAGACATGGTAATGTTTATGTAAAAAGACAGTATAAGTCATTATAATCAGTAATTATGTCCCCACTGGATGCAACCAATGCCTCATTTAAAATGGGTTTAATTGTTTTTGTGTTGTTGTGACGTGACACGGAATCACAATACGGTAAGGGGTGTAACATTTCCGTCTCGTGTTTAGGTATTCGCCCAATCACAACGCACTGGATATCTGGCCAATCAGAGCACGCCTCGCTTCTCAGAACAATGAGCTTTGTAAAAAATTATGCATTTCAGAAAGGCGGAGCATAGAGGAGCAACAATAATGTACAGTATGTGGAAAATAATGTTTTTTTAACCTTAAAACGCATAAACACATTACCCCAAATACACAAAATAATGTTCTTTTTAGCAACGCCATATGACCCCTTTAATTATTAGTATTACAATTTTATAGCTGTAATGTAAAATTTAATTATATATTATTATATATATATTAAATTATAATATTTTTCTTGAATATTCGAGCTTGGTTATTTTATAGTGAAATTTTTGTAATATTTCTTATTTAGTATAGTTTGAATTCGTATTTATAAATAAATACATGTAATGTAATAAAATGTAATGTAATGCATAGTTATATTCAAATATAATCACAAGATTTTGACCAAAAATAAGCTCTACAAAACAGCAAACCTGGATTATTTTAAAATTGCATTTTAAATCACAATTTATATATATATATATATATATATATATATATATATATAAATCGTAACTTGAATTTTTAACCAAACTGCTAGAATTTTATATATATATTATTTTTATTTACTCAATAACTCAATAATTTTTTTAACTCATTTTCAGACTTCACGTGTTGCACAAGAGATACTTAGCAAAGAATGAAAATAAAAAAATGCCAGCCAACCCCAGTTTCACGTACTATGGTCAACATGGACAGAACCTGCTTAATAACACTGTGATTAATATATAATTAATAGATAACAGCAGTGTAAATACCACATATTTTTGACTGCTGAAGTAGAATGGCTTTCATTAAATCTGGTCAGCTAATGCTAAACTAAAGTGCACATAATCACATTTTCCCATTCGTTTTCTTCATCAGATGAGCATGTTGTGATGGGAAATAAACTGCTGGTGTACATTAGGTGAGGTGACTTTCTGCATAAGTACTGTACTCATACATAGTTGCGTGCCATTACACACCTGTTTCCTTCTCCTCTGCCAGCTGTTGTTTGGCAGGACGTGCCTATCCGTTAGGTGACATTCCTGAAGATCTGGTCCCTCAGGTGAAATACCAGGTAAGTCGTCTGATTAAACCCAGATTGCAGAGAACGTGTATTGTTTGGTTAGCAGTCACATACTCATGTTCCATATAGCTCAATGCTGTAACACTCCTGTCTGTTTGTATGGGTCTGTACGAGTCATGCCACTCTTTCACCCAGTTTACAGCACAAGTGTGTATGTTTAGTATTCTCTGCAGTTTGCTCTCAGCAGGGCTTTTAGAGGGATTTTCTCTTTGTTGCCCATTCAAAGTGCTCAAGTGATTCGTTCTAGGATGGACAACCTCCAGAGGAACTTAAATACGGACATGGATCACACACACACAACCTAAAGCTACTCTTACACACACACACACACACACACACACACACACACACACACACACACACACACACACACACACACACACACACACACACACACACACACACACACACACACACACACACACACACACACACACACACACACACACACACACACACACACACACACACATTGAGTGCTGTCACACTCTGTAGGTTTGAGTGAAAAGCATGACAGACAGGGTTGTTTACTCCAGTGATGTGTAGAGATGATCTGTACTGAAACAAGACAGAATGTTCTCAGATAAATCAAGGAGTGTGGAAGACTCCAGGTTTAGGTTTTAAGATGAGCTGGGGGAGTACCCACTGAAAGAAAAAAATACATAAAAAACTCGAAATGTATTGATGGTTTTCTGCCAGGACATTATCTATTGAGTCTACGGTCATTTACCCTAAAGCAGAGTTCGATTGTCAGGCAATCTGACCAATCATAACGCAGAATCTGCCATTTTGTCAGACAAAAAAAAAAACAGACCGGAGAGTAGATTGGCGTTGACGTGGATAGTGGACTTGAACTTGAAAAATGGTGTTTATTGACGTCTTTCCATGGTTAAAACAAAATAATTTCTCATGTGCACTCATGTTTATCTTGTGCCATAACTAGTAAAGAATAAGAGATGACCGATTCTTGAGCCGCTTGAACAGAGGCGCTACAGTGATCTGTTACGAGCCACAAAATGGTATTTATTCTGTGAATTTATAAAACAAATTACATTTTGAAATGCTCACTGATCACAAAAGCATGCATTAAGAGCCAGAATGGAGAGGTTTACATTTTTCTTATTTTGCATAAATATCATATTATTTTAATTTACAACCCGAATTCCAGAAATGTTAGAACGTTTTTTAAATTTGAATAAAATGAAAATTAAAAGACTTTCAAATCACATGAGCCAATATTTTATTCACAATAGAACATAGAGAGCATAACATATTTAAACGAATACATTTTACACTTATCCACCAAATGAGCTAATTTCTAATTTAATGCCAGCTACAGGTCTAAAAAAAGTTGGCATGGGGGCAACAAAGGGCTGAAAAAAGCAAGATATTTTGAAAAGATTCAGCTGGGAGAACATCTAGCAACTAATTAAGTTAATTGACATCAGGTCTGTAACATGATTAGCTATACAAGGGATGTCTTAGAGAGGCAGAGTCTCTCAGAATTAAAGATGGGCTCTCCAATCTGAGAAAGACTGTGTAAAAAGATTGTGGAATACTTTAAAAATAACGTGCCTCAACGTCAAATTGCAAAGGCTTTGCAAATCTCATCATGTACAGTGCATAACATCATCAAAAGATTCAGAGAAACTGGAGAAATCTCTGTGCGTAAGGGACAATGCCGAAGACCTTTGTTGGATGCCCGTGGTCTTCGGGCCCTCAGACGACACTGCATCACTCATCGGCATGATTCTGGAATTTACATTACTAAATGGGCCCAGGAATACTTCCAGAAACCCCTGTTGGTAAACAAAATCTGCCTCTGGCATCTGAAAACATGGCATCTGCAGATGCCAAATAAAGCTATATCATGCAAAAAGGAAGCCATATGTGAACAGGGTCCAGAAGCACCATTGTGTCCTGTGGGCCAAGGCTAATATAAAATGGACTGTTTCAAAGGTGAAAAAGCGTTGTATGGTCAGGCGAGTAAAAAAACACATACTGCATCTATTACAACAGCATGGCTTCATAGTAGAAGAGTCCGGGTGCTGAAATGGCCTGCCTACAGTCCAGATATTTCAGCTATAGAGAACATTTGGCACATCATTAAACAAAAAATAAGTCAAAGACAACCACGAACTCTTCAGCAGCTGGAAACCTAAATCAGACAAGAATGGGACCAAATTCCAACACCAAACTCATAACCTCAATGCCCAGATATCTTCAAACTGTTTTGAAAAGAAGAGGAGATGCTACATCATGGTAAACATGCCCCCGTCCCAACTATTTTGAGACCTGTAGCAGGCAGAAATGTGCTCTTTTTGTGCATAAAATTGTACAATTTCTAAGTTTAAACACTTTTGTTATCTATGTTCTATTGTGAATAAAATATTGGCTCTTGCGATTTAAAAATCTTTTAGTTTGAATTTTATTCCAATTTAAAAAACATCCCAACATTTTCGGAATTCGAGTTGTAGTGCTGCCATTCAGAGGCTACAGAAGGCAGAAGACAAAATAAGTTACATTTACCCTGATCTTCAAATTCAAAACGTTTTCTCCCTCTGGCATGGTTTTTCCTGCTGGAGCATCAGTGAGCATTTTAACCTTCTGTAATAGTTGCATAGGAGTCCCTCAGTTGTCTTCCATGTGAACAGAGGGATCTCAAAATCATACAGTCATTGTTGGAAAGGGTTCAAATACTCAAACATCCAGGCCATCTTAAGCAGCCCATCTTAAAATCTAAACCTGGATTCTTCCACAATCTCCTTGTATGATCCCTTATTTGGTAAAATAATTAACATTTTGCTGATTCTGAAAGGGGGATGTAAACTGTTGACCTCAACTGTATATTAAAATATTTTACATTAATAAAATAAAAATAAATAAACAAAAAACAGTACTGAAAAAAATAAGCATAGGGCTTTTTCAAAGTATGATAACACAGGTAACATAGTGACTCAGTGACCAATAAAATGTATGTATGAACACAATCACACATATGTATGCTTGTGTATGTATTTATGTGTTTATAAATATATTTATTTTGAACATTGTGTAATGCATGTTTTACAGCAGGGAGTAAATTGTATCATCAAGTGGCGTATCATCTTTTGGGGTCATGTTCAAAGGGACATGTGCACAGAGAGACTCCTGTTCCTTTTTGATCCTTCATTGCAATGACACACATCCACACATTCCCATGTAGCATCACACACACACACACGCACACACACACACACACACGCACACACACATGCACGCGCACACACACAATGTCACATCTGCACGTCCAAATTCTTCCTGAAATAAAACCACCTCACTGCTGTAAAACACAACATTGGCGTTGCCAAGATGAGCACCTCCAAATGATGCCCAATTACCTCTCTTTATGTGTGTGTGAATGGGATATAATGGCTAATCTTTTGGTCTGTGCTGCTCTCTCTCTCTTTCTCTCTTTCTCTTTCTCTCACACACAAGTGTACCACCTGGTCACCATGGCAACTAGTCAGCACTGTACTGTAGTCCGATGATAATGGGTTGAATTTTGATTTAGTTATTGTTTAGAGGGATTGGCCCACGAGCACATACCTGCAGAATAGATTAAAAAATGACCATGTTTTTTTTACTTGAATACAATATATATGTTCATCAATTATTAGTGTTTTAAAATAATAACATAGTGTAAGTGTTTGATGACAGCAAAGGTAATCTTAAAAAAAAAAAAAATTATTGAAAAGCAATGCTGTGCATTATATATTGTATTTCTGAATGCGTTCCAGGTGTTTGAGTTTCTCATTCGTCTGCACTCGGTGGAGGCTGCACAGGAAGAGGAAGTGTATCCATACATTCGAACTCTTCTGCACTTCGACACTCGAGAGTTCCTCAACGTTCTGGCGCTGGTGTGCATCAGCTAATCCATAAATCATATATAACCATAAATAAATATGTATTACTAAAATCATCAGTGCTCTTCTAATGTGTTATACATGTGGAATGTAGTTCTTCTGCCCTTTAATCAGGTCTGAATATTAATATCTCCTTGCCTCACAGACATTTGAGGACTTCAGGAATGACAAACAGGCTCTGGAGTACCAGCAAAGGATTGTGGACATTTTACTGAAGGTGACAGAAACATATTTCTCACTGTCTTTTGCCTACAAATCTAATGAACATATGCATACATACGAATGCTCACCCAGCTTTCCCTCCATCTGTGTAAAAAGTATTTGTAACTGAAATGATTCTTCACTCTGTCATTGTCATGTAAATTTTATAATTTGATCTGCTGGAGAACCGGCTCAGTCCTGCTGTCTTCCTCCCCCTCCTCATCACAGCTCATTCAAGAGCCTTAGGCAACTCAAATCAACATCCACACACTCTCCCTTTCTCTCCATCTGTAATCATTTGCTCATTCATAAAAAACAGAGAGCACTACCTTGGCCCCCATGGTATCCCACATAACTCCACCGAATATCCAGCAGAACTAAAATGCCTATCATTCAGAAAGTTAAACACGTTTTACCATATTTGAATCCATTCCACATAATTTAATAATTTAAACTAAATGTGCAGTGTGCACCAATTCCAATGCCAGAGGCACTTTAAAAATTATTATTATTATATATTATTTTTTTTTGCATCAGTTGATTAGATGACAAAACACAAAGTAAATATGACTTTGGCATTTCCGTTCAAATTTACTTATGTATTTGAACACAAATAATTACAAAGAAATTTCAATTAAATTTGACCTTTTGAATTAGAAAGATTGAAATGGTATTTTCCTGTAAAACACACTCCAATAATCTTTAAAATAATTGTATAAATGTATCACTCTATATATATATATGTATATATATGTGTATATACATACATATACATATACAGACACTAACAAATTCTCTGTGTGTTCGCACTTTTCAGGTTATGGTGGACAATTCTGACTTCACCCCGTCTCAGGTCGGCTGTCTTTTCACCTTCCTGGCACGACAACTTGCCAAACCTGATAATACCCTCTTTGTTAACCGGAAGCTGTTTGACCAGGTGACGTGACTGTCTGCTTCTTTCACAGTTCCATTTGTCAGTCCCTCAACTTTTCCATTTGCACTATGCTGTCATTTTTTTCATCCGAGCTATAATGGTTAAAGCAAGAGAATATTTCTAGAAGGTGTTAGTGCTGGTAAAGACAATTAGCAGCTTCTGTAAAAATAGCTCTCCCGCATTAGAAGCGTTCTGCTTGGGTTTTTTGCATGTTAAATAGTTCAGGGTTTTACACCCTGTGTTGGAGCCTGTTCTTAATTAGATTGCATCAATTTAAAACCAGTCTGGAAGCTTTTCGTTTTTTTTTTATCTGTCGCTCATACTTTTGCAGGTTCTAGAGTTTCTATGTAGTCCAGATGATGACTCTAGACATACAGAAAGACAGCAGGTAGGAACACAAAAACCATCTTGAAACCATCTTTAGTTTTACTCAGGATTTGTGAAAACATTAATTGATTGATCGTATGATCTTCACATGTGTCAGGTTCTGCTGGAGCTGCTGCAGGTTGGTGGCGTGGTCCAGTTTGATGAGGGGCATCTCCTTGACCTTGCAGAGAAGGCAGAATTGTAAGATATCTTCCTATCAGAAAGCAGATCAGATTTGCTTCATCCACCAAACACATATACTGCTGAAGTCTTTTAACTTCATAGTCAAAACATGATTTATTTTTTGAACAATAAGGTTATCCATATTCTACAGTGCAACATGAACCATTCATAGATCATAGCAAATCATAATTTATAATGGCCCGGCGTATGATTTGAGGAGACATATATTTAATTATTCTCTGGAAATCTAGTTGATGAATTAGATTTACATTGTAGAGTCAACTCACTAATATGCACCTTAATTAGATTACCGTTATAGAACATTTCTGTTACAGGTACATACATATTAGTTAGATATTTTCTTGTAAAAATTACTTGCACAAAAGTTCGCATATATGAGCATCATGAAACCTGTCAAGACCACGTCCAGATCATATTTCAACCTGGAATCAAAAGAAAGAAATATGGAATTATATTTTACTTAAATACAATTAATGTAATATGCATTGTTACAAACAATAAAATAAATGCTGATCTTTTGATCATTCACAAAATCCTAAAAAAACGGTTTCCTCAAAATATGAAATAGTGCAACTGTTTTCAACAATGATGACAATAAGAAATGTTTCTTCAGTAGAAAATCTGCATATTAGAATGATTTCTGAAGGATCATGTGGCACTGAAGATTAGAGTAATGCTGAAAATTCAGCTTTGTGTCACACAAATAAATTACAGTTTAACACATATTCTCATAGAAAACAATTATTTCAAATTGTAATATTTCTTAATATTTATGTATTTAAGGAATTTATCAAAAATTGTAAATGCAGCCTTGGTGAGCAGAAAAGACTTGCATTGTTTCAAAACATGAAAATATTACCAATCCCAACTTTTGAATGATAGTGTTGATCATGGTTGTATTTGTTGCACTGCCTTAAATTTTGTGCTGATTTAAAATAAACTAACTTTGTTTTGTGGTATTTTTCCTTATATTACAATAAAAAATGTATTCAAGTGATGATAATTATCTTTAAGGATAAGGGGGTGAAAATGTGGTTAACTGTGCTGAAATGCAGAAAAAAATAATTGCATGGTAAGTACCGAGGAAACATAGTGATCCATTCTAAGCAAGACTTCAAAAGCTAGAAGGTTAAATCAATGATAAATCTAACAACCTCTGTTGAATGCATCATATTGATTTCCTCAAGCTAAAGACATTGAAAATCTACTGAAGAGCAAACCTTTTGTTGTTATTATTACTCATTAGTCAATGTTGTTGTTTTGTTTTCACTCTTTCAGTTATCAGATCTGCGAGTTTATGTATGACAAAAAGCACCTTTACGAAAAAATAGTTGACTGCTACCTGAAAGACCCTTTGAGAAAGGTACTTACCCTAAATCCCTCCATTTCACTCTTTTCTTTCCTGTCACTCCTGTAATTCCTGTACTAAATCTTTATCTTGAACTCCAGGAGGAGCTCTTCAACTACATCCATAACATCCTGTCAATGCCAGGCTACAGCTCAGAGGAGAAACAGTTGGTGTGGGTCAAAGCCCTTCAACACATCAAGGTGAGTCAAACAAGGCTTTAAATGCTTTGTCCCCGGTCTAGAGCACACTCCAGGTAAAGAGAGCGCTGGCTTCAGAAAACTCATTTCAGACCCTAATCTCATCAGACCCTTTTCTCTCTCATCTTGTTCAGTCAATGGTCTTTGTCCAAATGACTTACTCTGCTTGTTAAAATAGAGAGCTTTAAAATCAGTCAATGCCATTGCAGTATTTGTGACTGCCTTTCAGTTGAGTCTGGGTTTAAAAATGAACATTTATTATATAACCCTAACATTTTCCACCTTCAGGTTGTGATTCACTTGTCTTTTTGCTTTGAAATCTTTACAGATTTTTATTATAAAGTTAATGCAAGAATAATATTGTTAATAATATTTCAAGATGAACAGTTACTGGACTGAAACAACTTAGGTTTGATTATCATACATAATTTTTTAGGGATAAAAAAATGAAATGTTCAAATGTGAGTATCAAAAATGGCTTTTGAGGAATGTTTATTTGTTCATCTCTCAGTCATCACTGTATTACATTGCAGTGCATTATATGTGTTGAAACTACAGAGCTTTGATTATATGCGTAAGCATTAAAATATTATCTTACTAGGACATATTATTGGGAGATCTGATATTTATATCATTTTATGCAAGTAGTCTATATACTGATATAAAGCTCTCATTGGTTTACATTAAAATCTGCAGAATTTAATCTTAATTTTTGGTCATATAAATGACAGCATCTGTACAAAATTGCATATTTTTGTAATAAATATAAGCATTTTCACAATTTTTCTCAGTTGGAGCTTATTAATAAAATTGAGCTTTTTTCACCTCCATAATCTTACTATATCAAGCTATAAGACGGATGTATAAAATTTGATGCTCAACAAATAACATATACACTACTTTGCACATTTTTTTTGTAAGTAAGATTTTTAATGTTTTAAGTTTCTTCTGCTCACCGAGCCTGCATGTTTGATCCAAAGTACAGCAAAAACATTATATATTTGTATACAAATATTTTTAACACTATTTGAAAATATGTAATTTATTCCTGTGATTTCCAAGCTGATTTTTTAGCATTATTACTCCAGTCACGTGATCCTTCAGAAATCATTCTAATATTCTGATTTGCTGCTCAAAAATAATTTAGTATTATTATGTTGAAAACAGCAGAGTAGAGAAATTTTTCAGGTTTCTTTGAAGAATAGAAAGTTTAGAAGAACAGCATTTATCTGAAATAAAAATATTTTGTAACATTGTAGATGTTTGTATCATCCGTTTTGATCAATTTAAAGCATCCTTGCTAAATAAAAGTATTAATTTCTATAAAAATTAACATTTCTATTATTTTTCTATTAAAAAATTACACTGACTCCAAGTTTTTGAATGGTATATTTATAAGGCCGGGACAAACCAAGTCGACGGTCGGGCTAGTTTGTTTGATGTGTTCCACTCGTCGGGCTCATGCGGCAGTTTGCCCAATTCAACATGGAATCGCCATCGGGACCGTCGGCGAAAGGGAGAACTCTGATTGGAAGTTCAGTTTAGCGAACGAGTCGGTGCCTGAAAATTACAGCGAAAGTGATGAAAACGAGCAAGTACATGAAGGCGGTACAGACAGAAAGCTGTTTAACTGTTACGTGATCCTGCCCAATAATTCTAATACAATACGCAACTGTTTTCATAACAACACGAGCTGCTTAAAATTATTAAAGTTATCAACGTTATTGATATTCAAAATGGTAAGCAAGCGCTGATTTGTTTACATTTTGTATATCTGCGTTTATCTCGTATATCTATGTTTTGGTTTCTCATTTTAAATTAATTTGAATATATGCTATTGATAGCTGCTAATATAGATATAGTTAATTCCTCTCACGCATGCGCAGGACGCACGTGTTAGTTTGCCGTCAGCTGTAATCTGTAATCTGAGCCGACGCGATGCGACAACACCGTTGGCTTTCATCGCCGCTAGTTCTTTGAGTTCTTGGTGTGAAGCGGCCTATAGTGTATAATTTTACAAAATATTTTTTATTTCAGATAAATTCTGATATTTGGATCTTTCTGGAATTTTTTTTTACCCAACTGTTTTAAATATTGATAATATAATAATAATAATAATAATAATCAATTTTTCTTGAACAGCAAATCAGCATATTAGAATGATTTCTGAAGGATCCTGTGACACTGAAGACTAGGGTTGGGTATCGTTTGAATTTTATCGATTTCGATTCCGATTCTGCTTATCGATTTCGATTCTTTTCGATTCCCAGTTTCGATTCCAATGTGATTAAATAATGATATCAAACATTTATCCTGTGTCTCTTTTTAGCAAACCATTTATTGGGGCTGAATACCATGAACAAAAATCAACAGGCGACATAAAAACTGGACTCTTTAAGAGCTGTTTGTGTGCAAAATAGAACTGCATGATTCTGGATAAATTCATTTTTTTTTTTTTCTCAATGGAAGTTGTGGTTCTCTCATGATTCTGAAGAAAAAAATATTAGACAACTAAACAAAATCACATGTAATTTATGAATTACTCACTCAAGATGTACTTGTTTCATTACTGGATGCTTTTCACTACCAGACACTTTTCACTACCCACTGGCGTAGCAATGTAATCGATAAATCTTAATTTGAAGTATCACTCGCATTACAAGTAACGCGAGTTACGTAATATTACTTTTTTCAAGTAACTAGTAAAGTAACGCATTACTTTTTGATTTACAGGAAAATATCTGAGTTACTTTTTCAAAAAAGTAATGCCAGTTACTTTGTTTTCCCATTTATTGACTGACAGTGTGCTGTGTGAACATGATCTTACTGTAGTTCTAGACTAAATGTGAATGTGCATTAATTCATCCCACTCGCAAAAAAAACTGATTCAGTATTCATCAAAATTAATTGAAACAGTGAAATGCAAACTCAGAATATGACGCAAACCTGCAATAATTAAATATGTTAAACAACACAAATATATCTAATCTCATTTTATTAACCAATGTGTTTGCTGCTGACCTTTGATGATCCAGTTCAACCATACTAATAAGCAAAAATTACTTTAGATAAACTAACAATTGTGCTTCATTGTTTTTTATTGCTGAAGAGTGTTGAACTTATTCTCCTGCATTCTACTGTACAGACATGAATTTACTCTTCCTTCAGCCTGAGGTTTATTTTTTACACTTTTTGGTGTGAAAGGCTTTTACATTTGCTATAAATAGAACTTATTGTATTAAAAACAAACAATCAAGCCCTGTATTAAAAACAAACAATCATATTTAAAAAGTAACGCTCAAAAAAAGTAACGTAACAAAAGTATTACGTAACGCAAAAGTTACTTTAAGTAACGTAATTAACTTTTTTAGTACTTTTTAGGGAGTAACGCAATATTGTAATGCATTACTTTTAAAAGTAACTTTCCCCAACACTGGATTTGGATGCAAAAAAATACACCGGTTCCGCGTCTTAATAAAGGCTTTTCTTGCCAAGAAAAAGGGGACAAAAACTGGTGGCAGGTTTTGAGCAGGGTGGCCAAGCTTAGATCAGTGGTGGCACTGCTGCACGGATGAACCAAGTGATCACAACATAGTGATCGCACACCTCAGACAAATTTTAGGAATGAAAAGACAAATTATTTTAATAGAATTACGTTGGTGTTTGAATCATGTTCGCGATCTTTAACGGCGTCTATTAAATTATGAATCATGTTGGTCTTTAACAATCTATTAAATTGGTGACACCTCTCTTGCAACGTGTTTAGCTATCACAGATATTATACTTAGCTTTTTTGGCTTCTGATCGCAAATGCAGCCAAACTTTGAAGCGCTTAGATTAGCGAGTAAGGTCCTGACAGATCGCTAGATTACACTTGTCCTCACAGATGAAGAAAAAAAAAAGCGCATAGGAATCGATAGGCAGAATCGAAATTTTAATTTGACAAAAAGTATCCGATTCCTGACTTTAAGTATCTGATTCTGGAATCGGAATCGATTTTCGATTCCCAAGCCTACTGAAGACTGGCGTAATGATGCTTAAAATAAAGCTTTGAAATCACAGGAATAAATTACATTTTAAAATATATTAAAATATTTTCTGTACTTTGGATCAAATAAATGCAGGCTTGATGAGCAGAAGAGACTTATTTTTTTTTCAAACATTAAAAAAATTACTGTTCAAAAACTTTTGACTGGTATTGTATATATAAAGAAATTGTTTTCATTAGACTGTTACTTCATATGTCAGGCTTTACAGGGTTGACGCAGCATACCGACATTCTGAAATTCACATTATATTTATTTTGATGAAGAGTTTAATTCAAATTATCATGCCAACAATATTATTTGTAATAAAGAAGAATGGAATTTTTTTTTTACAAGCAGGCTTTTCAATTAGCACCTAATACTAAGAAAATGCTACTCTGGTGAATTGGCTGATGTCATGAATGCTCACTGGTATGTCATTGTTTCTCTGTTGCAGGATCTGGTCAGCATTAACTCAGCTAAGACAGCAGAGCTAGTTGCAGTGCACTTTGCAGACAAGGTGCAGTCTATCATCACATCTCTGCAGGTATGACGCATTGCCATATGTCAGTGCTCTCTCTCTGTTGACTTGATGTTGGCTTGACACACAGTTTATCTACCAAAAGGCTGGACTGTTAGGAAAAGCGTTTCTAAAGGACCCTGTCAGTGTTTGATTCTTTCTCCTTTGTGTGTGTAAATATGTGTTGCATTGTCTGGGCTCCTATTCACTCATCTTAAGATAGTGTCAGTGAAAGTGTGTGAGAAGGAAGAGGCCCCCCTGAGGCCCACGTGTGTGTGTGTATCAGTAAATGGATTAGGCTCTATCTGCAGTGCTGTGTGTAATTGGGTTTGCGTTATCTCTCGCACACTGTCAGAAAGGTGCTAATTGAAAAGCCTGCTTGTGCAAACATATGTGCCGATGAGAAGAAGATATGAGGGAAATGGGGAGAAAATAAACAAGTGTTAAGAGATTTTTTTTCACAGTCAAAGACTAGTGTGAGAATAACATTAATGCTGTTTTAATGATGTGTAGTTCATTAAAGTCTGGATCATTTAGTAAATTAACGATGACAAGAACACTAGTGGTCAAACTGAGCAGTTTTGTACTAGCACAAGCCAGACCCATAACATCATGCTCTCAGGGTTTAATCATTTTATGTCAATGGAGATGAAATATGTGTTCTGCTTACAAACTTACAGTAGAGTTGTCTCAAATAAAGTACAAGTAATGGCAAAAGAAAAATTCCAGGCTCAGTGTGTGGCTGTAGTATTTGAGCAATTGAACAAGAATTGCAATACATTGCGATTTGACATAGATGTCATCAAAGTTAAAATTTCACATGACTGCAATCTGTTTGAAAGTGAACTGAATTTTGATGTTGAACTCTCTGTGTCTGTAGGACGACTATTTGGTGTTCCAGTTTCTGAAGTGCCTCCTGAACCTCAGGTAATAATAGCAGCACCCTCTGCAACACTGTCTCTATTCTGCAGTGTTTTTTTTTTCATTTTACGTGCCTGCTGTCTGTGTTGTGCTGTTTTTTGTAATGGTGTGATGGTGTGCAGTTAAAGTTTCACACCTCATAGATCTCTCTGCAGGGCTCGCAGAGAAACACTATCACTTTTTACCATTCATTCTCTTTTTGTTTACTTACCATCTACGCAAACCTATAAAAAGGGTTCAACTGTAAATACTGGCCATAAAAAATATTTACTTAAACTACACTACCAAAATGTTTGAATAATTATTTGGAATATTATTTTTATATATTTTTGAAATAAGTGTTTTCTTCATATCAATGCTGCATTTATTTCATTAAAAATGCAGTAAAAAGTTGAAATATTTTTCTGTTGTAATAGATTTTACATTAGAATGTATTCTTGTGATGCAAAGCCGAATTTTCAGTTGCAATTACTTCAGTCTTCAATGTCACATGATCCTTAAGAAATCATTGTGATATGTTGCTCAAACATTATTAATTATTATTGGTTCTCCATAAGGGTTCTTATTATTATCTATGTTTGAGTGAGTTTATGCTGCTTAATATTTTTGTGGAAAATAAATGTTATTTTTTTTTTATTCTTTGATGAATAGAAAGAAAAAATAGACATCTATTTGAACGTGTTGCATAAAAGTATTAATATCTTTGTACTTCTTTTTTATTTCCTTTTTTTATCTTACCCAACTGGATGGTTATGGAAAATTCAGCTTCGCATCACATTAATATATTTAAAACATTTTTATATATTCATACAGAAAAATTGTCATTTTAAATTGTAATCATATTTCCCAATACTAGTTTCTTTACTATATTTTTGTTCAAATAAATACAGCCTTGGTAAGCAGAAGAGACTTCTTCCAAAAACATAAAAAAAAATCATAATTATTCAACACTTTTGAAAGGTTGTTTATAACTGTGGTCCTACATCATTTAATGAGACACAAATGAGAACTAGACCGTGAGGGATCTATAAGTAGAGACTATTCAGCATATATTATTTTTGTGCATCTGGGTGTTATTGTTTAAGTTTGAATTATATCAAACTTTGCATATAAATGTTCTTATTGAAAATACCAGAGGACTAGGGCTGATATGCCTTGCAGTAAAGAGGCTGCATCTAATTTGTTTCAAAAATATGTATTCTATACATTAGGGCTTGCGGTGTAAATGTGGCTAAGTAGACCTGGACTGTCTATTTTGTCATTAATATTAATCAGACGACAATATTGCTCATGTAAAAGCATTTATTAGTGAGCAGGTGCAGTCGTCCATCAAAATAACAGCCATCTCTGTCACCATCTATCTCTGTCTTAAGCATTGTTCCTTCATCTTTTTTCTCATTTGACCTCTCCCACACATACATTTATCTAGACCCAGTATTTCATTTGCTTGTACCCTGTATATTGTCCTGGAGTCCATTACGCTCAGCCCCCACATTTTAGTTTGTGTCTTTCTTCTGCTGCCCTTGGCAAACAGGAACTCAAGGAACTGTATCTGTAGTTAGATTTGTACATGCTGCTGTTGACAGCCTGTAGTTATAAAACAGAGAGAGGACAGTGTGTCAGTACTGTGGCCTTTACACAGCTGAACTGAGGATAACATAGAGATCAGACCATCTTGCAATGTATGTGTAACACGTTCGTAGATACAAACATTTTTAATGATAAAATAACAAACATAACAGAAAAACGGCAGCCCCTAAAACTAAAACTGGCCCTCTCTCTCTTCCTGTCGTCACTCCTCCTTTTATTCCTTCCGTCGCTCCTCCGTGGGACTGAGACCGGTGAGTGGCGCAGGTGTCGTTCATTAGCATTTACCCACCGCCCTCGCTCCGTTCCCACGGCTCTCGGCCCCGCCCCACTCGCCACAGTATGCATTTTACTTTGAGATTTTTTGATTGGATGACTGGTGGAGAAAACCGATTCATTTGTTTTAATGTGAAGAAAATGTTTACCTGGCGAACAATAACATCTGAAGAAAAATCCCATAGAGTCTAAAGAACATGATATTAGGGATGCACAATACATCATTACCACATCAGCAATTAGTCGATATCATATTTTTTATTTTACTTAAATAAATTTACTTAAATTTTTAACCTGTAGATTACTTTAGCTGTCATTCATTTAAAGTCCATCTTAACAATTATTGTAAATTCTGTGAAATGTAGTCATCAGCAAATCTTAAAAAAGTGCATTAGTTTACATTGTGATGCTTAAATTAATTTGTACTGTAGCATTTTAAACAGTTTTTCATTCATTTTTAATTTAAATACAATATACATTTTATATATATATATATCAATGCATTTTAGGGTAACACTGTAGTATTGGGACCAATACTCAGTATTAACTAGTTGCTTATTAGCATGCCTATAAATAACATATTGGCTGTTTATTAGTACTTATAAATCACATATTCTGCATGACCACATTCTACATCCCTTAATCCTAAACAATACCTAAACTTAAGAACTATCTACTAACTATTAATAAGCAGCAAACTAGGAGTTTATTTGAGTCAAAAGTCGTAGTTAATGATTTGTTAATTGTGAGAATTGAACCTTTAATGCGACCCAACTTAGATTAGGGAACACTTTTCGGTAGTTGCTTATTAAAATGCATATTACTATCATATTGGCTGTATATTAGTACTCGTAAAAACACATATTAATGGTTTATTTCACATGACCATATTCTAGGTCCCTTAACCTTAAAAAAACTACTATAACAACTACCTTTCTATTGAAAATCTTCAAATTGGGATTTTATTGAGGTAAAACTCTTAATTTATAATTAATATATGTTCCCTAATGTGTAATTTTTTTGTGATTATCAGCCATAACATGAAAATAATAATTAACTTATCGTATTTATACCGGACATAATAAAGAAGTGTGCTCGGATGATGGGTGCTCTTGAATAAAATAAAGTCTACAGTGTTGTACATTTTTTCAGTCATTTTCTATTCTTCATTCTTGTTTTTTACTTCAGGTACTATAACCAGTTTTTTAAACGTAGAGTTTTGTTCAGACGTGGTGCTTGGTAAATGCGACTCGCATCTCTGCCTGTCGGAGATTTTTTTTTCTTTTTTATCGAGTTAAATACTTCACGCACTGTCTGAATTTCTTGCTGTATTTCATTAAAAAGCTGCTACACACACACTCACACACACACACATACCTGGTGTGGAAATAAAATAAATAAAAAAGAACTAAAAAAATATTACACACTTAATTAGATCATAAAAAAATCTTTAAAAGATTTTATGTTGAGATGAAAACTTTGTTCATTACATTTTACCGATGTGTTGTATTCATTGTTGCAAAACTTTTACTTCATAAATACAACCGATAATTGTTGCTAGCGTTTATGTCTGCCTCCATTTCTGAGTGCAATACTTCCTGGTTAAATCCCACATTTTAACATATGGTTAAAAAGATAATGCGATGAAAGAATTTTTTAAAGTCCACCCTACATTTTGATTTCGTTGTCAATTGTACTTTATGGTATGAGTGCTTCATTCAATTTTGATTTCGTTGTATTGGTATATTTAATATATATATATATATATATATATAATATATATATTCATTAATTCTGTTTCACTGTAACTTTAAATTAAGCCAGTAAGAAACTGGCTAAAACCTGTGCAGAACACCTTTGCAAGTGTGTAGCAACAACCTTTGCATTTCTTACATTATTACTGAAAATGTTTAAAAGTCTATTTTTGGATTGTTACACATTCACCTCGGCCCAGATTCACAGTTTTTTTTTTAGTTTCAGACAGAGTCACACATCAGTGCTTGCTCATTTCTGCGTCATGGCAGACCCTCAGAGCTACAACGCTGCTTTTGCTGTAGCTGATCTGCAGTGCCCTTTATAGGACATACGGCACCTCAGGGCCAAAACTCCTCTATTGAAGAACATCTGAATTTGAACATCTGAACATCTATGTCCTCCCCGTGTGACTGCTGTCTCCTCTCAGGCCAAGCCTCAAAGCACGTTTCACCTCACGATCTTCCTGTCCTTACAAACCTCCCATCTCAATTTGTCACAGAGCCTCATCTTGGACTACATAGTTGAGTTTAATTATGGTAGTTTGTATAAATAAAAACCTATTTTTTGTGATGAAGTCAGTCACACCAGTGATAAACACACTACAGACTTCACTGTAAAAATAACTAATCTGTGACTATACCTTCTGGCAGAAACTTTAACACTTTCAGGAGAGCGGCATAAGCTGTGCCACTGTTTACTTAAGGTTTACTTCCTCTTGGCAAGACGAAATTAGAACATTCTCTGTAAAGTGTAATTGGAAGGTATTAACACAGAGGTAACAAAAAATAGTATTGCTTCAGAATTAAACTTTACTTTACTTTGTTTAACTTTTTTAGTCATTTAGCAGATGCTTTTATCCAAAGCGACTTACAAATAAGAAATGCCAATAAGTTTAAAAATATAAGTTAATATATACCTATATATACACACATTAAGAAAATTGAGAAAAATAATTAGAAATAACAAATGCATATTTCAAACAAGAACATTGAAAATTTAAATGAAAAAAAAAATAAAGCTAAAAACAATTCAAAATATAAAACCAACCAAAGGTATGAGTATAAAAAATTATTCTAACATGACACTAAGCCAACACCCAAATATATATATACAGTGCCCTCCCACTAATATTGGCACCCTTTAAATATGAGCAAAGGCGGCTGTGAAAATAAATTGCAGATTTTGTTTTCATCCTTCAAAAAATTCACAAAATCCAACCTATCATTGAAGTAAACAATTGAAAGTGGGGAACAAAATCTCATTGTGAAATAACTGTTTTTTCTCCAATGAATGTTGGCCACAATATATTGGCACCCTAGAAATTCTTATGAGTAAAATAAAAGTATATATTCCCATTCATATTTACATTTTTTACCACACCAGGGTGACTAGGGGCATGAAATTGTCCAGCCATGACTTTCTGTTCCACAGGATTATAAATATGAGGAACACAAAGTCAAATTCACATCATGAAATCATCCATCAACAATTGAAAAAACAAAAAATATACTGTGAAGAACAAGATTGTTGAGCTTCACAAAATAGAAAGTGGTTGTAAAAAGAAAACATTGAAAATCCCCATTTCCTCCCCCCATGGAGTCGCACCATCAGGGAATAATTAAGAGGTTCCAATCAACTAAATGTGATTTAGGACTCTGCCTGAAAGAGAGTTTGTCTACATTCCTAATGATGCTGAGGAAGCCAAAGACTCTCCAGGGATCACATGGAAATAAGAATTCACCAAGAATTGCATTATTGTCTTGGGGTCAGAAACCTAAAAAAAAAAAAATCAAACATCCCCTAATCACCACATGTTGTTCGATAAGTTTAACACCACATGTGTTCGGGAGGGTTTCAAGAAAAATTCTCCTCACTCCTCCAAAACAAACTCCAACAAATTCAGTTGTCAGACACGACTGGAACTTCAAATGGCACTGGCTTCTATTGTCAGATGAAATGAAAAAAGAGCTTTTGGCAGCAAACCCACCAGATGTAGTACAAACAGGGATAAAAAAGAACCCCATGTCCACGGTTAAATATACTGCTGGATCTTTAAATGTGTGGGCCTGTTTTTCTGCTGGAGGTCCTGAACATCTTGTTCAGATGCAATGCATGGCATCATGGATTCTATCAAATACCAACAGATAAAAAAAAAAACCTGACTGCCTCTGTTAGAAATTTACAATCTTATAATAGGCCGTGTTTGGATCTTCCACCAGTTAATCAACAATCAAAACAAACACAAAATGGGTCACAAAAATCGAGCACAAATGAATTAATCTTTTACCATTGCTGTCTCTGTCCTCTGACCTTGAGAGACATATGAGAAGATGAAGGTGAACTGAAGAGAAGAAGCACCGTCATGGAGCTGTGAATCTGAAGGATCTGGAGATTCTGTATGAAGAAAATGGTCTCTGATCTCTTATCGGGTGTTCTCCAAACTCATCAGGAGGATGCATTAAAGGAGAAAACTCAAGCTGTGCTGGAAAAGACGTTGTAAATTGCTGCTCTCCAATGAAATGCCAATAATTGTGAAAGCATATTTCACAATGAGATTTTCCCCATTTATTTCACAATGAGATTTTCCCCCCACTTTCATACTTCAATTAGGTTGGAATTTTTTGAAGGTTGGAATTTTGTGAGTAAAAGATAAAAAGGATAAACCTGATATTTATTTTCACAGCTGCCTTTGCTCATATTTACCAAGGGTGCCAATATTAGTGGAGGACACTGTATGTTATTTCATTTCCATGCAGTATATCTGTAAGTTACCACTCCAATTTATTAAAACAAAATAAAGAAAATCCAAAAGACAAACACATACAATTAAATAAAAAATAACAAATTCAACAGTAGTTTATCAGTAATCCTAAAAAAATTGTCAAAATACACATGGTAACAAACAACAGTACTCAGATAGTAAATTAAGAATGGTTATAAAAACAAAACAATGAAACAACATGGTTATAAAAACTAAAACAGAATGAACAAAGCTGAAAGAAGATAAATAAAAAGCACTTATGGAGTAAGTCTCCCCCTTGGAGTCGCACGGTAGAGTCAATATGGATTTAGGACAATATGTGAATGATTTACATTTCAAATCAAAATATGATCATAAATGAGGATAAAATTACTCCAAAGCCAGTATTAGGGGTACAACAAAGATTAAATAATTAATGGCCATTCTTTATCCAGATATTTAATTTTTATTTATTTATTGGCAATTCACCATCATGTATGACGTGTATATATAACATATGACAGAAATATGCTACATAGTTTGCAGTCCCTTAATACATTTGGTGACATTTTGACCCTACTCTCTCACATCTTACCCTACTCTCTCTTAAAGAGATAGTTACAGATAAAATTAAAAGTCTATAATTGTTTACTTTTTAATCTATTCTACTGATCTGTTCTCTAGTATTTAAAAACAAACAGAATTCACTGTCACTTGGATAGGAAAACACCTGCCAGAGAATGTGTATCAGTATCTGCGTTAGTATCTACTAGGATTCTGATAATTCTTTTTACCGATAATTAAGTCCTTCTCACTGCCGATACCGATAACCAATAAATTATTTTTTATTATAATTTTCATATAATCTGCAGTTTCTTTAGCAAACTCTAAGTATAGAAATCTAGTATCTGGCCCCATACAAACTCTTCAAACAAATTTTGACATTGTGTAAGGCAACAAACTTAGTACAGCAAACATCATGAATGAAAATGTGTTTATGCTTTAAAGTGCAATTACTTAAACATAAAAGTCATGTTGAATTTATCTTCAATTAACAACTTTTTATGCAAATTTTAAATGCATCTATTCAACCTTTTTAGTGCATGAGGATGAGGAAGTTATATCTAGGGACTTTAAGCAACAGCTGCGAATGGAGCTATGTTGATCGGAAGTAATCTGTTACACCGCCTTGGCCGAGAACATAAAAATCATTAAGCAACTGTAAACAAGGTGCAACACGTCATTTGGTCATTTTTTTTAAACAAATGATGGATTATGAGGAGGATGTTTAGAAAATAATTAAATTGCTCTCTTCTCATATATTTAGTCTCAGTGCTACCTGAGGTGCTGTTGCTAACAGCAGACATATCGTTGTACAAACGAAAACAATTGTTAAAATTATCTTAAGTTTAAAACATAATCAACACAGATTAAATGATTATACTAATGGTATAATTGTATACTGATGAAATTAAATGGTATATAACATAAATGCAACATTTAACTACATAAGCTGTCACGTTGTAACGACTATGGCAAAGCAGCTGTTCTCCTGTAGTAGATGTTATAGAAGGCCACAAAGTAGCAGCTGAAGTCGCGAACGCGGCGTTGGAATGCCGTTACCGTTCCAACAGTAGAGGCTGCTTAAAGTCCCTTAATACAGCTTCGCCGCGATGATGACCTTTCAAGTTAGGGGTGGGCAATATGGCAAAAATATCATGTCACATTTTTTGTTTTTTTATTTCACAATTTTATCACGATTCTTTGTCATGTTGGTTTTACTATTTTGTCTGAGCAGTATAGCTAAACTAATTTCCCTATTATAAAGACAAAGCCTTTCAAGGTAACAAAATATAAAAAAGAATGGTGGATAATTAGGCCAAAGTGGGCGAAGATAAAAGTCATTGTCATTGTTTTATATTTGTTATTAAAAAAACAAGAACAAAGATACACATTACAAATACACATAATATACAAGTAAAACAAACAGTGCTTTATTTTCAGGTACAATAGGCATATTTAGCAGGAGCATTCAAGAAATTGAATGAACAAATATAAAAATAAAACACTATATAGATTGATTCCTATTAAAGCAACTGTATTATAATTTTTTTCAGTCAAGAGTAGGGAGTTCTTTTCTCTCTTTGTGTTTTGTTGTTTTAACATTAATAATACAAATTATGTCATCTGTCTGTAGATTCTGTCATAGTGTTTTATATTTATACCATCGTTTACTCAAAGTTAGTTTTAAACCTGAATGAGTTTCTTTCTTTTGCTGAACTTAAATGCTATTTTTAAGAAAGTGGAAACCCAAACAGCCCACAGCTCGTCCACAGCAACTTCCATAGTATTTTTTTCCTACTATCAAAGACAATGTGGACAGCAGAACTGTTTGGTTACCCACGTTCTTCAAATTATCTTCTTTGTGTGTCCACTAGAAAGAAATTAATACAGGTTTGGGTCAACGTGAGTGAGTAAATAATGACTAGAAATACATTTTTGGTGAACTACCCCTTTTAACACAGTCGGCTGCATGTTTAGTACTGTCCCTTTAAGAGCTGCACGCATCTAATATACAGGAACGCATCCGTTTATCTCTCTACTGTTTACTTTAATTTTAGACATAACCAACTGACTATGTGTAAAACTTGTGTGTTTTGACAGTATTAGCTCAAAAGATAACTTAGTTGAGAAATCAGGCGCTGTTAGACAGGCGTTTTAGTGTGTGCGCTTCAGGTGTGCGGGCTCAAAAAAAGCCCACATCAGTCCAGCACGCGAATGAAAAGCTTAACCAGTAAGGCTTTGAAACACATGCAAATTATGTACTTTTGTGACTGCGAATAAGTGCAGTGTCCCGTGAGAGTAACTCTACCGCTGAGTTAACACTGATGTGAATGTATGTGGCATTATATAGAGGCGGAGGCGCCAGAACTGCAACTGAAAGAATGTACACTGTAGCACTGGGCTATACTACGATATTTCTTCAAAAGCAGATCGTGGAGACATTTTTATCATCCACGATCAAAAATCCTCATATCGCACACCCCTACGAGTGAGATATAAGATTTGTTGTGTTAAAACTTGACGCCTTTTTTTCTTCTTCTCGGAATCCTTGCTGAACATGTGTTGCAAATAGCAATGGCATTGTCCTCCTCTGCCACTGAGAAAAACTTCCAGACCGGCGAAGACATGTTCACAAGTAATGAGTGCAACACAAGCTGAGAGTCAATCTAATTTAATGCTGCAGTCACTTGCAGTCGGAAAGTGGATGAATCTCAAAATAAATCAGACTGATTGATCGATTTACCAGCAAGCGTACTTTATCGAATCTAAATATCGGATTTCATTTATTTATCGGAGCAATAAAAATGACGTAATTTTCACCCATATCGGTCGATAATTTATTTGTCCGATAAATATCGTGCATCCCTAAATTCTATGTTGTACTCTAAGAATCCACAATTTTTATGTTCTGTGTGATTTTGACCACTTCATATACTTCATATCATCATTATTCTCATATGCCTCATAGTTTTATGACAGAGCCTTACCAGTGTAGAGCAGTACGTCTCACATGAGGATGTGCTCTCTCTCACATGCCTCATGCAGCAGGAGCTGATGGTGGCTGATTGGGCATTGATTTGAGTGCTTGGCTATGATTGAGGTCTGAGAAAAGCACTCTACATGATAACTTGATTGAGAAAGAAAGAGAGCAAGAGGGGGATGCACAAATCACACATGATTTCCATTTAGAGCACTGTGAAAAGGGACTTATTTTCCCCCAGGAGACAGACAGTCTTAGGATTGGATGGTATGGCCTAAAACACCTATACATTTCACAGTATGTATCAGAATCAGAATGAGCTTTATTGGCCAGGTATGTTTACACATAAACAAGGAATTTGTTATAGTTATAGAAGCTCCACAGTGCAAAAGAATGACAGCAACAGGACAGGACACAGACAACAAAAGAACAAAATAAAAATATACAAATAGGCAATGTACAAAATAGCAAAAACACAATATACAATACAGACAATTTATGTGTGTACAGGTCTGACATGTGCAAATTGAAAATAAAAAAATAAGTATGTGTGGTGAATAAATAATTTTATAATAGTGTTGTGTGTTCCACGTTTAATATCAAGTGTTCATGAGATGGATTGCTTGAGGAAAGAAACTGTTTCTGTGTCTGTTCTGGTGCTCAGAGCTCTGTAGCGTCGACCAGACGATAACAGTTCAAAGAGGGAGAATGCTGGATGTGAGGGTCCAGAGTGATTTTTCCAGCCCTTTTGCTCACTCTGGATAAATACAGTTCTTGGAGAGTGGGGAGGGTTATACCAATGATTCGCTCAGCAGTCCGGACAACCCTCCGTAGTCTTCTGAGGTCAGATTTGGTAGCTGAGCTGAACCAGACCGTTATTGACGTGCAGAGGACGGATTCAATGATGGCAGAGTAGAACTCTATCAGCAGCTCCTGTGGCAGGTTGAACTTCCTCAGCTGGCAAAGGAAGTACAGCCTCTGCTGGGCCTTTTTCACAATGGACCCAATGTGATTGTCCCACTTCAGGTTCTGAGAGATGGTGGTGCCCAGGAATCTGAATGACTCCACTGCAGTCACAGTGCTGTTCATGATGGTGAGTGTGGGGAGAGAGCAGGGGGTTTCTCCTGAAGTCCATGATCATCTCCACGGTTTTTAGCGTGTGAAGCTCCAGGTTGTTAAGTCTGGACCAGACAACTAGCTCTTAAACTTCTGTCTGTAAGCTGACTCGTCACCGTCCTGAATGAGGCCGATCAGTGTGGTGTCGTCTGCAAACTTCAGAAGCTTGACAGAGGGGTCTTTAGATGTGCAGTCATTCGTGTAGAGGGAGAAGAGCATTGGGGAGAGAACACAGCCCTGAGGAGCTCCAGTGCTGATGGTGCGGGTGCTGGATGATCATTTTCCCAGCCTCACTAGCTGTTGCCTGTCTGTCAGGAAGCTGGTTGATCCACTGACAGATGGAGGTTGGGACGGTGTCAGTTTATTCTGAAGGGTGTCCGGGATGATGGTATTAAAAGCTGAGCTAAATTCTACAAACAGGATCCTCACATAAGTCCCTGGTCTGTCCAGATGCTGCAGGATGAAGTGCTGTCCCATGTTGACTGCATCATCCACAGACCTGTTTGCTCTGTAGGCAAACTGCAGGGGGTCCAGTAAGGGTCCAGTGGAGGCCTTCAGATAAGCCAAAACCAGTCTTTCAAATTATTTCATGACCACAGATGTTAGAGCCACTGGTCTGTAGTTATTAAATCCAGTAATTTTGGGTTTCTTTGGGACGGGGATGATGGTCGAGCGTTTGAAGCATGATGGGACTTTGCACAGCTCCAGTGATCTGTGTGAAGATGGGGGCCACCTGGTCAGCACAGGATTTCAGACAGACTGGTGTCACACCGTCTGGTCCTGGGGTCTCAGTTATAAATATGCACAATGCATATGCACAAAATGGGGATATAATATACGTAAGTAATTTTCCACGCACATATTCGGATTTATAAAAAATAAACTTGCCGTAAATATGTACTCACCATACAAACATTCTAGACCATGCGTACGAACACTTTTGGAGTGAGAAGTAATGAAGTAAACGATTTTAAACTGTGTTTTCATTTTGATATGCAATTACAATAAATATTCCACTCTCATTACTGGAGATACGCACTGAAATTACAAAATGTCATTACACAGAAGTTAAACAAAATTAAATTTAGACATATAGTGGATGCATTTGGTCACTTTTCATGTGGCATCCTATGTTTTATTGACAGCGAGGAGTGCTATAGGTGCACAAATAATTTTTAAACTAAACTGCAGATCTCATGTTACAAGGAATCTTTTATTTTAGCGAGAACATTGATCATGATCACTTACTTCGATATTACGTTTACTTCGATATTATGGTGGACACAGCTGGATATGGTGGTCGAACGGTCAGTCCATTGTCCGGTTTGAATAGGACCAATGATAATATCTTACTGTACAACCCAAAAGAATGAGATCAACTATTGTAAACTGTTTTGTTTTTTGGATATTTTTGTTATTAAATGGAACAAGGATACTGGATAATGTTTTGCAATAAAAAATAATGTGTAGGCTATGATCCAAATGGAATTACAGTCAGGATCTCATTCCTTAATGTCTTGTACATTTGACGGTGTTAAACACGTGTCGCGTGGATGGGAATATACATGGGGATGATATGCAGATAAGGTTATGCATATTAAAACTAGGCGTTGTAAGCTCCATATATGGTGATTTCTGGAAGGAGTTGGGGTGGATTTTTGCGCAGGTTCTGGCATACGAATGGTTTCATAAATCTGAAAAGATTCACGTGTACGCAAAATCTAGCTTTTGTGCGTACGTACATTTTTAGGATGAAATCTAAAGAGAGTTTTATAAATGAGACCCTTGGTGCTTACCTTCTTTTGTTCTCTCTGAAGACCTGGCGCACGTCATCTTTGATCATTTTCAGTGCAGGTGTGGGGAGATGGGGGTTGCTGGAGGTGTTAATGGTTGTTTGGAGAGGTGTTCAGGATGGGTGTGGGGTGTTTTTTCAAACCTACAGTAAAAATAATTCAAATCGTCTGCCAGTTGTTGATTCTCCAGAGTGCTGGGTGATGGTGTCTTGTAATTGGTAATGTCTTTCATACCTTTCCACACTGAAGCACAATCAGTGGAAGATCATTTGTTCAGTGAGGTCAAAACAAGCTTTTAAATCTTGTTCTGCTTCATTAGTCCATCTTTTAACAGTTCTTAATACAGGTTTAGCTGATTTAAGTTTTTGCCTGTAGGTTGGTATAAGACTAACCAAACAGTGATCAGAGAGTCCTAAAGCTGCTCGTGATATGCCTCCTATATCGCTGTGTAACAGTGATCCAATATATTACTGTCTCTGGTGGGACATGTGATGTGCTGTCTGTATTTTGGCAGTTCACGGGAGAGATTTGCTTTATTAAAGTCCCCGAGAATGATTAAAGCAGAGTCAGGGTGTTTTTGTTCTGTGTCTGTGATCAGATAAGCTAGTTTCTGTAAAGCTGAGCTCATGTCCGCTTTCGGTGGAATGTAGATACTAGGACTGGGTGATAATTTGATAACGATAATTATCACAATATTATTTCCCTCAAAAACACGATATGAAGAGTTCGATAAATGTTCAGTATAATGTTTATGCGCCAAAAGTGGAAGTAAAAAGGGAAATGTTCAGTATAAAAGTTTATGCGTCACTCATTTGAATCGCGCCACACAGACTGTTTATCCGCTCGGATCACAGTTCAAACTGCCGTGTGGCGCGAGCTCACTAGAGCAGATGCGTTTACTCGGTCATGCGAACATTAAACAGCGCTGTGAGATCCAGTGAGGAGCGCTTGAATTCAGCGAAGAACACAAATGACTCTGTGATAGTTTAAAGTTCAAAACCAAACAGGGAAACACTGTGTACAACGAGACAGTCAGAAGGCTTTTCAATCTACACATCTCCATTATTTACCATGGATTTAATGTAACGTTAGTAACATTCACTGCACCATGATATTGTGGCAAAAAAAATTGGGATATTCACACTGAATTTTATTACAGGAGTAAAGGTATATAATTATAATAAGTATGTGGTTAAGCTATAGCATGTGTGCATTTATACTGAATGTTTTAGACTGTTTTTCATACAAATAGGCTACCTAAAAACTATATAGTTATATTTTTACCATGGTATTGAGGTGCTATATGTGTGGATTTAACTGTTTATCATGATTTAGAAATTACATTTATTAATTTAGCAAACGCTTTTATTCAAAGCGACTTACAATTGAGGAATACAATAAGCAATACATTATAAAGAGGCAAACAGACAAAGGAAGTGCTTATAATACAAATTTCTAGGCATTGTTCAGAGCAAATTCTTGCCAGACAGTGAGAGTTTAGGGAAAAGAGAGCAAAGTTAAGAAAAGGGAGTTACATTTTTTATATATTTTTTTAAGATGAAGTCAAGTGATGACGGAAGAGATGAGTTTTCAGGTGTCGCTTGAAAATTGTCAGGGATTCAGCATTCCGGATGAGGGTGGGAAGTTCATTCCACCAGCCAGGAACGGTGAATGAAAACGTTCTGGAAAGTGATTTTGTGCCTCTCTGTGATGGCACCATGAGGCGTCACTCACTCGCAGATCTCAGACTTCTGGAGGGGATGTAGATTGTCTTAAGGGAGTGGAAGTAGGCGAGTGCTGAGCCTGTGGCTGTTCTATATGCAAGCATCAGTGTCTTGAACTTGATGCGAGCTGCATCCGGGAGCCAGTGCAGGGAGATAAAGAGAGGTGTGACATGGGCTCTTTTGGGTTCGCAGAAGACCAGTCGTGCCGCTGCATTCTGAATCATCTGTAAAGGTTTGATTGTGCATGATGGAAGTCCAGCTAGAAGAGCATCGCAGTAGTCCAGTCTAGTCCAGTAGTCCAGTCTCCCATGTATGCTACTATGGGAGACCAATGCTTAATAAAAAAAAATAAAAACGTTTTACATATGTTATTGATTTTGATAATGAACAAAAAATTACCTCTGCATCCTAACTCAAGCTACTATCAAATGTGCATTTCTAAGAGACAAAAAAGTGATATTATTATTATTATTAATATAATCAGGCAACCCAAACCGGTTTCTTGATTTGAAACAATATCATTCATTAGAACATGCAGAAACTAAAAAATATGTTTTTCTATTTAGATATTTATGTTTTTAAGGAAGATTAATGGTCTGGTTTCTACAACTTTTACTTTGGAGCAAAAATCTGGCTTTAAACTTGAAAGAAATAACGATTTGACATTTATCGTGATACTTATCTATATAAACTGATATGAAAAAGATTATTGTGATAATTGGCAAGTATTGCCAAAACAGCTGAGAAAGAAACTAGAGGCCGGATTCACGAAAATCTTCTTAAGAAATAAGTTAAGACATTTCTTAAGATAAATTCCACGAAGATCGTAAGAATTTTCTTAAGTGCAATTCTTGAAAAATGTTTAATAAGTTCTCAAATATACTCTTAAGAACATCTTAATTTTTTCTTAAAAAAGTTTTTTAAAGTTTTGTCTTAAGAACAATCTTCTGAAAATATTTTTTTCTTAAGTTAAAAAATAAGAAGAAAATGGCAGTTAAGAAGAAATTTCTTCTTAAGAATGTTTTGTGAATCCGGTCCCAGATGTGTGTCAGTATTAGGTAGATGCATTTGGTCTTAAAGAGACAGGAGCCTATAAATACCTGCAGTGAAGAGCACTATTGTGTTATTTTACCATTTCTGCACCTGAATACTAGTGTTACTTACTTTATTAGTAAATTTATGTTGTATTCATCTATGCTTGTAATTTGCGTAATTGTTCTTGTTTTATTTCTGACTTTATTAGTTTTTGCTATTGTATAGAAGTACTTAAAGTAAGCTTTCAGTAATTAATAAAAAACTAAAATTTTTGCTTGTTTGTTTGTTTTTTGCTGATCTGAAAAATTATCCGATCCATGACTAAAAATCTGTAATATGTAATAATCCGTTGCACCACTAAAAACAGCTTATTATATTGATTTCTAAAAAGAATCATGTGACAGTGAAGAAATGGCTGCTTTGGCATAAAAGGAATAAACAACATTTTAAAGTCATAATGTAAAATATTTCACAATATTATGGTTTGTACTGCATTTAAATACAGCCTTGGTGATAACAATCATCTTACTGACCCCAAACTTTTGAACAATAGAGTATATATTTATTATAAATCAAATACAATGTTATGATAGCTAATGGGTAGTTTTGGAATAGGCAGTAAATTATATGCTCTATAAATGAAAGACACTTTTCTTGCCACCTTCTCAGTCTTCTCAGTTCTCTCTCTGTTTTTTCAGAGTTAGCTGGGCAATGACGTTATTGCTATCAGAAGACTATGATAGAGGACTATTATAGTAAATATAGTATTATAGTAACTTATAAAGAATACTGGTGTACACCAAAGCAAATATTCACATGAAAATTGCTTGTCATGCTAATTTACTTTGCTTTTTTGATAAAAAATTCTACTCTCTATCGTATTGAGTTTTCATGCTTAAAATTTAAGGTCCATTTGTCCTTGGTTTTGGTCTAGCTGTTCTATTGATCGTTTTCCTGGCATATTCAAGCCAGTGGTCTTAACATCAGTACACAGAAGTTGGCTTTGAAGGACTGTTGAAGGACTGCCTTGAGCAGGCTGCTCTTATGTGCTGTGTGTAGTAAGTCTGGACAGTAGTGCTCACAGCTATAGTCTGATGAAAAAAAAGACCCTTTTGCAACAAATCATTTTTATTAAAACAACTTTTTTTCTGGTAGTATTTTGTTACGGTTTCCTCTAGTCTAGATTAATTTCACATGATTTATGGTTTTCTTTTTTGTAACAGCTCCAGAGAATGTCTAAATCCTCAGGCTGTCTTGAAGTTGGGTCCAGATCTTCATGAGCTTTTAGTGGACCTACTGTGCCAGTTCAGTCCTCAGCAGGTCACCGCCTTCCTTAAGACCTCTCCGGATTACAGACTGGAGGAGGCCATTCAGGTATAAATCAATGAACCTCATACACACATATCGACTGTTGGTGCCTTATGGTCTGCAGCCTTCATATAGACAGCTGCATTCTGTGGCATTGAAAGCTCTGAAAATCCCCTTCACTTTGTATGTTTCTATGCATCCATCAGTCAATTTTATATTTTAATATTTGAGATAATTTGTTGATGCTTTCAGTTACCAAAAAGAGGGCATTACTTTCAGCTCCATGTAACATATTCCATAGGATTCCACAAAAATCTGAAAAAGTCTGAAAACATGGCTGGAAGAATGTGTACCTGACATTATTTGTTAAGTATGTGTTTTTGTGGCTTGAATAAATTCTAAATGTAGAAAGAACGTAATATAGATGGTCCTTTATCGTTATTTTTACTATTTTTTTACTATTTGACTATTTTACTACTTTTTCGTCAGGTGTAGGACCAGCTTTACATTTTTTTGAGGGCTCACAAATGTTTTGTCTATTATTGGGAAGCTTAAATGAGTTTTGTCAGCACATATGGAAAATAATATTTTGCATACAGGCTCGGGACACATTGCACTTGCTGACTGTTTATTTTGCACACATTGTCTGTGTTGTTTTCGAGTCCAGTTCATTAAAGAAATTTTACGTATCAGCTTAAATGTGCCTGGAAATATATGCTAAACACAAATTGCATAATGCATCTGGATCGGCTCTTTAAAATTGTGAAAAGTGAAGATATGCCCAGTTATAACACTTCCACATAATTTAATAAACAAATTCAGTTATCAATACAAAATGTACACAAATATATATTTTAAATTATATTGTGTATTTCACAGGGCTCCCATAATAAAACCTGCAAATATCTGGGAATAAAATAAAATAAAGTTATTTGAAAAAAAGAAAAAGGCATGAAATGTAATAAAATGCTAAAAGTCACAAAAATGTCATGGAATTTTATATGATGAATGTACATTTTTCAGGTTATTCTCTAAGTAGAGTCTCAGAAAGTCAATTTAAATCTCTTCAGCTAAAATAATATATTTTCAGAATATTGTAGCTATTTTTGTCAATGCAATAAAGGGTGAGAGCCTTCAGTTTGAGTACTGTGATGCTAATTGCCGTAGACAGATAGCCTAGTTTGTGAATAAGGCGCTATATATAATGAGCCTAATTTACATAAAAGGAAGTTATGTTTACGCTCAAAGTGAAAGATTGAGAACGAATTCAATACTCATGGTGCTTTATGATGTGATTTTACTGCGTTTAGCGTCTTGGTAAACTGGATTGCAGGCTATTAGTAAATAAATCACTGTTGCACTGAAATGCAGATGATTACTGAATTCACTTCTGATACTACAGGTTTGGCATGGCAAGTTGACTATTAGGAGACCACACACTATCTAATCAATCAACATGAAACCCCTGATAGAGCATGTAAAGGTTGCCAAACTGATGTAATTAGAGTGCTGGTTGACAGGCTCAGGCAGAAAGATGCCTGGAGGAAGGAATGAATGAATGAATAATAGAGGGAGGGGAGATTATCTGCTGTGCTGACGCGCTGAGACAGATAGAGAGAATCAATACTGTTACAGAGGAAGAGTGGCACCTGCTAAATATTTGAACAGACACCTTGCACACACGCATGCATAAACAGCAGCTCTAAAGTCCTGCCATCTTGCCTTATTCTTGTTTCACTGCTCTTTGTTTATGTCTCCAAATCTAGATTTATCTGCTTGCTGCTGTTTCTGTCAGTCTGTATTGTCTTTTTTTTCTCTGAGCTCGCTCTCAGCTGCCCTGTTTTTGTATTCATGTATTCGAATGGATCCTTCTTTTTACTTTAGTTTCAGAATGTGTTTGTTTGTTTGTGAGAAACCATATCCATAATGAAACATTCAATCTCACCTAAACACTCTCTCAGTCTGAGCGTGTTCATCCAGTGGGCGGCTTTGAGTGGATCATTTGTCTTGATAATCTTGACAATTTGACTGCAACACAATTGACAGTCTTATCTCTGTCTTGTCTAATCACAGATCACAGAGAAACACAAGCTGCATGAGGCCACTGCCTACCTGCTGGAGAGGAAGGGAGATGTGCAGGGAGCTTTTGAAGTGCTGCTACAGGTTTGAGCTCATCACACCACACAAGTCTGCAGTAGATTCGGAAACTGGGCAAGAGGATCCATGCTTGCTTTAAAGAGATAGTTCACCCAAAATAAAAAGTACCCCATAAATTACACTCAAGTCATCGTAGGTGTAAATGCAGGGCTCTAGACTAACTTTTTGCACTGGGTGCACTGGTGCGCCTAACTTTTTTTCTTAGGTGCACCAGCACAAAAGTTAGGTGCACCCAAATTTTCGTATAGGCAATATTGACTAGTAAACGATTAACTAACAATGTGGTCAACATAACGTTCTTTATTTGAAGCACAATTCTACAAGAAAGGTAACTTCTTGTAAAAAGTGTTGGTGCTTAAAATGCTTAAAGTTAAAACATCTCAAGATAAATGAAATAAAAATAAAATCTAAATGAAGTGTTTGAAGGGTGTCAAACTGAACCTCTCATGGCTCAATTTCTTATGGACTATCCTCCATTGCAGTCACATGCCCCTCGGATGGCCAACTCATGTAGTTTGTCCTTCTTGATCTTTGGCTTTGGCTAAACCCACTGACCACACTCTCATCTTCCAGACTCGGCCCCTCTACACTGATTCTTATCAGATCTTCCACTGTGTCTGAATGAAGGGATGCTCGAGTGCAGTGCTTCTCAAACCCTCCCCTTAAACCTATAAAAAATCCAGTGCCCCCATCCCACCTCAGACTACCAAATAATTTCACTAAACATTATAAAAAAAAGTATTTAAAGAGGAAAAAGAAAACACCTGGTCTGTCTGTGCTCATACTGTATTTTTAATTAGGCTTTTTTAGTGTTTTATATACATAAGATACAGTAAGAACATGAACAAAGAAACAAAGGTAAACAAACTGACAAATATACCATTTGTCATACCATAAAACAAATGTACAAATGAAATAAAAAAAAACACAGTGATTAAATTTTTCCATGAAAGTCTACTAACATTAATGTTCAGGTAAGTAACAAAAGAAATCTGAAAGTGATCAGATAAATGAACACTGCATAGTTTTCACTATATGTATTGATAGATTAATGCTTATTAAAGCTACAACTTTATACAGATTAAGAGCTGTGAGTGATTTTCTCTTTGCATTTTGTTCTTTGATTAACATTAACGAAGCACCAGTCTGTCACTAAAACAAAATATTGACACACACAATATTCTCCCAACTGTTCTCGTTCACTTTAAGATACAAACTGTCTTTAAGTGAATACTCTCCAAGCCGGCCGTTTTTACATATTGTGTGTGTATTTGATCGTTTGGACGCGTCCGAAGCTCAAAGTGTACTTTGCCTGTCACTTTTAGAGCGCGCCGCGCAGGCACATACACGCGCGCGCAACACACACACACACACTTCAGCCTGGGGAACAGCGTCTCTCGTGCGGATTGTACTTTCAACATTTTATTATCAAACATGTCCAGCAATTTAGTAACTGTAATGACGGCATTTTACAACAATCGACAGACGATTGATCTGATTCTGACGTTAAGTTTTGGTCAAGAGGAACGAATGCGCGCCGCTGTGAAGGGAAGGAAGTTGTGCTAGAAGAAACGCGGCTGTACTACTTAGAAGCCAAAATAAAATAAAAACCATTAAATAAACTTAGTTTAATATAACAGCAACAGGCCTAAAGTGTAAGCATGTTTTAATGGCTAGTTCTCTCTTCTATCATAAACAGGGCTTTCATGTTGCGCGTGCTGAAACTCCTCCACGTGAGCGCGATCGCGCTTCTGATTTGGGAATAGCAAAAATGCATCATAGACAAACGTTTGGGGTCCGCCCTTCACTCTCTCTGATTGGTGAGAGTGAACCACTGATAATCTCACTGATTAGACCACGATATGAGCCTAATGTGTGTCTGTTGTAGAAGCACAGGGAGACTCAGAGTCGCGGATACTTTTTTTTCTCTTCTCGAACGGCTGGTCGCACAGGTGCGCCCTCAGATTTTTTTTAGTCGCACCCTTGAGAAATTAGGTCGCACGTGCGACCAAATTGGTCGCACTCTAGAGCCCTGAAATGGCTTTCTTATTTCAGACAATTACAATCAGAGTTATATAAAAAAAATGCCCTGGCTTTTCTAAGCTTCATGATGGCAGTAAATGGGTGTTGAGATTTTGAAGTCCAATAAAGTGCATCCATTCATTAAAGTACTCCAAATGGCTGGGGGGGGGGGGGGGGGGGGGGCTGGTAAATGCCTTAATTCATCATTCATTCTATAAATGCTCTTAATTGGACTTCAAAATCTCAACAGCCATTCACTTCCATTATAAAGATTGACAGAGGCAGTATATTTTGTTGTTTTGTTATTGTTAGGATTTGACAATATTTGACCGAGATGCAACTATTTGAAAATCTGGAATCTGAGGGTGCAAAAAAAATCTAAATATTGAGAAAAGCGCCTTTAACCTGTTAGCCAGCACTCCCCATTTTGTGACTCACAGTTGAAAAAGACCTACCTAACTTAACATTATAACAGTTGCTGACTTCAGTGTGCTACACACACGATTTCGGTGTCTTTGCAAAGAAGACCCTTTGGGCTTTACTATCCATCATCCAGAATTGATAAAGCTCAAAAAGATAAGTTATAGAGACTGAAGTGCCTTGAAAAAGTGTACCACACTGAATAATAAAACAAATGGTATATTTTATATTATTTATATTTATTTTATATTTATAACCTGAAGAAGATACCATGAAAAATGAGATTTTCCTGAGACCATATATAGTCCCACCCCATGTTCGAGGAAAAATATTTATTTACCAAATGTATTGAAGAGTTCTACAAACTATTAAACTATTTTAGTCATTATACATACCACTGTATGTTTTTCAATTATAAAATTATTATAGACAGAATCTTAGACATCATATAAGTGATTTATTTGACCACAAAAAAATACAATAAGAATAATTTGAGTAATAAAATAGCTTTGTATGTAGTACATACTCACGTACACTCTGATTGCCAGACATACACTGATATGGCCAGACATTCACACTGATTGCTGTTAATAGTCAGTAATCACACACTGATGTGCGGGGTAATACAGATGATAATCATACAGATATGGGCCATATAGTCCATAAAAGCCAACCGGCATCCATAGTGATACCCTCATTCAGTCAGAGTAATCACAGCTGATATCAGCCACACAGATGCTAATCATATAGATACAGCCACATTCCCCACAAAACACACATACACATATATAAAAAATGTTGAAAAAAAAAGGTTTATTTTGTGCAAAAAGCTGATCGCTAAGTTCCGCCCCCATCAGATGACAAGCACATCACAGCGTGCATCACAGCACTCACGAGAGAGCGCGAGAATTCAAATAAACAATTATCCGCTTTTTTTCTCCACATAAATTTTTTTTTTGGGGGGGGGGTGGTCTCATTCTGTGTGTAACACTGTATGCTACAAAACCATGTGTTTTTTTACAACCAAGACGCAGTTTTTTGAGCGTGAGCTATTCCAAAACGGATACAAACAATAACTATCCCTGAAGAAAGGAGACGTAAACAAAGGAATATCTGTCCATATAACAACGTTATTGCTTCGTTGGACTAAAGTGATTTACAGCTGTGGATGCGTTTGTGACTCAATATTACACGGAGCTGGTATGTACTGCCTTTGTATTATGGATGTTTTGATGTGTACTGCTTACACAAATTTAGCAAATACATTCCTTATAATCTTTCCATCGAAAAATGGTTGTAATGGAAATAATGAAAATATCTGAAGACTTATGAAAATTAATGTTTTTCAAATAAAAAATATGACATGAAAACCTGTATGAAAACATGAACTGTTACATTATGATTATGATGCAGCAAAGAAAAAAATAACATAGACGTAGCATTACAACTTGTATCTGCACAAAAGGATGCAATGAAATGCCAGTGAACATATTCAGTTAAGAGCGCGAGAGAGAGAGAGCTCACGCCGTGATGCGCTTAAAACAGTGTGCTGCAAGGAAAGCAGATATAATTTACTATAGATCACATTCTATAAAGTTCTAATTATAATGCTATGTTTATGAAATGCCAGTGAACTTAAGTTACACGTTTTGCGAGAGAGAGAGTGCTCCTGCCGTGATGCACTTTTATAACAGCAAATATTTTATAATATTTCATCTATATTATCAAGTGAATCCCGGGCAAGGATTTTACTACAGATTTCACATTCTATAAAGTTCTCATTATAATGCTATGTTAATGGCAGATTTGTGCTCTATTTTCATCTATATTATCAAGTGATTCCTGAAATTACCTGCGCGTTTTCGAAACCATACGAAGTACAAAAGCAATTGAAATTGAAGTATGCCTGCTGTTAAACAATTATGACGAAAAAAAGCACTGCTGCATTATTGTAACATCAGTATTTTTTTAAACATCTCAAAGCAATATGACCATTTCAAATAACGGCGTCAATATCGGGCATTGCATTTGAGCATGAAACTAAACACTGGTAATAAATGTTAATATCCCAACGCATCCTATATTAGATTAATCAGATATGTATGTAGCTAACCCAGACATCACTACGTGACTTCAAAGCCAAGCTTCTCTCTCTTCTCACGTCTATATTTTGGACTGCTTGCTGTGGCAAGCTAAACAATAAGAGCTCAGGGTGCTGCCTAAAAGTGCTGCTTTAACCAATCAGAAAAAAAAAATCCTTGATCATTGCTTTCATGGCCGAGTACTCGAGTACCCGATCATTGTTGCACATCCCTACTTAATATCCTAATGATTTTTGGCATAAAAGAAAAATCTATAATTTTTACCAATGCAATGTGTTTTTGGCTATTGCTACAAATATACCCCAGTGACTTAAGACTGGCTTTGTGGTCCAGGGTCACATATAGCTCTAATATGTATAATATGTATTATTATTGCATAATTAGGTCTTTATCTAACACAGCTGGGTTTCTAAACTGGCCCAATAGTATACAACTCTCCTGATATTTTAATAACAAGAACAAAGTAATAACATAAAGTATGTTTTGATTTCTGTTGGAACTTCAAAGGCCATTTTGAGCAACTGCTTCCCTACCATCATCACTTACATTCCAGGTACATTCAGCATCTGGCTCATATTGGGGATTGTGAGCCTTTTTGATACGTTACTCTCAAAACATTTTAATTTTCATCTTCAGAATCAGTAAGTTGTTCGCCGACAGCTTTGTCATCAGGTCCATCATTCAATTATGCTAATATTTGATTGCAAACTTGCTCTTCAGTAAATCGCTGAGCTATGTCAAGATTTGCTGATGATACTTGAGTATTCTCTTTTATGTCTGTGGTAATTTTTATGAGTGACACATCATTGTTTATCAGACATCACCACGTTGAAATATTCAACATTATTGCAAAGGAAAAAAATATACACCTACACATTTACATACATTGGGTTGCTATAGTGACCCTATAAAATAAAAAAAATGTTCTTGTCATATTGTTGACAATGATTGAGGAATACTAAGAAGGTGGATGTGTAACTTGAGAAAATCAATCATGGGGAGGGTAGTGGATGACGTCCCAAGGTAAAGGTATAAAATGTTGTTTTTTTGATGAGATGCCTACAGGTGATGTGAGTAGGAACAAACATATCCTTTGCTGTGACTCTGAACAATGGAGTCCCCCAAGGTTGTAAGCTTATTTCCACTCCTCTTGCCTTTATTAATCCATGAGTATTTCACCAGACATGGCTGCAAAGTTAAACTGATCACTGGTCTGATCCAACATGGAGAGGCTGTATGGTGATAGGACTGTGACCTCTATCTTGACAGTGCAGCTGTCTCTGGACCAGTACAACTCCAGACTGGTTGACCTAACATTGATGGAAACTTGAGTCGAGAAGTGTCAGCAGTTTCTGAGAATAGCCATAACAGAGAAGTTAACCTGATCTTGTCACATCAGCTTTGTGGTTAGAATAGCATGTCAGCAGATTTTCTGCACAAATTAGAGAAGTTTGGCATGCCATCACATCCTGGTCAGTATCTTTAAGTGTATGTGTCCTGACTAGGCATATCAGAGTCTGGTGTGGGAGCTGCACTACCCTGAAGTACAAAGTGCTAAGGAGAGTGGGCCAGTCAGCAGATCTTATTACAGGCACTTAAACATCAAGAACAGGATGTTTACAAATAGATGCATAATGAAGACCAGGACTATCTTCGCTTTATATCACGTAAAATGAATTTCACTGATACTGTCTGGCAAATGTTATTGGAGGATCTACTTAAAAACCACCAAAATACTTTGTTACATATTTTAGCCCCATGTAGTCACCATTCACTGAGAATCCCCATGTTGTATGACCTTATATTTATGTGCAAGTAACGCTACTTCAGAGACTGCGTGCGTACTCTGCTAGGAGTGCTCTCTCTTCGTAGTAATATATTTGCAAAATGGAACAATCAAATCCGCTTCTTGCTCAAAATGCCCATTTTGGTGAAGTAATAAAGTAAACAGTTTGTCTTAAGTAAATTTAAAAGACAGGACAAAGAAAATCAAAATGTCAAAATACGAGATCTGTGCATCCATTACATTGTAAATGCAACCTAATTGGCTGTACATTAAATTAATCCAGAGATAATATTTTATAATAATATAAAAAAGCTGAAGCAGTAGTTTTGAAAATGCAGTTTTTGTTAATTTTCACATTATTGATACTTCTCACACAGAAGTCACTTTCATAACATGCAGCTTTCTGTTGGCTTATGCGGTGAATCTGTGTGACCCACTTAAACCTGTTTGGAAATGTATCACCCTTACTTGAAATTAAAATCATGCTAAACTCAAACAAAATATTTATTAACCTTACTTAATTTAGGAAAGTTTGTACACACAATTTAATTTTTAGTTCATACCAAATAAATATGTTTAGTTGGATTAACACAATTTAGGTAAATTTATGTTCAACTTAATTACATTTGTGAACTAAATTTTCTTATGTGGGACCAAATAGTTTTTTAATCATTTACTGGGGTTTAATTTGTTTGTGTTTAAGTTGTTTTTAATCCCAACACGTCTTTCTGTTTACTGAATAACACATAAAACAATACTTAATCTCTAACATTCTTTCCTAATGCCAAGTACACACTGCATGATTTTAGCCCGATTTTTCCACTCGCTTGACAGGTTTTGATAAATCTCTGACAAATGCCTAAAATCGGAGGCAAATCAGTGTTCGTTCACGCTAGTGACAATCACGGAGTGTGAATTATCAAAGACGTGATCTGAGAGAATCGCCGATGTGTCGCCGATGCCCATCAAATATTTGCCATGCTAAATATCTGGAGCTGTTGGTGATTCAAAATCCTGCTGTGTGAATGAGTTATGACTGAAAATGTATATATATACAGGTGCATCTCAGTAAAATATAATGTTGTGGAAAAGTTCATTTATTTCAGTAATTCAACTCAAATTGTGAAACTCGTGTATTAAATAAATTCAATACACATAGCCGGAAGCAGTTTAATTCTTTGGTTCTTTTAATTTGTGATGATTTTGGCTCACATTTAACAAAAACCCACCAATTCACTATCTCAACAAATTAGAATATGGTGACATGCCAATCAGCTAATCAACTCAAAACACCTGCAAAGGTTTCCTGAGCCTTCAAAATGGTCTCTCAGTTTGGTTCACTAGGCTACACAATCATGGGGAAGACTGCTGATCTGACAGTTGTCCAGAAGACAATCATTGACAACCTTCACAAGGAGAGTTAGCCACAAACATTCATCGCCAAAGAAGCTGTTCACAGAGTGCTGTATCCAAGCATGTTAACAGAAAGTTGAGTGGAAGGAAAAAGTGTGGAAGAAAAAGATACGCATCCAACCGAGAGAACCACAGCCTCATGAGGATTGTCAAGCAAAATCGATTCAAGAATTTGGGTGAAATTCACAAGGAATGGACTGAGGCTGGGGTCAAGGCATCAAGAGCCACCACACACAGACGTGTCAAGGAATGTGTTCCTGTGGCTCAGTGGTAGAGCATTGCATTAGCAGCGCAAAGGTTGTGGGTTCAATTCCCAGGGAACACACATACTGACAAAAAAATGTATAACCTGAATGCACTGTAAGTCGCTTTGGATAATAGCATCTGCTAAATGCATGAATGTAAATGTAAATTTGGCTACAGTTGTCATCAGAGGCGTCTTACCTGGGCTAAGGAGAAGAAGAACTGGACTGTTGCCCAGTGGTCCAAAGTCCTCTTTTCAGATGAGAGCAAGTTTTGTATTTTATTTGGAAACCAAGGTCCTAGAATCTGGAGGAAGGGTGGAGAAGCTCATTGCCCAAGTTGTTTGAAGTCCAGTGTGAAGTTTCCACAGTCAGTGATGATTTGGGGTGCAATGTCATCTGCTGGTGTTGGTCCATTGTGTTTTTTTTGAAAACCAACGTCACTGCACCCGTTTACCAAGACATTTTGGAGCACTTCATGCTTCCTTCTGCTGCCCAGCTTTTTAAAGATGCTGATTTCATTTTCCAGCAGGATTTGGCACCTGCCCACACCGCCAAAAGCACCAAAAGTTGGTTAAATGACCATGGTGTTGATGTGCTTCACTGGCCAGCAAACTCACCAGACCTGAACCCCATAGAGAATCTATGTCAAGAGGAAAATGAGAAGCATTCTAGTTTGTTGAGATAGTGAATTGGTGGGTTTTTGTTAAATGTGAGCCAAAATCATCAACATTTTTCATCATTTTGAGGGCTTTTGTAGGCTAGAAATTAACTAATTATAGGCGGTTTCAACGGCAACAACATAAACAAATGTTACTGCGCATGTGTGCGTTTGTGGCCCTAACTTAACTTCCGGTAGACATCCAAATAGAATCAATAACAACAGCTAAGTCCCTCTGGAGTAGATTATTTTTTGATAACAAGCAAAATATGTTTGCTTCGTAAATCAGACGGACTGAGATGCAGGAATAACAACTTGGACTGACTTATTAAAAATGCAAATTAATTATCTGCCAGCAGGAGACTAACGTTAGAGGTTTCCCCGGTAACGGCTGTTGGGCTGTAAGCTGAGCTTACAAACGCTGCTTTATCAGGCATTACGTGCAAGATGAAATTAAAATGACATCGAACATTTTCTAAAAACAGTGTTCCTTCAGAAATACAGTGATATAAAAACACTTCGTGAAGGACTTATAGACCATAATATCAGCGTGATCTTGCGTTATTTCCTTTACTTCTCATGTGCGTTTGGCTGTAGTTTGCCGATCAGACAGAGTTGTCGGCGATTCTTCCTATTGTAAAGTCATGCATTGTGTAACCTCCTTTTGCCAATCCATCATGCAATGTGAACACAGCAGCAACTGAATGCTACCCCAGATAGTCGTGCAGTGTGAAAACAACGGTGATCCGATGACTTTGAAAATCATGCAGTGTGAACTCGGCATTATGCAGTCCCTTGCAAAGCATGCATTCAGTGTATTGAAATGACTGGATTTCTCCAAATCCGGAAAATTTGTTTGATATCACCTTTCAGTTTAACTGAATTTTTTTGAACGCCTTTATTGTACTAATGTAAAGTTAGTTGTCATGTTAGCAATATCAGAATCTGCAGCACTGATTTAGATTTGATAAACAATAGTGGAATACTGAAGAATAGATTTACCCATGTTCACAAGTCTTAAATTGAACTGGGAGCACTGCAGTCTTTTTGGTATCCAAAAGAATGATCAAATTAGAATAAAAAAAAAAATCATGAACACACATTTGATTCTGAATAAATAAATGAGAACATTCCGATTAATAGAAAAAATGATGTATGAGCTGCCAGCCTTTTTAATATTATATTTCTAAGGCTCTCAATTTAACATATTGATTTTGTGCAATAATTATTTAAAAAACACATTTAATCACATGCTCTGGCCACTGTCCCATGCATATATTCCACAATTTTAACAAATAACAATTTTACTAATTTCAGAGCAAGTCAAGCAAAACAGTAGTAAGTAGATGTACCTGCAGGGCATGTTTTCACATTTGAAAACAGCTGTAATGTAGCAGCATGTAACAGAATGCCAGCGAGTTTTAAAGTTGAATTTCAGCATTGGCGATGATAACAAGAGATGCTGAAAAGTGAAATGCGGCATAACAACTAAAGACTTTCTGCCACATAGCACATTAAACCAATGATTAAAAAATATTGCAGATGGAATGCATGAATGAAAATCTACCTGGGACTTATAGACTTTTGCACTTATTGATGTGGACTGTAGACCACCAGCAAAATATATTTAAATGTGTGGGGTCAGTAAGAAATTAAGGTCACACTTTGTTTTAAGGTCCAGTTCTAACTATTAACAAACCATTAACTATGACGTTTCCCTCGATAAACTATGAATTTGCTGCTTATTAATAATTAGTAAGGTAGTTGGATTTAGGATGTAGAATATGGTCAAGCAGAATATGTGCTTTATAAATACTAATAAAAAGCCAGTATGTTAATAATATACATGGCTACTAGGCTAGCTAATAGTGAGAATTGGTCCCCATACTAAAGTGTTATCAAAATGAATACTTTATCTTGTAATGACAGTAAAGTCTTACATTGTGTATTTACATTGCTTGGAAATAAATGCAACTTGAACGTTCTATTCATCAAACAAATAAAATCACAGTTTCCATAATATGAAGCTTCAATATTTTCAGCATCAATAAAAATATATGATAAATGTGTAGAAATGTAGAAACCAGTAAATATAATAGTTTTTTCACAATATTTAAGTTTTTACTGTATTTTAATCAAATAAATACTGCCTTGGTGAGCATAAGGCATTTCTTTAAAAAATCATTACAAAAAAATCTTACCGACTCCATGGATCCTTATGTATATACACATTACATTGACAACGTTATGTTTTTGTTTATGTTTATTGAGTGTCTTCACGTGCCTTAATAATATATTTGAATAATCTTCATCTGGTGACTTTTTCCAGTATATATTTAGGAATATGTAATTAATTGACCCTTCGCAATAACCCACCTCGCCATGGCGGTCCCATGCCACCCGTTTACACATCATGCATGAAGCGTTCATCCCCACAAACGTACACAGCGCATGATATAAAACAGAACAACATTGTGGGTATGTGGGTCAATATTTGTTATTATGGTTATTAATTTGGTGCTAAAATGTGCAGGGACACTGGCGTCTTCTCTCTGTGTGTTGCATAAACTTGGCTTTTTGCAGCTCTGATTGCACTCATTATGCCCAATTACACTACACGCTAGCTGTCATCCCTTATGTGCGTTTTGTTGAATTAATGACATTGTTTTCAGGCTAAAATGCATGCGCAGGTTATTTTACTTCCTGAACATGTGCACACCCGAGTCCGAGTTGCTTTCATAATCATGCAAATTGCACCACAGTTCCAGGGCAAGCAAACTCAGACCACCTCCTACAGATATTCTCAGGTTCGGTACTGCTTCCGTTCTGCACGGCAGCTTTCACATTACCATGTTTTCATGCGAACTGTGCCTTATTTCGAACTAAACTGACAGTGTGAAATCACCCTCAGAAATGGCCAGCTCATTTAGATGGTGTTTCAGAGAACAGTGTCTTAAATATCCCTGGTGAAACAGGAAAGGGCAGGTGGAAATGCGCTATCGATCTGTTGATTTCTGCTTCTCAGACCCTGAAGGGCAAACTCCACAAACTTGCCCTGGAAGGCTCAGAGGCAGACAAGCCCGATGGTGAGGAGGAGGAGACAGGTGATGAAGTGCCGAGTCTGTTACAAAGAGTGGAGGAAGCTCTGCATGACATCATTGCTTTGTGTCAGAGGAGCTCGCATGGTCTCAACCAGCAGCAGAGAGTGTGTGTGTGTGTGTGTGTGTGTGTGTGTGTGTGTGTGTGTGTGTGTGTGTGTGTGTGTGTGTGTGTGTGTGCGTGTGTGTGTGTGTGTGTTGAGTGTGTTGTGTTGTTGTGTGTGTGTGTGTGTTGTGTGTGGTGTGTGTGTGTGTTGTGTGTGTGTTGTGTTTGTGTGTGTGTGTGTGTGTTGTGTGTGTTGTGTGTGTGTGTGTGTGTGTGTGTGGTGTGTGTGTGTGTGTGTGTGTGTTGTGATGTGTGTGTGTGTGTGTGTGTGTGTGTGTGTGTGTGGTGTGTGGTGTGTGTGTGTGTGTTTGTGTGTGTGTGTGTGTGTGTGTGTGTGTTGTGTGTGTGTGTGTGTTTGTGAGTGTGTGTGGTGTGTGTGTGTGTGTGTGTGTGAGCAGTGTTTTTCATGAACAAGATGTATTGATCTTCCTATTCCCGGTTTTACATTTAACATTTATCTCTCTCACTGTGTGTGTACATCAATCTTCACTCTCAGGCTCTGTGGTTTCCTCTCCTCGAGGCGATGATGTCACCACAGAAACTACTCAAAGGAGCTGACATCAAACACACCTCAGAGGGTGAGACAAACACACACAAGCACTAGTTTTGAGCAGTTCTTAACCTTTGTAACTCCAATGCCCCTATAAGAATAAATATTGCAACAATATCAAAAAGCCCCTCATTCTCATCCTATGATATTTATTCTCTTACTTCTGAAATGATGACAACAATACTCTTTTCCAAATAAAATGGGTTTCAGAAGTGGGTGTGGCAAAATGGCTTGATAGCGCCACCTATAAAATGTACAAAATGGCAGTTAAGAAGAAATTTCTTCTTAAGAATGTTTCGTGAATCCGAGATTTAAACAGATCCAGGTCTGAACACATCTAAGGCGGGCCTGAATATTCATGAAACAGGACGTTACAATCAGTGCCACCTGTCTGTCCTGAACAGGGATTAAAGAGTGTATCTTGTTTTGACACTAATTGTTGTAGCTCAGTTGTATACATTGTTGTATACAATGTCCGATCTACCTCAAACTTCATACGCTCAATTAGAGTCTGGGGCCGGATTCACAAAAATCTTCTTAAGCACCACAAAGTTCGTTAGAATGTTCTTAAGTGCAATTCTTGAAAAATTCTTAAGTTCTCAAATATATTCTTAAGAATTCATAATTTATCTTAATTTAAAGAATTGTAATTCTTCTTAAGTTTTGTCTTAAGAACAATCTTAAGAAAAAAGATAAGAATATTCTTACGAAGATTGTTTGGAATACAAAATATTCTTAACTTTTTTCTTAAGTTAAAAAATAAGAAGAAAATGGCAATGTTTCTTGAAGCCGGCCCCAGGTCTGAACACATCTAAGGGCCAATATTCAGTTACAATCAGTGCCACCTGCTGGCAACAGGGAATTACTTGTTTTACACTAACTTAAATATGCAATGTCCAATCAGCACCAAATTGCACATGTTTGGTAAGAGTCCTGGCCAAAAGACCTCTAAATGGCAATATTCAGTTATAATCATAGACTCACCTGTTGGCAACAGGATATGTCATGCTTTAAACTAACTAAAACATACCATGGTCAGTCTGCACCAAACTTCATATGTTTGAAAAAATTGCTGGCCTGAAGACATCTACATGCCAATATCAAGTTATAGTCATAGTGCCACCACCTGGTAGCCGGAAGTTTGGCATATATAAATGACTTTGACATATTCCTTCTATATTTACCACTTTAAATGCACATTGCCCACTGTTCGCTGTCTTTCTAATGCCATCGGGATGTGGTGAGTCAGAGTGTGAGGGCCCTTTCAATGCTGCTTGCAGCTTTAATCCATTTTGTATTTCAATGGCATTTTTTACATAATTGCTTACAAAAATGTATGGTTATTTCTAATTTTCCAGGTTTTCAGTAGATATTGTGTATTAATAAGTGATACAATTAAAACTATATAAAAAAATATATATAGAAAGCAATAGAAAACTTCCTTATTATTTTTCAGACATGAATGCGTAATTTGTTTTAATAAATGACGACTCAACTTGGAAGTAGGAGTTTTCCAGATGCACTTGAAGGCCGAATGATCTAATGATTGTTCTGTGGTTAACTATTTCATTTTTCTCCAACAATAACTTATTCCAGTACAGTGCCATGAGAAGACTGGATTTTCAGTAGTTTTAGCTTTTTGACGAGGTTTGATTATAAATATATTAACCCTAATCCTCATAGAAAATACAAAATAGGCAACAATTGAGTGCTTTAAAACTTCCTTTGTTTTTTTAAAGGAAAATAATTCAAATTGATAACAATTATGTAAAAATTTTTTTACCAATTTCACAGACTTCAGAGAAGCACTGGTGTATAATGAATTTAGCTGAGTGCTCAGTTTTTTTTTAGACCCTGATTGTGTCTCTCTTTCCTCAGCATTAAAAGAGCTCACTATGAAAGTCTTAAACAGCATGTCCAGTTTTATCGGCCCACCTGCCATCATTCAACGCATCCTACAGGTAAGTACATGCTCTTGTTGTTTTTAACAACTCATTCAGTTTAGCTTAAAACTAGGCTGTTTTAATGCCTGCCTGTTACTAAACGGCAGTCATTGTGTGCATGTTCAGAGGACGCTCAGTGTGTTCCAGTGATTGTGGTATGTGTGAGATGTTATTGTTCTGTGGGATTTGTTTGTAAAGACCTAAAGCCTTCTGACTTGACAATAGGGTAGCAGGCTCATGCTCAAAATCCCATGGTTCTTATTTGTGCAAAACTGTTGACACACTCGCAGACATTTACACAGATTCTAAATTCAACTGCTCTGGATATGTCAACAAATCTACCATCTTGAAACTTTTAAACACATAACATGTTTTCACTGTTATACGCAAAATATTATTGTTTATTTAGCTCATATGTAAAGTTATAGTTTAAATAGATCATGCTTTTTATTCTTAACTGATGTGTTGTATTTTAAACCAGTATTAAAGTTGTTGTTAAGGGTTATTTGGAGTAAACAGTTCTCCTTTTAGTTTAGATTATATGTTTGATTTTAAGTGCCTTTATTATACATTTTTAAAATGCTGCAAATATGCAAATACATATGACTATTCATAAGATGTTAAAACACATCAGTTACTGTAGAGTTAGGATACAAAGGATTAGACAAAACTTTACATATGAGCTTATATAATAATAATTTTTAAATTATAGTCACAATAAATAAAAAACACTGAATTATAATGGTTTGAATGTGATTTTTAAGTACCCTTTTTCTTGAAAAAATTGAAACAACTTTTCAGCAATTATGCATTGAATTGATCAAAAGTATCAGTAAAGACAGTACTGAACACAAGAATCCTGGTTTCATAAAAAATATGAGGCAGTGCAATGGTTTTCAACATTGATAATAATAAGAAATTTTTCTTTATTCGTAAATCTGCATATTAGAATGATTTCTGAAGGATCATTTCACACTGATGATGACTGAAGTAATGGCTGCTGAAAATTCAGCTTTGCATCACAGGAATAAATTACATGTTAAAATATATTCACAATGAAAACACTCATTTTAAATCGGGATAATATTTCACAATATTACAGTTTTTACTATATTTTTTATCAAATAAATGCAGCCTTGGTGTACTGTAGAGACTTCTTTGAAAAACATTAAAAAAAATGACCAATCCCTTACTGACCCAACTTTTGAACAGTGCTGTACATCACAAAGAAACACATTAAAGTGAAAGTACATCTAAGACTAAACATTTGCTGTCACTACAGTTTTTGACATTTTTCATGTTCATTAGGATTCAGTAATAGTCTCTTTTTTTGTGGTCCTGTTGATTCATTAATCTCCCTGCCTCAGCATCTATCTGAGCAGCTCTGGTTCTGCCCGACTGCTGATGGTGACATTTGATGGCATTTGCTCACAGCGTGTAATCATTAGTGCGCTGCTGTGAATGCAAATGCACCACTGACAAGAAACAGGAAAGGTTAGAAAGAACCCTATAAAGTTATACTAACAAATGATCGCAATCGATATATTACATAATCAACAGGTCTCATCTTGAATGTGCACTTACACCTGGGCAGAGACACCTGCAGCTACAGCTGTACGCACTGTGCTTGCTTATTGTTGTATTTATTAATTTTATGTAATTCAAGGTTTAGAATTGATTTCCAATTTGTTTGCGCTCCACAGAATTATAAGAGAGGGGGTGGTGGTCTGCACCAGACCAAGCTGGTGGCGATGCTGTTTTTAAATGTTCATTGGAGCTATGGTTTTGGGAAGCACCTAATCTTATATCTATGTTGGTAATGGCAGAACTTGCTGCTTCCGATGCTGCTTTTGGAAACGCACCCCTGGTTAGATCTATTAGACTGCGTTGGTAGCCAACCAGATAACCACCTTAAGCTGATATGACTTGGAATGTATGGAATATTTACCTGCTTTAGTAATCTGCCAAAGATATTTCTAGAAAACAAGATGGCATGTGAGGATGTAGACTCCTGAGATCATGGCGTTCTGAGTGGAAATCATTCTTACTGTTGATCAGAGGAGACAAATACTCCCAATGTGGATTTTTTTCACTAATTTTCAAACATTCATTTGCTATGCATATAAACCCTTTTCACACGGGAAGTAAAATATAGCAGGGTAAACTTCTTTAGAGGTACATGGGAGACTCTAGCAAATATTATGTTTGTGTTTCCTTTTTCTCCAGCGGCAAATTAGATCATCCACTATTGCATTTACTTGGCTTTCCACAAGGGAAAAAAAAAGATCTAGAGAAATGCATTTTACAGCAGTCAGAAGAGAGAAAGATGTCAATTTTTTATCACATTTCTGGTCAGTCTGAATAAGTCTGGTAATGTTGTTTCCATCAGCAAAGCCTCTCTACATTATAATGACAGTATCATCTCTCTTAATAACAGTCTTTTTCATATCTCACACACTGTGATATGTGGGTGGATGGAGTGTAAGGGTCATTATATTTCTATAAGAGAACTGTAAATCCTGGTTCTCCAAAGTTCAAAGGGGTATAAATATAATTGCAGTTATGAAATTATTTTGGTTGTCCTTGGATGTTTGGATTTGTTTACAGCTTGTTTACAGTGCGTCTGAATAGTGATGCTGTTTGGGAGGCTGAATAACACCTGCAACTAGAGCGGCATGCATATCTATTAAGGAGTTTAATCAAGGATGCTCATCTGAGTCAAACATGCTGAAGTAATTAGTAGAGCATCTCTCTTCTTTCTGTCTCTTCCTGAAGTAGTAATTGTACTGTACAACTCACAGAAGGTTTATAGTTGCTCCCAGTGGCGTACTGCATGGCCCTTTAGAAGAACCATGAGAACCATTTGGATCAGCGTGAAATAGTTTTGCTGGAAATAGAAAGTGATGTTATTTTAGACGGTTATTCTCTTGCAGTGAATTATTTTCTCTTCATTCATCCTTTTCTGTGCTAAATTATTTTCTTCGTATCATTCTGTAAATCTATAACATTTCATCAAAGATTTAAAATTGTAAATTAGTATTATAATAATAGAAAAATAACTCCATAATAAAAACTGTTATTTAAAAAAATTTTTAAAATTAACATAAATTCCATATTTACTGTGTAAACATGATTTAAACTCATCCAATAAAAAAGCTTTATTAAGCAAGGACACATTAAACTGAACAAAAGTGACGGTAAAGACATTTATAATCTTACAAAAGATTTCTATTTTTAATAAATGCTGTTCTTTTGAACTTGAAAATAGGATCACAAAACAGGATTGTATACCACAGAAGACTGGAGTAATGGCTGCGGAGAATTCTTTGCCATCACTGGAATAAATTACATTTTAAAATGTATATTGTGGTATATTGTAAAGAGCAAAATTTATTGAGTTTTGTTAGTTTTCATTCTTCTTGTAGAACATATGTTGGGTTTCAAACCTGAACTCCAGGGATTTGATGTTCCAGATGTTTGTGTGAGTGATTCCTTCTCCTGAGGGAAACCAGTTTTGGCCTTGGGGAGTTGGCTGCATTCATCTTGTGTGTGGAGGAGGTAGACTATAACAACCACCAAGTTATATGCCATATTCTCTTCATACAGGATCAATAAAGTACCTTATTGGGATAAAACAAAATCTTATCTGGATCAATAAAGTATCATATGTTGCTGTAAGAGAACTAACTGTCAATGGCAGTATTTTTCATGTTGAGAAAGTGTGAAGAAATAGAGAGTAAGAATAGGAGTGTGATTATATAATAATAATATAGTGATTGTGATTATAAAATGATGAATGATCAGAAGTCTGTTGTGTTTGCTGTTGCGGGACCTTCATGTTTTTTCCCTCAATAACAGAATGTGTGTACTGTTTATGTCCCTCAGAATGAACAGTATACTGTGTGTGTATGTGAGAGTCTTCCAGGTCTTCATCTTTGTGTCTGCATCAATCTGAGCCCCTACCAAGGGAAAAATTACCCAAGTGTGTGCAGTCCTGTGATAACAGATAGTGATGACTGTGTGTGTGAGAGAGAGATGTTTCTGAGACCGCACTCCTTCATCATCGGAGAGTTGTCAGCTGTTATTGTGAATGCAGTCTGACAGCATATACTGTGTTTACTCTCTGATTTGTGTTTAAGTTGGTTTACTGCAGAACATGCCTTTAAAATTTACTTACAAACTTTGTACAGACAGACAGGTTTCTGCCAGTGTGATCAAAGCTATGAGAAAATAATTTATCTCTTATATGTGTTCTCTCCTGCAGGACCCTGTGTACGGGAGAGGAAAGCTGTCTGAGATTCAGGGACTCATTTTGGGGATGCTAGAAACCTTCAACTATGAACAGGTAATGTGTGTGTGTGTGTGTGTGTGTGTGTGTGCGCGCATTATGTATCAATTTGACCTCATCAGGCTTGTTATTGTTAAAGGGGTCATATAATGCTACATGCACTTTTACAAGTTGTTTGAACTGAAATGTGTGTTGGCAGTTTGTGTACACAACCACCCTATAATGATAAAAATCTACCCAGTGTTTTTTTTTTTATTATCTACTAAAATCTTTATCCCTTTATCAAATCGAGCCGTCTGTCCGTGTGACGTCACATGGACGGAGGCCCCTCCCACGATTGTTGATTGACAGTCGCGTTTCAGCACAGACTGCACTGGTGTCTTACCTCAGTGAGTGAGCTGTCATCAGTTGTTTCACCGCCGGAGCAGATGTAGACAAGAATGACTCCTAAGCGATTGACGTGTTTTGTTGTTGATGTAATAATGAACATAGCAGTAGTCATTTACTCCCGACATCTGAGTTTTGAAGAGAAAGCGCCCTCGATCTACCTAAATGTGTCTATGTTCACGTGAATCATTCGTGATCCAGCTTAACCTACAGAAGAAGTGAGTACAAGGTTTTTAAATGAATCTTTGCAAACCGCCTTTCCTAATAATGTGCTAATTAGCAAGTTTCACGATGAATGCGGCTAAAATAAACAATCCCTCAGAGAGCGGCTCGGAAGAGAGGGGCGGGGTCAGCAGAGCTCAGCAACATTTAAATGAGAATGACACAATACGGCTTGCTCTGAAAAGAGCTGTTTTTGACAATGAGAAATTTTAACCAAATGATGTTACAGACTTTTCATTAAGACCCTAAAGAATAATATCAACTTGGAACCGTAGAAGGCATGCTCATTGTAGTTTGTCTTGCATTCTTGTACACAGACTAGCATGTATTGTATACAGATTTCCAAAAATTAAGTACTTGTAATTAGAGTAAGTTACATTTTAAAATACAATTTAGTAAACAACTACTTTTTTATTACATGATTGCATATTATTCACACAATAGCAATACATTATTCATAATTCATTGATTCTCCATAATTTATCTTTTTCATCTACTAAATTTTCATTTCTAAAGTAGCCTAACGATTACATACATTCAGAAAGTCCAGTTTTGTGGTCAGGTGGTGATACAGCTTTTGACCACTGGATTTACTAAAATCATTTCAGGTTTATGTTATGTCTTTGGAAGGCTTTTGTCTGTCAAATTCATTAAAATGCATATTCACATTATTTATTATTCACATGTAATGCAGGCATTCCAAAACTTTTTGTCATCTAAACCTTATTCGCCAAATCTACTTTAAGTACCCCTGAGATTTTAAAATAAATATTTAAATAATTAAGTGTCACATTTGCATGTTCACGGTTTCTTTGATGTTGATTAGTGGTTACATGGCACTTTTTTTAGTAAGTGTTCTATTTTAATTGCTATTTTAAACCAGTGCCTGCATCCATGTGATAGTAGTAATTTTCAATACTATTTAGGGTGGATAGTATGCACATTTGGATGCAGGGAATGTCTATAGAAATACAAAGACGGTTCACATAGAAAATGTGAAGGTGACGTCACGTGGCGTAGAGTTCTGGGAAACTGCTTTGTTCATCCGCCATTTTGAGAGGATCACGCTGCCTCTCCGCTAATGAGTTTAGAGCAGTATTTCGATTTTCTGTCATGATTCTGGAAAATGTCACCATTGTTTGTAATTCATGCTGCATCGAGAATTGCAAAAGTTACTCCGATCATCGTTCTGAGAGAAAACTAGACAATGCAGTATGTTTTTTCTCCTTTTCTATGTGTAAAAACACCAAGGAAAGCAGGTCGCGGAGATTACGAGAAGACGGCGGATAGTAAATCTATTAATAATGTCACCAATTAAACCCACTGCCTGTCACTCAATAAAATAATCATATTGCTGTGTGTTTTTGAAAGTTTTGATTTTGTTTGGTTTAATAATTAACATCACCTTCGCGAGTATGACTTGTGAATTAGCAGAACTTGAACAGGGACTTTAAAATGCTCAACAAAAATAACTAATAACTTAGGAATGGGAGAAACTGTGAGAAAAATATGGAGGAATAGTCTCGCCTTCTAACTGAAAGAGCCGTTAGACTCTCCGGTTCCCATAGAACCAGCCAATGTGCATGCACAGTCATAAGCGCATTATGACTGTGCATGTGCATTGGCTGGTCTAGGCTGAAAAATAAGCTTTTTAAGAAACAACAATCATGGGGCAAATAATTTCAGATTTTTGTTGCTGATTTGATGTATGTAATTTAATTGTGAGTTCAGCAAGCAGTTTTTGAGATTTCAGGATTCCCCCGTTAATTTAGATAGGACTTGGTCTTGTATGAGCTGCCCGTATGCGTTGCAAATATGGCTGCCGAGTGAAGAGACTTTCCTTGGAAGGGACTTTGTTTTAAAATTATTATTATTATTATATTTTTTATGATTTAATTAATTGTTAGCTTTTCATTAAACTCACAAGCCCCCTTCAGTTCCTTTACGATCCCTAGTTTGGGAAACCTTGATGTAATATTATTTATGTTTAATGCACTTCATGTTGCAAATTACAATGAATGCAACACATTCTTACTCTGTATTTTTTACATCATTATGGTACAAGTTAATCCTATTTAAATCAATGTGATAAACAAGTTAAGTCAAAAGTAATCCAAATGTAATCTGATTATATTACCTAAAATGTGTAATGTAATGGATTACTTTACTGACTACAATTTTTGTCATGTAATCAAAAGATACGGAATTTTGTAACTTAATCTACCCAGCTCTAGTATGTGTCTGTTTCAGCGTGTCCAGTCATATCAAGTACCTTGTATTAATATCAAAATAGCGCTTTTAACAATACAAATTGTAACAAAGCAAAAATAGGAAGTAGTTTCAGTAAAATGACAAGATTTAACACTCAATTTTCAGCTCAATTATATTAGAAGTGTATTAGTGTGCTATGTGATGTGTACGCCACGTTGAAGAGATGAGTCTTTAATCTAGATTTAAACTGACAGAGTGTGTCTGCCTCCCGAACAGTGCTAGGCAGATTGTTCCAGAGTTTGGGCGCTAAATAGAAAAAGAATCTGCCGCCGGCAGTTGATTTTGATATTCTAGGTATTATCAAATGGCCAGAGTTTTGAGATCGCAGCAGACGTGGAGGACTATAATGCGATAAGAGCTCACTCAAATACTGAGGAGCTAAGCCATTCAGGGCTTTATAAGTAATTAACAAGATTTTAAAATCTATGCGATGTTTAATAGGGAGCCAGTGCAGTGTTGACAGAACCGGGCTAATGTGGTCATACTTCCTGGTTCTAGTAAGAACTCTAGCTGCTGCATTTTGAACCATCTGTAGTTTGTTTATTAAGCGTGCAGAACATCCACCCAATAAAGCATTACAATAATCTAACCTTGAGATCATAAACGCATGAATTAACATTTCTGCATTTGACATTGAGAGCATAGGTCTCAGTTTATATATATTTTTAAGATGAAAAAAGCAGTTTTACAAATGCTAGAAACGTGGTTGTCAAAGGAGAGATTGCTATCAAATAGCACACCTAGGTTCCTGACTGATGACGAAAGAATCGTGTGTGTGTGTACCTTGAAGAATGTGCCAAATGTAAATAATTTTAACAAAATAACATTATTTTCCTGATAACACTATTTCACAGATGTTTACATATATCCCACAAGATAAAATAATAACGTAATAATATTAAATTCTTAATAATATTAATAAAAAAATCATTATTTTTAATACATTTTTAATAAGGTTTAATATTACGTTTTTTATGTTTTGTTAGTAGTTCAATGTGTCCTTGTTTGTTTTGAGCAGTTCAACTGCCCATTTTTTTTATCAGCAAAATCCTCCAGGTTCTGCACATTTATTGGTTTTTCAGCATCTTCTGCCATTTTGAACCTTTTCCAGCAGTGAATGTTTGATTTTTCACAATGAGGGCAATTGAGAGACTGATACACAACTATTACAAAATGTGAAAACCATCCCTGATGCAACATGGGGAGTGTAGACTTTTTTTTTAAGTTGATGATCAGCATAAATTGTATTTATTTTTTCTTCTGGGAAACATCTATTTTATATAGCTTCTAAAGGGCAGTACTAAATGAAAAAATACGATCTTTAAACAAATAAAGAAACATTTGCACATCATCAACCTGTTCAAAAGTTCACGTACCTTATTGGCCCTTATTGTTAATGGCAGCTCCCTTTCACTCACATAAATTATTCACTGCCTATTTTGAATAGCACATTTCTATGGCAGCATCGGTAAACAAAAACTCATCACTGTACCAGGGTGTCACCACGTTGTTGTTTTTTTATTAATTCCTTTATTTATTTACTTTGTGTGTTAGGGTGTAGTGCAGGGTTTGTGAGATGTTGATGCACAGCCTGACTCATACGATGAATTGTTTAATATATTCATATAGTATAGCTACCCATAATGCATTATTCATGTCTTACTTTCATACTAATTGCACTCTTGCTGGTTTCAGACAGCAGCATAGAAAGATGCATCATTTAGCTCTGTTAAATGGTAATGAGATCTTCTCATACTGTTCACACAGCTGAAGCTACAGCAGCTAAATTCACTGTGTTTTATGTGATAGTTGGAATCAGATGTGGAGGTGAGATCCTTTGAAAAATTTAAATTTTAAACCTTTATGCCAATTGCAAGTGTTGAGAATATTTACTGGCACTAAAGTATATTTTGCCCTATGATAATGCAATTATTTATGTGTTGACCTCTGCAAAAGCAGACATATATTTTATCGCATTTTTCAGTGTTATTTTACTTGTTTTAATGATTGTGTGTGATTATTAAAGCAGTGTTTCTGCTTAAATGAACTGTCTTAAAATTAAGGCCGTAAATTATAGCAGAAAGTAATGTCGTTAAATATTGCATGTGCTACTAAAAAAAAAATCTTCCTCAGCATCGTCTTTTTTTCTAGTACAAATATATAAACATCCTTAAATCAAGAACATTTACTCAAGATGCAAAGTGAAAATTTCTGAGAAATCTACTGTTGCTGGTATACACTTAGCACATTTTTGGTTGGTATTTGTTGATTTTATTATGGCAGAAAAAATAAGTGCACAATAAGATGATGCATAACAATAAGTGTAGCTACTACCTACTGATTAAGAAACCAGTTTCTAATATCGTCTTTTTCATACTAATTTCCAACATGCCAGTAGTTTTAATTTGACCAATAATCTATACTATAAATATGGGTATGAATAATAATAAAATAAGTATTCTACATTAAACTATTAAGAGAGTAGGGAATTGTTTGGACATGTTTCAGCAATATTCATAAAAACATCACAGTGATGGGTCATGCACACACACACACACACACACACATACACACAAATACTGTACCTTTTCAATCCCTCTTAATAGCTTTTTAGGAAGTGACGCCCTTCAGACGAACTATCATACTTAACTTATTCCAGCTTATCCTCACAGCTGCTTGAATCAGGTCAGTTGAGGGTGGAGTGTTATGATAACTCATTAACGGCTGTTTCTTCATTAATTAACAAGCGCATAATTGAAGAGGCTCTCTGGATGTCTTAGGTCCCGTAATGGTTATCAGTGGCATGCACACATACACCCTACAGTTTTACTTTTCATACTGAAAAAAATGTATAACCTGAATGCACTGTAAGTCGCTTTGGATAAAAGCGTCTGCTAAATGTAAATGTAAATACTTAATGAACAACTAAATACTTTCCCATAAATAGTTTCCCTCATCTCAAGCCCACACAGAACTTTCTTTAAAGCTGTCTGAAAACTTCTGAAGTATATATTCTTATTTGTGTTTTAGTGTTATTATATTGTAGCAACTGGATTAAAATCCTCCCTGTTTCAGCTTCACTGAAAAAAGCTTTGCTTGTTATTTTCTGAAAGTCGAGACAAAATAAACAAGAATAAGGAGACTTTGTTGTCTGAAATTCCACTGAACTTGTCTGACACATATTTTTGCAATGCTAATTTCTTTTATAGATTTTTGTTTGTTAGTGTGAAGAGTTGCTTTCTTCACCTTAGTGTTACCTGTAGGCTAATTGCATCCAGAAATCTGCATCAATCTTCAATGTGTTCCCTTTTATTCCTTTCCATTCTATATTTGACTAAATAAATGCCGAATCAAGAATGAATTGAACTGCAGACTTTTAAGTGTTTTAATTATAAGAGTTTTAGAAACCTTTGAAATTCATTAACCCTGTTGCCGGAAGTCGCACAAGCACATGAAGTACGTCAGAAACAGAATTACTGTTGGCAACTCATTGTAGTTACAGGGAGATGAAAGGTTGTTTCTCGGTCTCTAGAAAATACATTTCTGGATTAGTTAATATATGTATGTTGTTTCTTAAAGGCAGGGTAGGTGATTTGGTTCAAAAAAATTTTTTATTATGCTGTTTGAAAGTCTCTTCACATCCCGATAACAATCAGTAAGGGCTGATTCAGCTTTATTCAGCAATTAGGCACCTTAACGTCTCTTTTGTGTCAATGTAGCGCAATTTTGGAGATTATCCCCTGGACGCAAAATGCGTACACTCTTCGTACAGCTCTCTCTGTGTCACAGGGTTGCGTCGTCTTCGTCGACAGGCTTGCGTCGCATTCAGTGCATTTTGCTCTGTTTTGAATGTTTAAAAACAGCAGCATATGGCTATGCGGTCTAGGGCTGCATGATATATTGCATAACTAATCATCAGCATATGGCTATGTAAAGAAGTTCTGTGATTAGCCATGTGAAATTTTTTGCATCGTTAGTTGTTTTCAGATGATTAGGCATTTATAAACACTCCAGAGCTGTTTTCAGTTATGAAGACAAGCTTTAATACACATCCGTAGCATCACAATACGCAGATGAATCGCATGCGATAGTGAATCACATTGCGTAGCTGAATGTCAGCGCGATAGTTGAACTGTGAGATTGCGCTCCATTTGTCAGCGATGGAGATTTACGGCTCTGTGTATTAAGCCACTCCATTAAAACAGATGATGGAAATTTACGGCTATGCAATATACACAGAATGTCAGCACTGACGAGATGCGCATCTTTCAGTTGCATGCTGTGATGGAAGTAAGCGTGTGATCTTTCAGTTTGTCTGTGGAAGTAAGCGTGTGTCAGTGTATGTTTGCACTCTCCCTTCCATGACCAATGGGAATTTGCAGCTTGTCATTCAAAGGATAAATAGCAAGCAAGGCAAGAATACCACCTGATTCCTCTCTCTCTCTCTCTCTCTCTCTCTCTCTCTCTCTCTCTCTCTCTCTCTCTCTCTCTCTCTCTCGCTCACACACTCGCTCTCTCTGTCCCTCTCTCACACGTTCACACACACACACATACATTTTCCCCTTGCTTTTGAGACTCTCCACTTTGCATCACTGCTGTAAATAACATGCAGCCACAAAACTGAATGTAAATTACAC